>OZ023152.1:8058224-8185077 GCA_963675895.2 Styela plicata
GGGACGCGAAATCAATACTCCCAAAATCTGCCTACATTGTTGAAAACTACACACTGTGATATTCAATAACCACATAAAAGACGAAGAACAATCGATTTGTTTGATCGCCTCTTGTTTTCCACCTGACAACGAACCTTTCGATTCTTTCAAATGTCTGCAAAAAAAAGAAAATACAAACAAATATATTGTATTTTCATTGTTTTCAGTCATTGGATCATAAAGAGTAAGAGAATAACTCCACCTTGTGCTTCAATAGTTCGACCTATATAGCTTCATGGTAATCTAGTCTTGTGCAGCATTCATGTAGTTCATCGCTTAATGAGCACTTTGTCGATCTTGTAGCAAGCAGGGTTGGCATCGGCAATTCGTAGATTTTTTTTGAGGGTTTCGTCTGACAAACGAATCCCCTTTTTCACTTCTTTTTTTTTGTGTGGGCCGTACTCCCTGGGAACCGAGCAGGCTAGCTACTAATTTGTAGCTCCGAATATCTCGATTTATATGTCACAGATCGTTCACGGTTAGTTAGTGAACAAGAACAATAGACATTTCGTGCGTAGTAAATGACAGTTTTGGAATTCGGAAAATCTTGGGCAGTTATTATTCTCATCTTTGAAGGGAAGGAGCCCCCATGAAAACGACCAAATATGCGTAACCTTGTTAGAGTTGTTGGCATTGTTGACTTTCTAAGAAAATAAATCGAAATCCTGCGTCTATCGAATAAAGGTGAAACGTGATCCATCAGGATGTAGTGTAAGTCGAGCGTTCGAGCGTATTCACCAAAAATACTGACTTATACAGGTGTCTGCGTCTGATATTAGTAATATTTACAAGTATAATCCCTGAATTAACCGTACAGTTAGTCTTCTTATTAATGAATAACTGTAAATGTTTAAAGTTTCTTGCAAATCTTTTCTTTAATAAATTACGAATAGTTGATAACACTAGGTTTACGTTTAATTTAGTCTGTTTGGATAGAAAACTTGACCTTAGGAAAATGCAAAAAATTTGTATTTATTTGTTTCATTGTGGCTTGTGCTTGCTTCCCAGGTTAAGATTTTTTTATAAGTACTCCTTTTTAACGGATAACTCCTGACCAATGCCCTTTACCTATCGGCCACTTATTAGAGGGTCGGGGCTTGGTTGGGCAAGATGATGAATTTTCCTCGTTTGTGCACCCAGCTTGCCCAAGGGTACTACAGTGTGGGTTTGTCATGTGGAATTCACGAGCCTGGGCTCGCATCGGGACTTTGGACCTGAGATTTTCAACTTGCGATTACCAACTTGATAACCATGTTAAAATGGCTGTAACTACGGACTGGGCCAAATCGTTTGGACATTCGATCCGATATCGGATTTTGTTTTTTCTCACGTCCCTAGTCTTACAACTGTGTTGTGGCCAGATCTTCAAGGTCTTCATACAAAACGTTCTCATTTGTTTTTACAGGGTGTTACACTACTCTATGGAACTCGCCTTCCCCCCAGTTACATTAAACTAAACGGTACTTACATTGCATTTAAAAACGGTATTTTGATTTGTTTTATCCAAGTATTTCAAATATTGCATCATTCCATCGAATAGTTATCCTCATTCGCCATTTATTGTTTGCCTGCATACATTTTGCGCGGGCTGGTAAGTCATCACTCTTTATGATTTATCGCTTTTGCATGAAGTGGACCGTATAGAAACAGTATATATATTTATGTATATGTAGGTACGGCGTGTACATAATTCATAATCTTAGTACTTTCCTCCCTCGTAAAATGCCAGTAAATTTCCCCCCGCCCTACCCAAGCTTTAATAATTACTTTATAGTTTATTATTACTATTTATTAATATGAATTTATTCGCACAATCCTTATTTTAAAAACCTTTGTAAAACCTGAAGCAAGGGAGTGGCGGCGTCGAATGATTTAAGACCGAATGGAGTGCTGGGGGTGGGTGTTGTGTTGTGTGGGGTTGGTGGTGGTGTGGTACTATCCCGAACTGGGGGGTGAGGTTCCGGCCCACCCTGTCAGCTTAAGAGAGTGACTTTATTTGTACATGTTTGCCATTTTTTTGCTTAATTTAACTTGTGCTCACACGAGTTGGCGTGAATAAAATTCATTCCGTCTGTCTACTGTCTTAGAATAAAAAGGGTTTCCAATTATTACCTACAGAAAATAAAATCGATTTTGGTCAAATTTGGTCAAAGATCATTCGCTCATTCCCCGTTAAAAAGTGGGAATTCCATTTTTTAAATTTATCAATGTTATTGACCCTATGCCGCCGATTCGCGACAGATTACGAAAGAATTTTGACTTAGAAAACGATTCGGAATTATCGAATCGAATTGCCCATCCTAAGTTGTCGAGGCGTTCAAGTTACCACAAACTACTTGTCTTCCCCGAACTTATATTTCATGACATAATGTACACGGTTGCTCATCATTGTTGACGAAGAGACGGACATGATTTGAGCATGGATCATTCCTGTCTTAGATGAAGCTGTCAGCGTGGCATCTGATCATATATTTCAGATAATTATTTTCTAACTATGCTTTTGATACATTTATTCATGTGAAACAATTAATATGAAACTCTATTTCAAAAGGGGTGTAGGCTAGAGTTGCAATGCATATGAGATTGTAACTTCATGCAGCGGCGTAGATCTCTACAACTCCAGTAGCTCTACGTGTCTTCCGAATGTCAACGGTACACCATGTCAATGTGTGAGAAGTTGTTTGCCGGCCAGTTTTAATTTGTTGTGTGGTTCATTAAGTAAGTGCTACATATTCAAACTTATATGTTTAAAGTTTAAAGTTTTACCCATATTGTAAAATGTAATAGGCAAAATCGGTCAATTTATACCTAATTTCGAAGTAGATACCTGGTTCGAAAAAATTTAGGTGCCTAATATAAAAAAAAATCGTATAAGCAAAATAAACTTGCATCTGTTAGACCATTTAAAAATGAAGATCTTCAAATTCATTTTAAATTTTTAAACTGCCGCTTAACAATAACTATCTAGTTTTCTTTTTCCCTCGATTTTTTAATCAAAGTACTGTCTATACTAAATATGAGAGTTGAAACTAAATTACATTAGTAATAATTTGCTTAGTTCTTGCTGTCAAAAATTTTTGTTTGACTTTATTTATAGTTTAAGTAAACTCCTAGATTGCCATCACTAGAAATCTGACAGTTCATAAAATTTAATTTCACTAAAGACTTTCGGCCAAATAATTTTGTTGCTGGCTAATCCCGCATCTCTCATCCCGTGAAATGTCGTTTACCTCTAGGAGAATTTTCGAAATTGTTAAGCGTGTTTCACAAAATGATCCTGCGCCTTGGCGTTCGCGATCCAGCAGAAGACACATACCCAACAAAATTGAATTTCGCAATCCGAATTACAGCGATATTAAAATATGGGTTTTTCCACCACGCCTTAGTACTGATGTTTTTGCATCACTGACTGAATTCCAATCATTTGTAAAAAGACTCCACAAAATTGTTTTCCAGTATAGGCGTTACCACAACGACCAGAAGATGTGGATCAGGAACGACAGCAGAATGTCATAATAACATACCGTTCACAACCACATGTACCTGCGACAGTACGGGAAATATTTTCTTTTGTTTCCATTTCATAACTTTTATGAGCTGGGCAAAACCGTTATATTTTGGAAATCGAATCTGATTTCTGATCAACTTTTCGAATCGGATCGAATCGAGATATTTCCATACGATTGAATAACAACTGTTCTCTTTTCACCCTATAGTCAATTTGCTCTATATAAAAATCAAAAAAATAACGAATCCACTGAAAATGATATAAACATACTGTGGAAGTGCGCATACTTTCAGTATAAATATTTTGACTCTCGAGTCAGAATAATAGAAAATTTGATCAAAATCTAAAATTTGCAGTTGAATGTATTTCGTCGTTTTTAAATATGAAAAAATTTGCGATTCAGTTTGGGTCCTCTGGCCGTTATTAACGAAGGATTTGAATAATTGGTGCTTTACGTTTACGAGTGATCTTTTTGTTGCTTATATCTCTTTTTGAAAATTGCGCGAAAATTTTGAAAATTTGAATTTGTGTAGTCTTAACGTTGCATACCTTCAGTGATGCTATTCTTTTGTATTCAATATCTCTTGCCTACTTCGGCACAATCAATGCAAAAAAATTTCCTCTGGTCGAACACAAGCCACAAATGAATCGCGCCTAGGCCTGTCTTTAACGAGGTAAGCAACAGGTATAGAAAGTATCCATGTTGATTTGGTACCTCTGAATAGTATCTTCTTATAGTCGTTCACTCTGAGTATAAGCCTCGTTATCGGTGGTCACATACAAGCTATCGGAATTATTGTCGTTAGAAAGTATCAAGCTTTTCAGTTTCGCTCGCTCCTGCCCAGGTTATCACAAGGGGTTAGAAAAAAATCGAATCTTTTTGGAATTTAATATGTTTCTCATAATTTTTTGAATCGGATTTGAATCACGAACTCCACGACAATACCAAATACCCAATTTTCACTATTACAATTCGTCTCCATTAAAAATACCAAGGAATTTAACAGGGACAATATATTTCCAATTCGCACTTCAAGTTTCTGAATGAAATCGATTTTGGTCAAATTTGAAATTTAAGCTTCAGAGTTGAATTAACACTGGCAAGTCTTTTGTTTTTATGGGATGAATACGACGATTAGTTCGACTAATTTGTGCCTTCGGAAGTTCGGAACGATTCGAATTAACGAATATAAATTGCTCAGACCCTGAATATCACACTCTAGGTTAAGTAAATGAGAAATGGGCCTGGCGTGAGCCAACGAGTCAGACACACTTACAAACACCAACCTTTCTATCCACTAGGTCGCGCGCCCACTATCTGACAGTTTCTATTCAGATCATAAGAGCAAATATTCGGCCGGCTCGCAAGTTCTGGTTTCTCGGTCGGTTTAGCGCGCAATCGATTCTTCTTTTAGCATGGGCACGTCACGGGTAGCTGTGACATTGAACACAGTCACTGCAAAAAGTATGTTACCAAACGGTGTGTTGGGCGGTAGGTCCATGGAATCCCGTAGCAAATAATTCGTAAAAACCTCATAATAAAAATAGCAAAATTATTTGAGAAAACTTGAATAAAGACACCATAAAAATAAATACTATTGTTTTTTCAGCGGATCTTTGCAATGCGGGCCAAGACTCTTCAATTGAGCATTGTGTTGGGATCTCTCATTGAGCCCGCCATCTTGGCAAAGATTTTTCATATAGTTCTTTCACTACGAAACTAATGCATTATATATCCATAGAATTTACAAATGATCTTTTTTTCTTGGCTTTAATACAGTAATGTCCTTGGTATTTCATTGTCTTGTATTATTTTCTGGTATGTAAAAATGTTTCCAGCAGAAGGATCAGCGAGCGATGTGATATGCGATATTTCTTTCATTATCAATTTGCTCAAAAGAAACATCAAAAGAACTCTCTGAAGGAGAATTTTTGCAAACTCATGACAGCAACGAGCATACACATGTGCCAGAAACAGAAATAAAAGTACAGAAATAAATGATAAGCACATAAACCCAAAAATAACGACTACCTAGTAATAAAAAAAAAATTAAAAAATACATTTTTTCACCGTCTTAAAAAAAAAAGACCTGGGAATTTATTAGATAGACGGGTAAATCGACTAAAAACCCCGGTGAAAAAGAACAAGCACAAAAAGAAAATTTGTGTATCCGTTTCCTCATCTTGAACAAGAATTCCTTGAACCTAACATTGTTTAAAAGGTCATTCCCGTCTGAAAACCAAATAATCTTTCGGCTTGCTATGTTCCTGCAATACGTCTTCTCGAAAATCTTATATCGTCTGGAGTGGAATTTTCTAAATTACGTTTCAAACTGACTGTAGAGCAACTACAATAATCAAAAGTACTTTGGAACGTCTTCGTAAAACAAATTTTGCGGAAATTTAATCTGCCTAATCCCAGTGGGTAATATTCTGATCCAAACATCCATGCGCTTAGGCACGGTCCATCTGTGACTTATGCTTGACAAATCAAAATTTCTGATCAGGATAGGTCGTCTCTCACTATTTTTTTACAAACGGCAACTGGGCTCAATCAATTTTTGGTACGTCAAACATAACTATCAACTTCTACAATACTATATAAGTATAATGTAACCATAAGTATAATGTAACGGGCGACGCCAACTTACGTGCGTGGCAGCGATCGGCTCGGTTGAATTTGGTCGTAATGTACAAGCAAAAGGAAGAAGTAGTTAAAGGATTTAACATTGATTATAAAAGATAACCAAATCTGTTACTTACATGCAGATAACAACCTTTACGGTTCAATTTTTCTCCCGGATGGTTTTGCTCTTATATTTGCAAGTGTCCAGTACGAAGTGGACGGTCCAGTACGGACTTGTACGAAGTGGTTTATGAATGAGAGGTACTACAGTGTGTGGAGAAATGTTTCTCCTAAAATAATGATATTGTCGATGCACATTGACAAATCAGATTCATTTCCGTCGTTCCCGAACTTCTATTAACCTCGAGTGTTTCTCTTTTATTAAGAAACATCTTGGAAAGAGGGGGAGTTGGGCTCGGTATTGGGAGAGAAGAGGGTACAAAACATCGCAAATGTGAAAATTTATTTACTGCATAACGAAATACTTTCTGTTGAGAGGCGAGACGACAAACAAATCATTTTTCCTTTTATTTCTTTACTATGTTGTTACAACTGGACAATTCAATTTGGTAACTTGAATCTCTTATTAGAACAATTGGTCCGAATCAGTCTTGAACCAGTGTTTTGCTGCCCTCCAAATAACTAGTGCGAATTGGTTGTTAAGTGTTTTGTTTATTTTGGTAAATAAGAAAAATTATGTGGGTGAGAAACGGTATATTCGCTTGTATACAAAAAAAATTGCTCCGTTTAAAAAAAAAGTTATCCGAATCCCATTTCGAATTCCAAAAGATTAGGTTTTTGACCACCCCTATATGTTGTCACTGACTAACTATTGATTGATTACGTAAAACTAAAGCATTTCCGTTCAAAACATATTTTTGATATATGGATCTATAAAATTGCAATTTGATGGCATTT
The DNA here is from genome assembly GCA_963675895.2 of Styela plicata. Lineage (NCBI taxonomy): Eukaryota > Metazoa > Chordata > Ascidiacea > Stolidobranchia > Styelidae > Styela > Styela plicata. The sequence goes on from OZ023152.1 coordinate 8,065,316, forward strand.
AAATATACTCAATTGTTTTCTTTACTTTATTTCAGCAAATACATATTGGATTGTGCCTATTGGTGATATGAAATAAATATACCGCCAAATCCTGAAAAAAAGAAATATGACGAGTAGTTAGTGCTAAGTAACCCTGATCGCGAAAATTTGTAATGAAATACGGAAAAATATCGAATAAAGCGTTTTAAGAAATGTAAAATCATAAAAAATTTGAAGGAAAAAGTTTTTTGTCTCCCCTAAATATATCGGTAAGTGTGACGTTCGCAGAGCATAAATAATTGTAGTGACATTTAAATAATAGCCCATACCATGTTTATCTCCAATGGAATAGGGGCGTTTAACACATGTTACATATGTTATCTCAGTCGTGTGGGGTATTTTGTCAGGGATTATCAGCGGCACATGCTTGAACAAATTAAAATATTTTGATAACAAATAAATCTGTGTGAATTGAATACCGGCTCATGTGCGGCCCGTGAGCGAGAAAGTGGATTATGTTGTACGGAGTTTTTAGGCATTTTATTTAAAGACGCGAATTCAACTAACATAAAAGAAAACATTGAAAGAGAATTACACACTATGAGAAGGAATGGAAACACACAAACGCTAGGAAACAATTGTTTTTTTGTGATCGCGGGTATTTTTACATAATGAACGAACTTTTGGAATCTTTAGAATGTCTTTCAAAATCAGAGAATACAAATGGAATGTAATGTATTCAATCGCCTCACAAGGAATGTATATAGTTCAGTTTAGTTTGTGGACAATTCGTCTCGGTGGTAACTGAGTTGTTTTTTTTCTAAATTGTTGACTTTTCTTGTGTTTATATTGATTTTAGCCATTTAGACGTAGGAGCGGGAAGGGCAAGAAGGCTCCTCCTTGAGGCAAGATTGGGATGCAATACCCTGCTGAAAGTTCGTTGACTCGTGGTAAAAACAATCGAATTTATCCATATATCGCTCTATATTTCCCTCAAATCTATAAGTAACACTGGCACGCATATTATTGCAGTTTTTATTTTATCTATAGTTTTCATAATTTGAATAGAAAAACTGAAGGTTAGCAACTTTTGTCAAATAAAGGCATCGTAGACATAAAGAAAAAATCAATTTAACGTCATAAACATATTTTGTGTATTTAGGAGATCGTTGCACTCGCTTTCCCCCAATATTCAACTTTGAGAAGTAAGCGACTTATAAGCCCATCCCAATCAGAAATTTTATTTTTCTTAGCCCAAGTCTCTGATCGTGCGCGCGTCTATACAGCGCCCATAATCATTGTCTAATGCTTAACCAAATATATCCCAGAAATGCATATTTTAGACCCGATTGTTTTTTCGCACATGTGGCCTGGGTATACTCCTTGCAACCACGAAACTTGATTGTTTTCGAAACAACTCTAAAACCGCTAGGTGGCTGTTGATATGGGATGTCTCAACTACATGAGAGAATGGATATAAAAACAAAGATAAAGTGGTGGAATTGTTTTCTCACATAACACCGCTCGATGTACTTCGCTCTAGTGGTTCAATTTTCTCTAAAATGTTTCCTGCTCCAGTTACTGTTACTTCATTATTTTGTACTAGTTCTTTGACACTTTAGTGGCCTCCATTTGTTTCTCTTAAGGCGCTACTCTTCCCGGCCTTGCTTGAATTCTATAGGGTTTGATGGTGCCTCATATCTGACAAAAAAATGTAAGCAATAAAGTTGAAGTAGAGGTATATATGACCTAGTGGTTAACATGTTGGCATAGCAGGTTAAAGAACTCTGGATCGAGTCCCAACAAGTCCAGATAGTTAATCCACGCTTAATAACTTGGGTAACCTTGAACAAACCGGGGGAAGATCATATCACTCCAGCAAAACTAATCATGTTCGTCCTAGCCACTGGTGAAACCCATGTTCAGGGCGATGCACTCAGGTGAACACAGTCGCTACAAAGGTTCGCGCCTAAACAGTTGGGTATACCCCCTCCCCCCCCCCCCCCCCCCCCCCCAACCGGTAGGTTCACGGTCAGGCCATAGCAATAAATTCGAAAAAACCTAAAAAAAGATATTTTCCCAACATTATTCTGACTGGGGATAGATTGCGCTGTCAAAGAAACGTTGCATTATGAGATTTTACTTGTCAATTTGTACAAACTTTCCTCTATCCTCAGTATAGATACTACATTGGTTAAGTGCCTATCAGTCTGTTTGGAAGAATTAAGCTCGTCACACGGACATGAAGAAATTTGTACCTATTTGTTTCATTGTGGCCCCTTACTTTCTTCCCAAGGTAAAGTTTTTGAATACTGTCAGTAATAACAGGCAATATTGAAGGAATTAAGATTTTTTTGCATGTATATATGTATATTATTATATCTTATTAGGATACTATAATGCACATCAAACGCATTTTTTTTGAAAAAGAATTAATCACTGAACTTGAATAAAGACAACTAAAGGAAATATGCTGGGAAGTCTCTAATTCTGCCTATCAAATTGATTGGGAATATAAAAGACTGTGACTAAATAAATATAGGATATAGTCTACTCATAGTTTTTATTATAGACATGCTTTTGTGCGGTCAACCTAATGGCTCCCCTCGATAATCAAGCATATAAATGGACCTGAAACAACTCAGGGACATAAGATGCCTTGCCCCGGAACCAGATCATCAGAATAAGATTGTATTCCGTCAGTAATTTTACGGCCAAAAAATGTCTTGCACACAAGTTTCGTCCGGTATGGGTTAGTGATAGATCGCGGACGCCAAGGTGATATAGTCTTTCCCAGCCCTTCTTTCATAAATTTCATTGGAACGTAATATATATATACATTAACAGGTATGGCATTTGCAATGCTGCTATGTGTGCAATCTGTGCAGCGAAGTAAGCGCTTCAACTACAGTAAATACGTGTGAAGATGTCGATGGTGAGCCAGCTATGTGTAATAAAGGAGGAAATTGGTGCGGCAGGGTAAGATGCAAAGGATTTTGGTTATGTTTTGGTCATGTAGGTAAGGACTGTAATAGTCCTAGCGTATTCCGCGGCGTGTTTGTTAAAAGGCGACTCAATGGAAGCAAGGAAGTGGTAGATGGTTTTATAATCGCCCAGCACAGATACCACTCACTTCCTTTTACCACGGTGGTTCAGTTCTGTATGAGAAGTTGGACTTCCATAAAAAATGATACATTAAACTATCTCTTCATGCCCATGCGAAATACATGAGTAGGTTTGAGCTAAATCGAATCATTTGAAATCCGAGCCTGTTTTGGATAATATTCTCTAATTTGATCGCATCGCTAATTCTATAAAAACGACAGACAGATGGACGTCTTCCGATAGGGGGTAACATGACATCGATTTTTCTTGAATATCAAAATATAGAGAAATCACCGGCAACGAATTCATCAAAAATGACATGAACAAATTATGAAGGCAAATGCATTTTCAATTCACACACCTACTCTCTGAGGGCAGTAAAAATTTATTGGTTTGCATTTTTCCCCGTAAAATACGAAAAATTTCACTTCATTTTTGTAAAATTGGTTTTACTATGGCTCGCGACTGATACGTATCAACTGCGATTCAAAGAAATTCATATCACCGAAAAAAATAACACAGTCCGTACTCATATCTCAAGTCTCATGATGCATTACATATTAGCTACAAAACATGTTGTGTAAATTTAATTTCAATATTATACTTTCAGCCAGCTACACGGTGGCTTTGTCGGTTATTAAGCGACCAGTAGGCCGACGGAACGTGTCTTGACCCCTTTCAACACCAAGCATGCTGTTCAGCAAGGCACCTAGTGGGCAGCTCAGCTGTGATACAGAACATATACACAATCACTACAAAGGTTCGAGACCACCGGTTGCTGGGTAGAATCTCCCCGGTACGTTCAGGGGAAAGGCCATAGCAAAAAAAACATTTAACCAATTACATTTTTGCTTAGCATCATTCTGTGAATTCTAACCCATTTTTACTTGACGAAATTTGCTTCTTTTTATAGGCCTACTGACAACAGTAAACCGAAAGTGTGGATCGGGATTGGTAACAGAATGTAACCACCGGAACGTTCAGTACTACATGTACCTGCGACAGTATGGAAAACATTTTATTTATTTTTTTTCTGTCTTGTTTAACTCTGCGCAAAATCTAATCTATCGGTATTCACACCTCACCTTACGTTTAAAGTTTCACGAATTTATCGATTCGCTAATTCCCTTATAAACAACTGTACCATTTTTTTTATCACTACATTTTGTTCCCATTTTCAAAGCGAAAAAAATATTTAGTTATTCCAATGCATTAATGGTAAAAAATATACTGTATGAGGCAAATATTTCTTTTTCATACTTTTATTTCAGGACCAAAAAACAAATTTTGGGAAAAGTTTAAAAACAATTTTTTGATATATTTTTGCAGTTGAGATATCTAAATTGACTTCACTATGACACCGATTTACTACATATTCGAAAAAAATTTTGGTTGGAATCGACTCGACAACCGGCGCCCCACCTAATTGAATTGTTCATCCTAGTTAAGTTTGCATAAGATCATTGTTTCAGTGTTTAATTTTTATGAATTGCTTGGCCCTACTAAAAGATATGCACGAAGTTATAAAAGTTTAGGACAATGCAGTCCTATCCAACCAACTGCTGATTCCAGCCTTCAAAAACAGTCTGTTTGCATACCATGGTTGTTTATTTTTCATTTTAAAGGAGTTTTATTCAAATACCTTCGCATCGCTGGAAGCAGTACCTGAAAGCATCAATGAAGCACCGACTATAAACTTAGCGTAAAAAACATTCCTTAAAAGACTGAACGGTTATGAGAAAGTACAGTCAGTGATATTTCATTTATCTACTTCAAAATTTTTATTTTTATACTTTTACTAGTTAAACCTTGGTACATTTACATAATTTCAAGTGAATACCAGGTTTAAAAATTAATGTATCTAGTATAAAAAAAAATCGTAGCCGTAGCCACTCACAAGCGTTTTCGGGAAATCACTGTTGTTTTGCAAGTATCAAGCATCCTTTAAAACGACTATTTTTTGTTTTTTTTTTTTTCAGTTGATCTTTGCAATGGAGCCAAGACTCTTCAATTCAGCATTATATTGGGATCTCTCATATCCGCCATCTTGACAAAAATTTTCATGTAATTCTTCATTATGAACTACTGTTGATTTCCAAAGATTTTACGAAAAACGTTGAATTGTGATTTTTTTCTTGATTTGAATAATGTCCTTGGTATTTCTGAAATACAATTTTTACTTGAATATGTTGTGACAGTACAGGTTTTTTATCGGTTTGCTGGTTGAATTAATTGAATTTTTGAAAACGAAATGCGTAGTACATCTGTGCAGCGCGGGGTACAAGATACTTATGAAGTGTCTTGCTGAATGGCACGCTCGGTGGCGAAAAGGCCCGAAGCAAGCCCATCGGCCTGACAGGCGATATACGATTGCGTTTAACCGACCGAGCCACGGTGCCGGCAGGCCAAATTTTTATTGTGAAAATTAAATGTGCACATCAGAATGATTTTTTTCGCTAGTATGTGCCGCCTTAAGAATGATTTTTTTTTTTCATAATAGAAATCACCTGCGTGCACATAGTACAGCTTATTGAATTATTTTTTCAGGATTGGCCAATTTGAGACTGATGGATTTGCTACTTTTTTGGATAGGCTGCATTTACTTTTTTTTAGTTTTTCAGTGAGTTCCCTCTTTTATTTGATATTGAAAAAATAATTGACCTTTTTTTATTTTTTTTTTTTTTAATTGTACGAAAAATTTCAATATTTCCGGTGAGATTTTTTTTGTGTAAAATCTACATAACCACATATAAGCCTCTCCCCGAATCTTAATGTGATTTCTTAAAGTGGCTGAGATTACCCCCCCCCCCTCCTTTCTCGAAACTTGAGGGTGATATGTCCATCTGTATGACGCAATGCTTAGCCAAAATTCCGAATTTCTAATAGGTAAACGGATACCAGAGAATTTCCGGAAGCAAACATTACAGAAGCTCAGAAAAATTGTTTTTAAAAAATAGTCAGTTTAGTTAGAAACCTGTTTCCCGTAGTGTAATTTAGCAAATATTCTATTTCTGGTTGATAACGCAGTTACTGATTTTATATGCTGAGATACATAAAGAATATAAATTATATTCCCGCCCAGCAAAGTTTTTTAATGAAATTTTAACATTTAAAAGCGGGATTATAGATAATTTTTTTCGTTTTTAAACATACTTTGTTAGGTTGAATATAAGGACACAGTTATAGCAAGAGTAACAATGATCAAAATAAACACATTCCGAGTCTTTCTTGATATTATTTTTCTGTGTTACGTTTTCGTCAGACTTCAGACAAGTATTTTTAAAAAAAGTTGACATTTTTTTTTTTGCAATACAAAGTATAAGATACTTAAGAATATTTTGCCCAGAGAAAGACGCAACCGTTATTCTTCTGAGAATGTTCTATTTAGGAAAAAAAATACAAAAAGTTAGGTTTTGTGGGAATATTATATATATTGATTATAATGGTAACGTAATACTACAGAGAAAACTGGGACGAAAAAGTAACAGTGAATTTAACTGGTCATTAGCAGTAGTTGTGTAATTCCCCACCTTATTGATGATTTGTTTTTTTTTGCCAAATATGGGGCAGTTGATGGACCGCACCAAGTTCCATCAACAACCCATGATTGGCTCAAGAAAGCAGATTTTTTTTCATAATAACATTTTCAATATCGGCAAAGTGAAATTTACTGTAGATAAGCGGTAATATTTTACTGATTCCTTTGTTATAGTGTACTGTATTATCAATCTACGACAATCAATACCTGCACTAAATGAGGTTAAATTTTGGTCAAACGCCCATTTGCTGAAGAACGCAGTCGTTTACAGCAATGGCAATTTGAGACGGGATTTGCTACTTTTTGGATAGGCTACATTTTACTTTTTTTTTTTAGTTTCAGTGAATCCCCTATTTTTATTTGATATTGAAAAATAATAATTGACCTTTATTTTTTTTTTTTATTTTTTATGAATCATTTCAATATATCCGGTGAAATGAAATTTAAACCTTTAAAAGCGGATTGCAAGATAATTTTCGTTTTTAAACATACTTTGTAAGGTTGAATATAAGGACACAGTAACAAGAGTAACAATGATCAAATATACACATTCCGAGTCTTGCCTTCATATTACTTTTTCTGTTACGTTCGGTCAGACTTCAGACAGGCATTTTTTGTAAAAGGTGACAAAATTTTTTTTCTGCAATACAAAAGTATACGAAAACGGGTTACAAGTGGACAACTTATCGAGTTAACGATTGAATTTAAAACGCATCTATCTATCGTTTTATATTGCATTTAGATTCGTTTTGTGCCATGTTTTATAAAACGACGGAGCCAACGTTAAATTAAATTTGCACAGCAGAATGATTTTTTTCGCTAGTTTTGTGCCGCCTTAAGAAATGATTTTTTCTCCGTAATAGAAAATCACTGTGTGCACATAGTAACAGCTTAATTTAATTATTTTCAGGATGCTTTTCGCTCACAGTATAAGTGGACAATACTTGACTCCATTTATGCGCTCCTTCTGCCTTGCACAGAGAAGTTCGTTACATTGACGCACAATATTTACAATGATCACTAACTCAATTTTGAAAGTGATCCAACTCCAGTTCAGCATTTAGGGATATTCACAGTGTACGAAAAGCACGTATTTCCTATTCATCAGACAATTCGCTCCACAAGTTTACGCACGATTGGACAGATTTTTTCTCGAATTCAGGACATGGGAAAGTTTGGGGAAACGCACTTGCTTTCGCATCGAAATTCTCAAATCTATGTCACACAGAACTGCACGCATCTAGATTGTAGTTGATTATCGGTTTTTAATATTTACAACTGTCAATAGGGTACAGTACACAGGAAATGGGATTTCCAAGCACTAATATGAAATATTATATATAAAATTCACAATAGCTTTAAACTGATAAGATTATCGGTTAACGGAGTTCCGTGAGTAAGGACCCTCCGATTGAGCAAAAGTTCCAATGGTTATATTTTATTACGTATATTTCTAAAATGAAATTTTTGGAAAAGTAATGGGTAAAAATAAAAAATCAATAAATCTTAATCATTTACTTTTGGAAATAAACCAGATAGAAATAATTATCATTAAATGTATGCACCTAAAAGAGTCAACTCCAATTGGTACCAATCAGTGAAGCAGATAAAGCAAAATGGTAATCAATGTGTATATTTTTAAAAATAGTAACGATTCTGTGATCACCCAGGGCAGATATCACTCACGGTACTTTTAAAATAGCATTTCAGTTCCGCTTGAAATGTTTCTCAAGAGAGCCGTTGCTGGGTACATTTGACATTGTATTTTTAAGTTTAATATGTAATTCATCAATGCTCGCCTAACTTGTCAAGCGAGAAATAATTATTAATGCGGTTAATGAAATCCGATAGTATTGAATGATATACTAAAGAATATTGCCCGGAGAAGACGCACCGTTATTCTGAGAATGTTCTATTTAGGGAAAAAAAAATAAAAAAAAAAGTTAGGTTTTGTGGGAATATATATATATATTGATTAAAATGGTATCGTAATACTACAGAGCAAACTGGGACGAAAGTACAGTGAGTTTACTGGTTCATTCGCAGTAATGTTGTGTAATTCCCACCTTATTGATGATTTGTTTTGCCAAATATGGGCAGTTGATGGACCGCACCAAGTGGTTCGTTCCATCAACGACCCAATGATTGGCTCAAGAAAGCAGATTTCATAATAACATTTCAATACCGGCAAGTGAAATTACTGTAGATAAGCGGTAATTTTACTGATTCTTTGTTATAGTGTACTGTATATCAATCTACGACAATCAATACCTGCACTAAAGGAGGTAAATTTGGTCAAACGCCATTTGCTGAAGAACGCAGTCGTTTACAGCAATGGACAATTTGAGACTGGATTTGCTACTTTTGGATAGGCTGCCTTTACTTTTTAGTTTCAGTGAATCCCTATTTTATGTGATATTGAAAAATAATTGACTTTTTTTTAATTTTTTTAATTGTACGAAAAATTTCAATATATCCGGTGAGATTTTTGTGTAAAATCTACATCATCACATATAAGCTTCTTCGAATCATCCGAATCGACTCGAATTGTGATTCCTAAAGTGGCTGAGATTACCCCCCCTCCTTTCGCGAAACTTGAGGGTGATATGTCCTCCCCGGTTTCCGGCCGGGTTGAGACGCGGTCCATCTGTGACGCATGCTTAGCCAAATCCGATTTTTAATAGGTAAACGGATACCAGTGAATTTCCGGGAAGCAAACATTACAAAAGCTCAGAAAAGTGTGTTTTTAAAAAATGATCAGTTAGTCACACAAACCTGTTTCCCATAGTGTAATTTAGCGAATATTCTATTTCTGGTTGATAACGCAGTTACTGATTTTATGCTGAGATAAAACATTAAAGGTTGATAATAAGTATATTGTTTAGTCTACATTTCATTTTCCAAACCAAAATCGGATTTGTGTAAATTGTGGTATCATCGATTACAGATACACAGTTCGGCTTACCTCGTCCCACTAATCTTAAATATTCTCATAACACGATAAAGAATATAAATATATATTCCCGCCCAGCAAGTTTTTTAATTAAATTTAACATTTAAAAGCGGATTTTAGATAATTTTCTTTTTAAACATACTTTGTTAGGTTGAATATAAGGGACACAGTAGCAAGAGTAACAATGATCAAATAAACACATTACGAGTCTTGTTTCATATTACTTTTCTGTTACGTGCGGTCAGACTTCAGACAAGCATTTAAAAAAGATGACAAAAAAATTTTCTGCAATACAAAGTATAAGAAACGGGTTAGAAGTGAACAATTTATCGAGTTAACGATTGATTTAAACGCCTCTCTATCGTTTTATATTACATTTAGATTCCCTTGTGCCATATTTTATAAAACGACGGAGCCACCGTGCCGGCAGGTCAAATGTTTTATTGCGACATTAAATTTGCACATAAAAATGATTTTTTCGCTAGTATTCGCCGCCTTAAGAATGATTTTCTTCATAATAGAAATCACTGTCTGCACATAGTACAGCTTATTAATTATTTTCAGGATGCTTTTTGCTCATAGTATAAGTGGACAAATACTTGACTCCATTTTATGCGCTTCTTCTGCCTTGCACAGAGTAATTTCCAATAAAAAATACTGCAGTGTGCATGTGTGGAAAAATGTGCAGTTAGGGGCAATCAGGCAAAATATTCGAACGCTTTCGGTGCGAAATTGGTTTTTGGCACACGCTATTCGTGCTTTTTGTCTCAAAATGACCATTTCTCGCAATAAAGGGACCAAATATTTTTTGCACTCCTTCGGCGCGCAATCACTTTTGGCGGAAAAAAAATTAGATCTTGATTTTTATGTACCCCATTTATTAGAGAACTTCCGTAGCCACTGGGTGCGCCCGCAAGTCCAGCAAACCGTGTGTCCTCAGTACAAAAAAAATCGAAAAACATTGCGTTAAGACACTTCTGAAGACCTCAACTACACAAATTTACACGAAGTTCGTCACATTGACGCACAATATTTACAACGATCAATAACTCATTTGAGTGATCCAACTCCAGTTCAGCATCGGGATATTCACAGTGTACGGAAGCACGTATTTCCTATTCATCAAACAATTCACTCCACAAGTTTACGCACGATCGGACAGAATCTCTCGAATTCATGACATGGGTACGTTTCACAAAACGCGCTTGCTCTCGCATCGAAATCTTAATTCTATGTCACACAGAACTGCACGCATCTAGATTGTAGTTGATTATCGGTTTAAATATATACAACTGTCAATACTAGTAGTACACAGGAAATGGGATTTCCAAACGCTAATAAAATATTATATATTCAAAAATAGCTCAAACTGATAAAATTATCGGTTAACGGAGTTCCGTGAGTAAGGACCCTTCGATTGAGCAAACGTTCCAATGGTTATATTATTACGTATTTTTCTAAAATGAAATTTTTGCTAAAGTAATGGTTAAAATTAAAAACAATAAATAATAATCATTTACGTTCGGAAATAAACCAGATAGAAATAATTTATCATTAAATATATGCACCTAAAAGAGTCAACTCCAATTGGTACCAATCAGTAAAGCAGATAAATCATAATGGTAATCAATGTGTATATTTTAAAAATAGTAGACGATTCTGTGACCACCCAGGGCAGATATCATCACTCACGGTACTTTAAAATAGCAGTTCAGTTCCGCTTGAGATGTTTCTCAAGAGAGCCGTTGCTGGGTACGTTTGACATTGTATTTATAAGTTTAATATGTAATTCACCAATGCTCGCCTAACTTGTCAAGCGAGAATATATTATAATGCGGTTAATGAAATCCGATAGTATTGAATGATATACTTAAGAATATTGCCGGAGAAGACGCACCGTTATCCTGAGAATGTTCTATTTTAGGAAAAAAAAAATAAAAAAAAGTTAGGTTTCGTGGGAAATATATATATATTGATTAAAATGGTATCGTAATAATACAGAGCAAACTGGGACGAATGTACAGTGAATTTACTGGTTATTAGCAGTAGTTGTGTTAATTCCACCTTATTGGTGATTTGTTTGCCAAATATGGGCAGTTGATGGACCGCACCAAGTGGTGAGTTCCATCAACGACCCATGATTGGCTCAAGAAAGCAGATATTATAATAACATTTCAATATCGGCAAGTGAAATTACTGTAGATAAGCGGTAATTTTACTGATTACTTGTTATAGTGTACTGTATATCAATCTACGACAATCAATACCTGCACCAAAAGGAGGTAAATTTGGTCAAACGCCATTTGCTGAAGAACGCCGTCGTTTTTACAGCAATGACAATTTGAGACTGGATTTGCTACTTTTGGATAGGCTGCCTTTACTTTTTAGTTTCAGTGAATCCCTATTTTATGTGATATTGAAAAAAATAATAGGATTTGTGTAAATTGTGGTATCATCGAATACAGATACACAGTTCGGCTTCCTCGTCGCTAATCTTAAATAGTCTCATAACATGATAAAGAATATAAATATATTCCCGCTACTTTTGGATAGGCTGCCTTTACTCTTTAGTTTCAGTGAATCCCTATTTTATTTGATATTGAAAAAAGAATTGACTTTTTTTTTTAATTTTTTTTAATTGTACGGAAAATTTCAATATATCCGGTGAGATTTTTTTGAGTAAAATCTACATCATCACATATAAGCTTCTTTGAATCATCCGAATCGACTCGAATTGTGATTCCTATAGTGGCTAAGATTAACCCCCCCCCCCCCCCTCCTTTCTCGAAACTTGAGGGTGATATGTCCTCCCCGGTTTCCGGCCGTTGAGACGCGGTCCATCTGTGACGCATGCTTAGCCAAATCCGATTTCTAATAGGTAAACGGATACCAGTGAATATCCGGAATCAAACATTACAAAAGCTCAGAAATGTGTTTTTAAAAATGGTCAGTTAGTTACAAACCTGTTTCCCATAGTGTAATTTAGCAAAATATTCTATTTCTGTTTTATAACGCTGTTACTGATGATTTTATGCTGAGATAAAACATTAAAGGTTGATAATAAGTATATTGTTTAGTCTAAATTTAATTTTCCAAACCAAAATCGGATTCGTAATTGTAAATTGTGGTATCATCGAATAAAGATACACAGTTCGGCTACCTCGCCACTAATCTTAAATATTCTCAAAACATGATAAAGAATATAAATATATTCCCGCCCAGCAAGTTTTTTAATGAAATTTAACATTTAAAAGTGAATCCGGATTGTAGATAATGAAAAAGAATTTTTTTTAAACATACTTTGTTAGGTTGAATATAAGGACACAGTAGCAAGAGTAACAATGATCAAATAAACACATTACGAGTCTTGTTTCATATTACTTTCGAATTACGTTCGGTCAGACTTCAGACAAGCATTTTAAAAAAAGTGACAAAACTTTTTTTTTCTGCAATACAAAGTATAAGAAACGGGTTAGAAGTGGACAATTTATCGAGTTAACGATTGATTTAAAACGCATTTCTATCGTTTTATATTACATTTAGATTCCTTTGTGCCATATTTTATAAAATTCTTGCAAACGACTTCTGACTTTAGTTAGGCTAAACGTTAGAAAAAAAAAAAACGCAAAACCGAATCATTTTGAATTCAAATCTAATTCTGATAATTTTATCGAATCGGAGCGAATCACTAATACCATATATAAATAACAAATATTCTATATTTTCTAATACATGCTGCTTAAACAGATTTCAAAGGCAATGTATTATTAATTCACACTGTGTTTCTAAGTCAAATATTTTCGTTTTTTTACGACCAAAAATACAATCGATTTTGATCAAATTTGACGAATAAAAAATCGATTGCAGTTTTTATCTTTACTTTACTTAACAAGTTTTTTTCCTATGAACGACTCGAATAATTTTGTTCTCCTTATTGATTCATATTCCCCAGCCCAGTGGCCAGTCGTTAGTTCGTGTGCATGGATCATCATTAGTGATTTGCTCTGAAAATTGTAAATCACCACAGTCGAAGCAATGTCAAAAGATCACGCATTGCATATATTATTAACACATAAACTTTTGATTCATTCCGTCATGATATCACAAAATCTTGCCCCGCCGGCAACGTTTTCTGCTATAAAACACCTTGGAAACTTCATTATATTTACCAATTTCAGTTTCGATCCAGAAATTGTGTGTAATCCTTGCATTTTTATGGATTCGGATTTGTGTAGGCAATTTTATAGAATCCTACCGAGTTAACCAGGATTAAAACCAAGTAAATTTAGTAGGTGAAATAGGCAAATATTTACTCAATTTTCCAACTTTTACCGGGTTTTTAACTAAGGCACAAAATAGTTTTTGCATTTTAAACGAGGTCTCGTATTATACTTTACCTAGTTTGGTGTTCGATTGTTTTTACTAAGTTTAAAAAAAAATTTAGTTGTCATAAACTGACCCAGTTCAAAGCTGACCAAAATCGATTTTATTTTTTCGTCAAAATATGAAAATTTTTGCTTTTTTGGACATGAAGTGAAACGAAACTTTTTTGCAAAAAATATATAGAAAATAAAAACGCTATGCAATCATTTTGCGCGTACTGGGAGTAATTCATTAGATGAAACTAAAGCAAAAATCCAGTCAGGAAAATTTTCTTCAAACCTCGTTCATCAATGGCTCATGTTTAGCAAAATAAAATTTCTCACCACTACGACTTATCTCTATTTATCAAGTATATACTTCAAACAAATTAACAAAATCGCGCGAAAGAAAAAAATAAGCGAGTGCATTTATAAATGAAATAATTTTCTATTTCCTGATATTATAAATAAATTTACGATCGTTTAATCAGTACTTCCAGATAGCACAATGAAGGTATTTTTTGCTGCATTTCTGTCAGCAGAAATTGTACAGCTACAATGGATGTCGGTTTGGTGAGCTTGTTATTATTGTTTACCGAGTTAACAAATATTAAATTTATATATATGTGTATATATATATATATAATATATATTATACTCATGTTTTCAGTGCAGTCCCAATGCCCCATAACAGGAGGTGTGTGAGATACAAAAACCTGTGTTTCTGGGTCATAATGGAACCAGCGGGTCTTAATTTTGCCGAAGCAGAGCAAATTTGTGCCGTGGTAAAGAACGCATATCCAGCAAACATATACAGTGCAGAACATTACAACGATGTTATGGATCTTCTCCATGGAGCAAAAAAAAAGAATTCTAATTATATATATCTTGGAATGCAGTACAAAGTAATAAAAATCATTGACTCCATTTTTTTCTTTACTATTAGGCTTTAGCAGAAGCTATTCAAATTCCAGTCAGGCTATTAGCGTCAGGTAAACAAAATCATCAAACGCATCCTATGTTTAGTACCCAAATGATAAGATCCACGGAACCCTATAGTATGTCAGGATATACTTCAAACAAAATAACAAAATCGCGCGAAAGAAGCAAAGAAGTGAGTAGATTTATAAATATATTTTCTATTTCCTTATTAAAAATAAATTTAGATCGTTTAATCGAGTACAGTTCCAGATAGCACAATGAAGGTATTTTTAGTGCTGCATTTCTGTCTCTTGTCTTAGTTTTGTACAATGAATAGCTCGTTTGGTGAGCTGTTAGTTATTATTGTTTACTTAACAAATATAGAGTTATATATATGTGTAATATATATAAAATATATTCAGAAAGGTGTTTTCAGTTGTGACCAATGCTTATTTCCCATAACAGTCATTTGTGAGATACAAAAACCTGTGTTTATGGGTCATAATGGACCAGGGGTCTTAATTATTGCCGAAGCAGAGAAAAAATGTTCGAATGGTAAGAACGCATATCCAGCAAACATATACAGTGCAGAACATTACAGACGATGTTGGATATTCTCCATTGAGCAAAAAATATAGAAATTCTATTATATATATCTTGGAATGCAGTACAAAGTAAGTGAACTATCATTCGACTCCATTTTTTTCCAACTATTAGGCTGTTATGGCAGCAAACTATTCAATGTCCCAGGCTATTAAAAATCTTAAACAAAATGGCGTCCTATTCCCCTTTCGTATGCAATGATGCAAAGATCCGTAAATCTATATGTTTGTTACGGTGATTTCCTGCGTGCCAGACAAAGACTACTCAGTAAGCAAAGAAGTGGTAAATTGTTATGGTTTCTGACAAATTTATATGTCATCGTCGTCGTCATATCAGGATGAAAGAGGCAGATTGTACTATTAAAATGTCATTTCCGATGTCCTTTTGCATTTTTCCACAATACCATTTCGCAACATTATTTTCAATAGAGTGGACGAGTTGATCAGATTCAATATTTACGAAAACATTATCAAACGAGTTTTCCGCTACAAACCATGAAACAATGCAACTATATTTTTACTAAAACAAATGTCGTTTGGTCTACATAATGGAAGAAAGAAACCTTGATCGAAAAACTTGGGTGTCAATTCTGTGTTTTCTAAAGTATTTATTAGTGTTTTGAATTATTTGGAATAAGCTAATGCATATTCTTGGCAACTTCACAGATATTAGTTGCACAAAATTCGCCTGAAGTATCTATTTATGATTCCGCCTGCAAATACATGCAATTCAATCTGATGTGAAGTCCTCCAAAGTATATATTTTGTTGGCAAAAGAAAAAGATTATTTTTGTCAACACTTTGTACAACTTTTCAAGCATTTGGAAATCAAAATGGTCGATTTTTGTAAGCGTTTGTACAATTTGTAAAGTATTGGGGACATCGGGCACTTCAGGTCGATACCGATCCCGGTATCCAAAAAAATTGCACCGATACTACGGTAGATCCATGATACCTTTAGAACTTAAAGCTACTGAACTATGATGGAAGCACTGCATCCTATGGAAACTGGAGACCTGGTGATCCAATAACATGGATGAGTCGTGTTGCAATCGATATTTTTCCTGATCCAAAAAATGAGTTAAATGGAATGCTTACGTCGCGAAAAGAGTGGAAGAAAAAGGGTGTTTTATGCGAAACCCGGGGTGAATACTATTAATTTATTTACTATTATGGAAGTATTATTGTAGGTCATCTATGCTAATAAGATGTTCCCTGCTTTCTAAAATATGGGTCACTCATGGAATGCGCTCCAACCTGCTGACAATACACACAGTTTATTTTTCAGCTGCAACTTTAGGTTATCTTCATATCTGCTCTGGATTGAGGGTTGTATTTAAATAAAATAAGAGTGACACTGACATCTCCAGCCTCTTAACCTAATATTAGGAGTTTCAACTCTTGACTGATATTTCTAAATCTGGTTCACTATAGTTACAATCCGATATCACTGTATCAAAAATGCTTCCTCGAATAATCTGATAAAATTTACTCATGATTACCAGGTGATAGTTGTATAATGATAACAGAAGGAACTTGCGAATTGTCTCCGGGAAATTTATAATTTTTTTGTTCATTGAGATTCACTCTGAGCAAGGCCGGAAGCAGTGCCTAAAAGGAGCCAAATAACGGCAACTTAATAGCAAAAAGCCACTAAAAGATGTAGTAGCAGCAACTGCATTCTAAACGGAAAACATCCCAAACGAAACTGAACCGCCGTGGGAAAGTGCAGAGAGTGGTATCTGCACTGGGCGATACTGAAACCATCTACCACTTCTTTGTTTCCTTATAGTCGTCTCATACGACACGCAGGAAATGCATGAGAACTATTCTAAAGCCCTTACAATAACATTAAAAGCAATGCATTTTCAATTCACACTTCATGTCTAAGGGGGGAAGTTTCAAAATTTAAACGACATAATACAGTCGATTTTGGTCGGGTATTGAATTAAAAATGGGAATTGCACTCCATTTAGCTAGTTTTTGGTCCTATGAACGACTCAAAATTGATTGATTCGAATGATTCGTGCTCAGGATCGATTCGAGTCACCGAATCAAATTTCCCATTCCCACTGCCAGACATGGCAAATACATTTCAAAGCTCATATTTACCATCAATTGCAAATTTTTTGCAAAAAATTAATTGAAAGTTTATAACTCTTTCTGGTATTGAAATTGAATGAAAAAAGTTGTGGTATACGCAGAAAGCGCATTAAAAAAAATCACTAATTTAAGTATATTTTCGGAATATAAAAGAATTTCACTTTCAACTGTTTGATTGTCATATCCGTGAGCAAGGTAAATCCTTGCAATTTATTTCCGCACACTATTATGCCGAATTTTTATCTAACCCAATCAAAAGTAATCTTTTGCAACTGTATCACACTTTTTTCTTCTTTTAATGCTTTCAAGACAACTCAAGCGAGATTATGCGAGCCTAATATCAGGTACCCGAGGTGCTCTGAACTTACAAACTTGCCCTGGGTGGATTTGAATTAAATTGATCACATTGGCGAAGCATTTTGCCGAACGGGATTACTTGATTACTTGTCATTTGCTTCCAATACTTCAAAAACCAAAAAAAGGTATTCATCCTACATTTTGTTTCTTACTCTGAAACTTCTGATTTGGCGAATTGTATTCCCGAGACTTGCGAGGGGTTTCGAAAACCACAAACGTAATTTTTCTATACTTTCTGAGTTTTATCCATACATCTCATTTCAGATATATGCGTCAATAAAGAGAACCACGTTATGCGGGGAAGTACATGCTTTTGGGTGGAAATGGCACCTACACCTGATCAATTGTCTTACAAAGAGGCTGAAACTTTGTGCCGCAGCAAAGGAGCTACTCCGGCAAACATTTATGACTCCAAACACTACCAAAATACCATGTCTCTTTTAAGAAAAGAGAAAGATGAATTCTACTATGTTTATCTTGGAATGGATCATCAAGTAGGACTTTTAAAAATTTGACTTCTGTAGTAACCAACTGAAAAACTTCGTTTAGCATTTTACTTTTAGTCACGTTTAGTATAAGTGAATGATTAGTGTCGATAAGTGAGATTGATGATATTGGATCATCTTCTGGCCTTTTTGCTACAAAGTTATCTCGAAGTTTACAGCATGAATTTTTTTTTTGTTAAAGGGGGTGCTATCGCTGAGCTTACAGCTAACTACTATTATTTACGATTGTACCCCTTTAATTCATTAAATTTATTTTTATCTGTACCAATACACAATTGCCTTGGCTCCCAGGTTGGAATTGAATTCAGTATTACGTTCATATACCAATTTTTCAATACCACCATATAAAAAGTGTTCTGTGCATTGGTTGAAAGAAAGCATTCGATCTGGTAATGTCATCGATCCTGCCACAATTAAGATTTTAATTGCTTTTTTATTGGTGTTTGTAGACTTTAAAATAATCAACGTAACAGCTCCATGCCCTTGAGCGTTTGCTTCACCGCAGTCAGGAATCTTTGGTTCAAACAACTTTTGTTTAGTATGAGTCACAGATGGATCGCTCTGTTAAGGCGCGATCCATCGGTGGCTCATACTTGGCAACAATTTTTTTCTGAATGGGACATGTGAATAGGCTATATTATTCTCACAAACTTTTTTCAGGACACCATCCGAAATTACAAATTTAAATGAAATTCTCAGATGTTAGAGAAGAAGCCTCGACTAATATCGACATGCACTGCATAGTGTTGCATCACCGTGATTTTACATTCCTTATTTTTCTATGTCAAGGGTGGAAAGTTGACCAATTACGACGGATCACCGGCAGAATACTCCCACTGGCGATTGGGGGATCCTCGCCCCACACTCCGTGATGACGAACCGATGGTTAAAGTTGCAATCGACGTGTTTCCTGACGAATCAAATTCGGGCAACGGAATGTTGACTTCCGTTCCAAGTTGGAAAAAGAAAGGAGTGGTGTGCGAACAGATCAACCGTATGCATTTGCATTATTTTATTATTAAATTAGCGCCAATATGAGAATCAGAAAAAAATCAGTAAATTTCTTAGGAAGTATACACTGTTAAGATATACGGCATCCAAATTTATCAGTCAGACAAGCAAGTTATAATATTGTCCTAACGTATATCCTACGTGTCGTAAAAGAGAGTCATATGAAAACAAAAAAATGTTGAAATATCGACTATGGCTATGGAAATGGCCTGCCTTTAGCCATTTTGGTAATTTCAACGGTATACTATTACAAAGCTTTCTATACTCTGTAACAAAATGATACTCCTTGACAGTAATCTTACTTGGTACGGGAATAAAAGTAAAAAGATCGACTTATAGGCTGTGTAACGCCCCGTCGAGCAACGGTTGATCAACACCCCACACTTGGCAAAAATCTCATCGACACAGACATTTAGGACTTTTGAAACAAACAATTACCGCAAATAAACAGTAAATTTGCTGCAATTTTTTTGCGCAGTATAGATATTGTCAGAACGACCAGTCGGACTGACAAAGAGTCCCGAGAAGACTGTCGCAGTCTCTAGAGAAGTACGTAGGGAACATGGGCTGTTGTTCCATTTAGAGTAAAGTAGGACCAATCACGAAAACATTTGTTGACTTCACTTTGAAAAAAAAGGTTCAACTTCAACTGTTTAAAAATAGTTCTTACCCATCAGACTCGAGAGTCCAACTAATTTCGCAAGACCATTCTATTTGGTGAAAGCGGATTTATCGCAAAGACAAAAATAGCCTGTTTTTTTCAATAGTAATGCAGATCGAGTGGGACAAAAACAATCATACAAAGTTTGCATACATACAATCCTTCGGTTTCATTAGCTTTGCACCTGTGAACATCTGTACCCGTACACTTGCTCATTACATATAACGGACCAATTACAAATAAAGCATTTAAATTTATTCGACCATTGGGGCGTGCAATATAAAAACTGAAATTACGCTGTGTTTGAACGCTGTTGATTTTTTTTTTTGATAACATTTGTTTTGGCCTTAATTTTTTTTAATCGATACACCCTGGATTGAAATTTTTAACATAAATTATTGAGACGAACTTGCCGGGATTCGAAACCGAGATGTTCAACCTGAGGTAGAAACATTATAACATCAGGCCATAGCGACTAACGGTTTCATAAAATATGTGTCACGGCCGAACCAACGTACCAGTAGACCCCTATTAGCGACTGGTATTTAACAAAGTACGCGCCTCCGGCAGTAGTTGTTATTCTTAATTTTTCTCCTGGTGTTCATTATGACGTCATAATGACGTATAGAAGCGAACATTTCCGTTTTCAATTTGCCCCAAACACCCATTTCTGAATATCGGTATTATAAGTACTAATAATTATTGAAATTCAATGATTCGAATAATTACCAATTACGAAGATGCAGAAATTTTTTTGTTAGTATATTATAGTTTTTTTATAATATTTTAGCTCCATGCTATGGAATTGAGGATTCCTTCGCTTTTGGAGGCAAATGCTACTGGAGGCGTCTTGTTGACGTGGTTTTTTCTAAAAGTGTAGAAGTGTGTGCCGAAGATGGAGGGACCCCGGCAAATATTTACGACGACAATCACTACAATAAAATAATGGCCTTATTGAGGAAAGACATCTCGGAATTTTACTACGTATTTACGGGAATGGACTATGAGGTAACATAGTAAAGAAAAATTTGTCAAAGCATGTTTTGTCAAGTATGAGTCACGGATGGATCGCGCAGAGGCAGCGAGCCATCTGTGGCTCATGGTTGACAAAATAAAATTCAAATCGGAAGGTAGAATAATTAGGGTAAATACTGACGTTTTGTTTTATTAAAATATATCGTATATCATTTCTGCTCTACATTGAAGAATATCGCCCGTGGCAGACACTCATTGCACTTTACCATGGTGGTGCAGTCCGGCATGGGATGTTTTCTGCTCCGAATGCAGTTTCTGAAGCTAGATCTTGTAGTAGCTTTTTGCCATTCGAATGGTCGTTTGTTGGCTATTTTAGTCGCTACTTGCGCCTAGCTTGGAGAGAATTTCCATAAAAAATAACCAGTTTTTTATATGTATTTATACGTATAAAGCTAAAATGTGGGTTCGTTCATAATGCTTAGAATTAGGACTAGACGATTCAGTTTGGTGTTTCAAATCGATTCAAAACACAGACTATTCGAAACAGTACCCAACAAAATTCGACAAAAAAAACAATTTTGGGATTGAGAAATACGGACAGTTTAGTAGGCTATTTGTCACCTATTTTATCTACCCGCAAAGTGTCTTGCCAAGGGTAATTCGTTAATTAACGAACACCAATTATTTGTGGTTTATGAGAATTAGACGCAGAAACGCATTTTCCCCTGGAGTATAAAAACTGAAGTACATAATAAACAACATAATAATTTATCATATGTCATGGTGACGTCATGAATTTATATATATATAAAAGAAAAATATTCTTTTGAATATACCTATGAACTTTGTTACGGAGAGGTAAATATGAAATTATTTAGTTCGCCTACATATTCCTCATGGCAGTCCTCTTTTTCTCACAGAATGAAAAGTTGAAGTTCTACAATGGTACTGCAGCTTCCTACGCTAGATGGCGAGCAAACGACCCACGCCCTACGTTGAGAGACGACGAGCCAATGATTAAAGTTGCAATCGACATCTATGTAGATGATTCGAATTCAGGAAACGGAATGCTAACAAGTGTTCCCAATTGGGTAAAGAAGGGGGTCATCTGCGAGAGATAAAAAAGTGTTATTCAGTAAAAAAGAGTCGCTTGGTGTTCCACAGAATGAGAAATTTTACTCTAATTTTGACTTATTCGTTCCAAGCAGTTGGTGATATTATTTCTTTGTCATTAAAATAAATGATTCGTGGATTAATAGCATTGGTTAAGAGTTTGTTCTCTTATTGGTGTTTTATAGGTGGGAATAGGTTTAGGGCTGGTTGACTGAATTTGGTGATTCGAATCGTTTCGAAACACATTATTCGAAGCAATCAAGAATCGACGAACAGGGAAAAAATAATTATCGAACAAAGAATTGCTAAGTAAATGGATTCGCCTTTTCAGCGACAAAATGTCATCGACTTTGGTAAAAGTTGACCAAACTCGATTGTATTTTTTCGTTGAAGTATGCCATTTCTGCCCATAGACATAGCGCGTTAATTGAAATACATTGCCTATATATAAATGATAATATTGATTCGATCCGAGTAAAAATAATTAACCTATTCAGATTCGAATTTCAATTAATTAGATTGGGCTTTAGCTGTGGGATCGAGGAATTCTTCTAAGCCACCCTTTTTGAACTATATTGGCGGTGCTGAATCATAAATGAAATTAATATATGAGACTACAGTTGCGCTCTAGAGGATTTAAGAAGATAGTGTTTCTATCATCCAGGGCAGATGCCATTAACTAAATGCACTTCACCATTGCGGTTCAGTTCAGAGAAAAAAAACAGAGACTACACTAAATTTGAAAGGACAACTTATGGTAGTCGACTAACTGTCAATTGTGAAAAAGTTCAGTAAATTTAATGCTCATTTGCAGTAATTGTATATCTATAATATGTATCCAGATTTATTCCAAGTATAGGGTTTTCGTGAATGGACCCCACCTCGACGATTGGTTGTCAATTTTAATAGATACTATTTTTTCCTGGATATCACATTTTTATCACTCGCAGATGATGATAAAATGCCGATACTCGTCACAAATTTGCATTCAAACAGATCTTAAAAATTGGACAGCTAAAATGATAAAGAGAGTAAAGTTTCAAGATATTTTGAAGCAGAAATCGTTGCCGCCGGCCAAGATTTGTGAATTCATGACATTATGGATCATATGTTTGCATGCAAACAATATATGCAATTTGCACACTTTTGGAATCTCAATGTTCTGCAATGTGAAAAAATTCCGCAGCAGTACATTTGCACAATTGTACAGTAATTGCATATTTGCAAATCCGGGAAAAGCTTGTCGATGGAATTTTTGCCAATTACAGACTGATAATGAACCGCGCCTGGACACAAGCCTGCAAGTAGATTTAATAATTTTATCTTACTATAGCCAAGTAAAATATATGGCGAATGTCTGGACAAAATGCAAAATTATCATCTGCGCCCTGGGCGTAAACATCAGTACGTAACTGACTCTATATAGTGAAGTGCTGTGAATAGTAAAACCACCAAACCCACCTAACCACTTAACCCTTATTTTATAGTTACGTTTTACGACCGACACGCAAGAAGATATTTTTCCTCGTAAATATATTATGTCATGACACTGTTTTAACTGTCTAGACCGTGCGAGGAAGCCGAATTGTTTATCCATTTTTCAAGATTTTAGTCCACAATTTACATAATGCAGACTGTAACAAAAGAGCAGTAAAATCGATGCTATCTGACGGTAATATTAAAATAAATCTATAATTTTTACTTCGGCCAAATATGGGTTGTTGATGAAATGCACCGCCAAAGTTCTGTTCCTGATATTACATCTGGCAAAACCTCTTTGCAATATAAATGGCCGTTAATCTGTTCATTCTTGGATCTGCTTCTGGTCTTTCTTAGAGCGAATTTCGATAGAAAAAGATCCGTTTTAGCGGTCCAACCGGTTACGTAGTGTGAAACTTAACCCAGGTTTTGTAAAAATATCGTCATACTACAAAATAAAACATGGTTGCTTTTCCTATCATTGGCCCGGACCGCTACGGTAAAGAGCAGCTAATGTAGCACATTGATTGTTTTTTGAAGGAAAAGCAGGACAAACCTACTCGGACTCGAACCCGCTAACAGTAACACGTGGCGCTAAGGTTATTACCTCACATTCATCACGTTTTTCTGAAAGTAAAGAGAAATTGATGGTCATACCAATTGATCATATATATATACGCTACGCAGTCCCAAAATTATTTTTTCATTTCCAATTCACGACCTATCATAATGTTTAAAAATCAAAACTATTAAACTACGACGGAAGTTTTGCGTGTGATAATGAATTGGAGTGAAGCTGATCTTCCGACAGAAAGTATGACGCGCGTTTCTCTAGATGAATATCCTAATCAAGATCATACCATAACGGAATACACACGCCGCAGGGAGGATCGATGAAAAAGAGCGTATTTGAACAAACCCCAAGAGCATTGTGTGTTGTGATATCAAATTACCGTCTGATTATAACGATTGAAAAAAACGTTGTCGAAGTATCAGTGGCTCATGCTTGAGAAAATAAATTTTTATTGGAATTCAACCCAACCGATGATGTCGTTTTTTCTACCTTTAACCACAGATAGACATCGATGGCGCGCTTTCATCGGTAGCTCATGCTCAATAATTAGGTCTGAGCGAGAACGGACACTTGACTTTCAAATCTAATGGGTGGAAATAATATATAAAGACGTTTTTATCAAACCTAATTAAAAGTTCTTTACCGATCAGAAAAAAAATACCCCAAATAATTTCTAATGGGCGGTATTTTACTCGGTGATATTGATATTAAACACGATAATTGACTTTTTCGCTCAATGTGGACTGTTGATAGGTTGCATTGCTCACTTTAGCAACCTATACTTGGCATAAATCTTATCCACAAATCGGTTCAAAATTTTGAATTTCTCAAATAAATTACTTACAAATCAACAGAAAAATGACTTTACTTCTGTTATAGACTAAAGCGTAGTTTAAAAAACTTTTCACGATTAGCAATGCTATTCAACTTCTGCCAGAATTGTGTTACTTGCAAAAATTAAATTGCGATTGGCAGGTGGTTCTCGTTTAGGTTTTAGCGATATCGACATTTTAGTATTATAACAGATGAGGAATCCGACCGATTTACGGACTGGCAGATACTTACAAATATCGCTGCCGATTTATTCAGAATTGTGCTGTCATAGCGACTCCAAACTCCAAAACTGTAAGAGAATTTGAAAAATAGTGAAAAAATGAATAGAACTCAAAATAATATTACTCTTTGAAGATTTCATTGCTAATTCACAAATGTTTTAATACTCATACAAAAATACAATAAATAAATAAAAAAAAACATATCTTGCAGTCGCTTTGATACAAATATTGTTGCTAAATATGGGAAGTTTCCAGAGGCAAAGAGCTCAAATTCGAGATCAGCGCACCACAATGTCACAAGCGACGTTCACTATAACATTGTCATTAAATTCTAAAGAATTGTTAAACTTTTTATAGATTGTTACACTTATGTTTCTTTCCTTCAACCTCCGGGTCTTTAATTGTGATAGTTCATTTTTTAAATAATATGACGTTCGAAAAATTCAATTAAAAAAAATACTTGCCTCCATACTCAATGCGCCTTATCAATTGCACGATGCTTGGGAAGTTTTCAAAACGGTCTGGTATATATTTCATGATTAGAGTCGGTTAACTCAGTTTGGTGATTAGAATCGATTCGAATCAGTCGTGTGTCAGTCATATCCTAATCACAAATTTTATTTTCTTGAGCATAACCATTTGAAGAATCGCGTCCCCCTTTGCTTGATAAATGATTTTTCCTTTTTTTTTAGATTTTTATGACTGTAATAGGAAGAAAACTTCGCAAACTGAAGTGACACTTTCAGAGTTTACCGGAAAAATATAGCTTAGAAGTTTCGATATTTTGGTTTTGGAGTTTTATGGTCGAATAGACTGTACATTTGTTATTAAAACGTAATTAGCTGTTTGATGCGATTCGACAAAATTATTCGAATCAGATTCGAATTCCAAATAACGCGGTTATGCCCACACCCACCCGACCAGAAATTTTATTTTGTCAGGCATGCGCCATCAGTGCCACATACTTAAAAAAATAAACTTTTATAATTGATTGGAATACATGACGCGGATAATTATCAACAAACTCGGGAAGTTGGGCTCAATTATTCAGTAAGTAAATACGGGGATATATTCAATACTTTTCGATTCCCGAAAGGTACGCATCAGTAGTAAGTCTTATCGTGGGCGAATGAAATGGCGCAAAACGAATAGGGAGTATAAATTTATATATTTGAAATTTTTTTTTTACGTTGGCGAAGCTATAATATCAACAAATGATTCTCTATATTCTTATAGTTCACTCCATATGCCCTGTGCCAGGAAGTCTGACATATGAGAATTTGTGCTTCTGGTCCATAATGGCACCAACGACTTCGGGTGTTAATTTTACACAAGCAGAACAAATGTGTCGTATGAAGGACTCTATTCCAGCAAACCTATACAGCGAGAAACATTACAACGATATTATGAAATATCTTCATGCGGCAAGAAACGAATTCTACTATTTGTATATCGGAATGGAATACAGAGTAAGTGAATTTATGTCAAATACCTTTAACATTTCTCTTCTTTCCAACATTTTTCATCTTATTTGTCATTATTTCATTTTATTTTTCTAGAGAGAATATACCGCTCTCTTAATAGGCTTCCTATACAGCATATCCGTTTTTCTCACTTTTTCCACTGCCACTGAATACCTTTCTCCTCTACGTAATGAAACCTAGCAACTCACTTGGCGGGCCTCAAGAAACATGTATGTCTAACTCAGTGAGGCTTTTAGGATCTCTGGCTCGGATAAATAATCCCGAGTATTGCCTTGCAGTAATGACTTGCAGTGGTCTTCTGAACTGTGCACGGACAGATTATACCGTGGGTTGAATGACACCGATTCAGAAACCGGGCATAATAATTCGAGTGCATGCCAGATCATTAACCGACGATGCCAACATCATGACGACTTTGGAATAATCGTTTTTATCCACAAAATATTTAAACGAATGGAAAAGGTGTTTTTATAATATATTAGTTCAGGAATCAAAAATTAAAATTTACACCCATTTTATAGTTTCAGGACTCAAAATTATTAAACTAAGATGGAACTACAGCGTCTTATGAAAACTGGAGAACTGGCGATCCATTAATTATGCCACGTGTTGCTATCGATATTTATCCTGATCCAACTAAAAACAAAAATGGAATGTTAACGGCGAAGGCAGATTGGACAAAAAATGGCGTACTTTGCGAAACATCGAAGATGTATATTTGTGCGTAGAGTTTTAATATTTGAGTATGTTGCGAGTAATAGTTACATCTCAAGAGGCAATTTTAATATTCAAATAAGTCAAATAAGTCAAATAAAACGAGAAAATATCCGTTTCGTAAGATCCAAATAGTTATTTCTGTGAATCAGTAAGATTCGACAACAGTTTTGGACGAAAATATTACATTTGTTTCAAATAATTTTATCTACAAATCAAAAGTTTTTATTTTGCCAAGCATATACGGATCACACTAGACGCAATACATATTTGTATCAAACTTAATAAAAACATATCGTAATTAGAAAATATATTTGGTAAAGCATTGGTCATGCCATGACGAGGGTACAAAGTCTGATTTTATTCTGATTTATGTATCTGGCAAGTAGAATGTTACAAATTGGTTGATATATGAATTGTGAAAAAGATTCAAGGCAGGTTCAAGAGGCACGTCTGATTTATAAATGTGACATGACTTTTGTCATATTTACATATCTTATGTTGCGTTTTAGCTGATATGTAAATGTGACACAAATCCGAGGCAGGATAAAAAAGTTTGTTGTATGATTTATAAATGCGACATTGAATGTGTCAGGTTAGTATATCTCACAAATGAATGCCACGTTTTATCAGATTTATATGTATGACCAGACGACTCTGTGTTTCTGTTCGATTTGTAAATGTTACAAAAGTATCGTGGTTGGTTTATTTATTTTCTCAACAAATGATCCAAATTTGTCCATAAATAATAATAAAATAAGGAAACACGTGGTGCTTTATATACAATTGCGAAATTATACAACTTAACCAAGACATAATTTCAACATAGGATTCTTTGCACTCTTAGCGCACACCAAATGGGCTGTACCGGGAAGCGTGATGTACAGCGGTTTGTGTTACTGGTCGATAATGTCACCGACGAAATTGGGTGTTAATTTTATACAAGCAGAGAAAATGTGCCGTGATAAAAACGCCGTTCCAGCAAACATATACAGCAGAGAACAGTACGAGAATATAATGAATTATCTCCGTGCGGCAAGAAACGAATTCTACTATTTGTACCTTGGAATGGAATACAAAGTAAATGAACACCAAACACGTCATGTGATCTTAATTTCTTCGACTTTCATCCTTTTACCCTCATCGCAATCCTTTCACTATTATGTTGCTTTATCATGTTTCTTGTTCTTTTGTGCCGCTTGTCATCCGTCAGCCAAAGAAAATGGCAGAACGGCGTTTTATATCCATTAAAACGTATGAAACACAACCGTTTTACGCTTCTTTAATTTACTCCAGACTCCGAAATACGATTTTTTCGCGTCTCCGGTGCAATTTTCAGGTGTTTCATCGTGATATAATTTAAAAAGCCAATTTCGAGTAACATTTTTCGCGCGGCACCCATGACATAATACATTATTTTTGACCACAAAAAAATTCTAAATCCTATTTAATAAAACTCTTTCGCGCCCAATGTGCGATTTTCCGGGTATTCCATTGCGATATAAAACAAACACGCTGTTCAGGTGAAATATTTTTTTACGGCGCTCATCGCGACGTCATTTTTTAACGAAATGAAAATCTAAAATCTATTGCTCCCTTGGAGAGTCTGGTTTGGGATTTGCGTCTTTTTTGCTTCAAGAAACAAAATAAATAATAATAATATTGATAATTTATGGACGTGTAGTCTTTATTGCGTAAACCTGGATACAACTTTCACCCTCGCTACTCTGTATTAAACAGGACTCAAAACTATTGAACTACAATGGAACTACTGCTTCTTATGAACACCGGAGAGCTGGTGATCCGTTGAATATGCCACGCGTTGCTATCGATATTTATCCGGATCCTAATAAAGAAGGAATGGGATGCTCACGGCGAAAAAAGATTGGACCAAAAAGGGTGTACTTTGCGAATCTCCAGGAGTTTTTATTCGTACGTATAGTATTAATAAGCAAGCACTTGTTGTAGTTACACTTAGACATATCACTTTTATATTTTGATTTGATTCGAAAATAATACTGACACCAAATAAACCAATACACAATTATCGCGAGGTGTTAAAGAACCTTTCGTGGCCTCTTGGGGCCCAAGGTTCAATCATTATTTTCCCCTTCATTTTTTCCACCCTTTCTCCCTTTTTTCAATTTTCTACCACAAAATTTTGTACTAGAACCTGTACTCACTCTAAAACACCCCAAATGGTACTGAACCACCATAGTATAGTGCAGTGATTGGTATCTGCCTGTGTAATAGAAAACCATTTACCCCTTCTTAGATCCATGTAACGGATTAGATAGATATTTTACTCGTGGAGATACATGTTTCTGGTTCTGGTTTGTCGACGTCTCTTTTCCTGAGAGTGAAAAATTGTGCTCTAGAGATGGTGGAAATCCGGCAAATATTTACGACGTCGAGCACTACAATAAAATAATGGATTTCTTGAGATTGTTCAGCGCGCGTAAGGGACATTACTGCGTTTATAGTGGGATGGAATTTGAGGTAAGTTTCTCCATAAATATCCATATAGTTCTTGGAAAAGTGGATATATGTTTATCTCAATTGATACATTTATTCTTTTCTCGTTGTTTTTAAATTGAGCATTTTGCCGATTGTGTGACTTACTTTGCATAGTTAAGCTATCCCTAACTCGCATCTCTCCCTTTTTCTAATAGAAACAGCTGGGGACAATTTTGGGGTTCTACAATGGTACTGCTTTTTCTTACGCTAGATAGAGCTCAAACGACACTATGGCAGCACAGAATAAAGGCGAGCCGATTATTAGAGTCGCAATCGATATCTTTGAAGATGCTTCGAATCCAGGGAACGAATATCTAATTACGTCCAAATTACCAATGTACTGTGATTACCGTTAATATTGACTCCATTAATCAAAATATTGAAATATTTAGGCTGTATTTCACGAGGGGAATTTAAAAGTTCGACTTTATTTTGCAAGCTTTTTTCCTATCTTAGCAAGATATTGGACAAAATGAAAAAATGTAGGCATCAGACATTGGTGGATCGCGTATCGTGAATGGATCGTCAATGCGCGGGCTATCTGTGACATATGCTTAAGAAATAGAATTTCTAATCGTGATATGAATATTTCAAATAATTTGTTCTTCGAATTGATTCGAAAGACTGAATTGAATTTCCCAACCCTAAAAGGGATCACGAGTCAGACAGATACATCGCCTCGAATCAAATTCTCTTTTTTGGCATTGGCCACTGAACATAATGGTGCGATCAATCAGTGGCTTCCGAGCAAAAATAAGAAATCGTGCACGATGATGCCAGTTTTGAATGAGTGTCAGTTGGACGAACGGACTGCTTGATTAACCAAAAATTGAGTTTTTCAAATATGGGTAGTTAAATTTTTTGAGAATGGGAAGTGGAATAATTGGACTGTGTTGATTTCCGTTAGACAAATCAAACAATATGTAAGGTGGGCTGCGTAAAATCGAATTAGACTTCTATTGGAATTAGACTCTTATTCGGGTAATGTTTTCGAATCGTATCAAATCACTAATTTCAAACAAACAACAAATACCCTTTTTTTCCTATTACAACTTGGCTTCATCATGTGAATCAAGAAATTCATAAACAAAAAATAGTAACAATGCAATAAACTGAATTAGAGACAAAGTATTTCAGGTATTTCACACTCCATGGCTAGAAGCAGAAATTTCAGATTTTTCAACGAAGAGGTAAATTGATTGCATTGACCAAATTGACTGCATTCTCTTTTAAAAAATATGGAAATTGCGCTAACTTTAGCAGAAATTTGTTCCTGCAAGGTATCCGCGATTGATTGAAATAAATTATGCTTGAATAACTTCGAACTACGGAATAAAATTGCCCAGCCCTATATGTAGGTTACTAAACCGAATTCCAGCAATCGGTATATGAAGATTGATGTAGACATTTTCAAATAGTTCGACAGCACCGAAGACAATTAGGGAAACACTATTTGTATAAAGATGTAGGACTCTATATCAATTTGTCAAAAAAAGCTATAGTTGGAAAAAAATAAATTTAAAATAAATATCGAATAAAGCGTTTTAAGAAATGTAAATCATAAAAATTTGAAGGAAAAGTTCTTTGTCTCCCCTTAAATATATCGATAAGTGTGACGTTCGCAGAGATACCTGCTGTAGTGATATTTAATAATACCCATGCCATGTTTATTTCCAATGGAATAGTGGTTTAACACATGTTAATATGTTATTTCAGTCGTGTGGGTTATTTTGTCAGGTATTATCAGCGGCACATGCTTGAACAAATCAAAACATCTTATAACAAATAATCGGTTTGAACTCAATACCGGCTCATGTGTGGCCCGTGAGCGAGAAAGTGGATTATGTTACGGAGTTATTAGACATTTGTCTTATTTTTTTTTTTACAAAGACATAAAAAATCAATACCATAAAAGGAAACATTATTGAGAATTACACAAATGAATATAATGTATTCAATCGCCGCACAAGGAATGTATCTATATAGTTCTGTTCAGTTGTGGACAATTCGTCTTGGCGGTAACTGAGTTGATATTGTAAATTGTTGACTTTCTTGTGTTATATTGATTTCACCATGTAGACGTAGGAGCGGGAAGGGCAAGAAGGCTCCTCCTTGAGGCAAGATTGGGGGGCAATACCCTGCTGAAAGTTCGTTGACTCGTGGTAAAAACAATCGAATTTAGCCAATATCGCTCTATATTTCCCACAAATCTATAAGTGACACTGGCGCGCATATTATTGCAGTTTATTTTAACTATAGTTTTTCATAATTTGAACAGAAAAACTGAAGGTTAGCATCTTTTGTCAAAAAAGGCATCGTAGAACTAAGAAAAAATCAATTTAACGTCATAAACATATCTTGTGTGTTTAGGGGATCGTTGCACTCGCTTCCCAATATTCAACTTTGAGAAGTAAGCAACTCATAAGCCCATTCCCAATTAGAAATTTTATTTTTCTTAGCACAAGTCACAGATCGTGCGCGTCTATACAGCGCCCATTACCATTGTCTAATGCTCAACCAAATATATCCCATAAATGCGTATTTTAGACCCGATTGTTTTTTAGCGCCTGTGGCCTGGGTATACTCCTTGCAACCAAGAAACTGAGATTGTTTTCGAAACAACTCTAAAACCGCTGAGTGGCTGTTGATATGGGATGTCTCAACTACATGAGAGAATGGATATAAAACAAAGATAAAGTGGTGGATGGTTTTCTCACCAGACACCGCTCGATGTACTTCGCTCTAGTGGTTCAATCTTCTCTAAAATGTTTCCTGCTCCGGCTACTGGTACTTCATTATTTTGTACTAGTTCTTTGACACTTTAGTGGCCTCCAGTCTTCCGGCCTTGCTTGAATTCTATAGGGTTTGATGGAGCCTCATATCCGACAAAAAATGTAAGCAATAAAGTTGAAGTAGACGCTATATGACCTAGTGGTTAACATGTTGGCATAGCAGGTTAAAGAACTCTGGATCGAGTCCCAACAAGTCCAGATAGTTAATCCACACCTATTAACTTGGGTAGCTTTGAACAAACGACCCACGGTCCCCTTCACGGTCTTGCCATAGCATAAATTCGAAAACCCTAAAAAAAGATATTTTCCCAACATTTTTCCTGACTGGGGATAAATTGCGTTGTCAAGGAGCTTTACATTACGAGATTTTACTTGTCAATTTGTACAAACTTTCTTCTATCCACAGTAGAGATACTACATTGGTTACGTGTCTATCAGTCTGTTTGGGAGAATTACACTCGTCTCACGAACATGAAGAAATTTGTACCTATTTGTTTCATTGTGGCCTTACTTTCTTCCCAGGGTACGTTTTGGATAGTGTCAGTAATAACAGACATTATTGAATCCAGATTTTTTGTATGTAGATATATATATATATTTTATATCATATTAGGATATTATAATGCACATCAAACACTTTTTTTTAAGAAATTATCACTGAACTTGAATAAAGACCAGAATTGAAAGAAAAATGCTGGGGAGTCTCTAATTTTGCCTATCAAATTGATTGAGAATATAAAACACTGTGACTAAATATTATAGGATATAGTCTAGTCATAGTTTTATTATATACATGATTTGTGCGGTCAACCTAATGGCTCCGCTCGATAATCAAGATTATAAATGGACTGAAAGAACTCAGGGACATGGGCTTGCCGGAACCAGATCATCAGAATGAGATGTATCCCGTCAGTAATTTCGCTTCTCGACCTCTGGTCATGAAAGCGAAATGACATGTCCACTCTCGCGCACGCCCTCGGCGCAATCACGTATTATACAAAGTCTTCTCGTTTATCCTCCCAAAATTGTGTAATTTCTCAACAAAACGGCCAAAAACGTTTTGCGTACAAGTTTCGTCCGGTATGGGTCAGTGACAGATCGCGGCGCCAAGGTGATATAGTCTTTCCGAACCCTTCTTTCATAAATTACATTGGAACGTAAATATATATACATTAATAGGTATGGCATTGCAATGTTATGTGTGCGATCTGTGCAGCGAAGTAAGCGCTTCAACTACAGTAAATACGTGTGAAGATGTCAATGGTGAGCCAGCTATGTGTATAAAGGAAGAAATTGGTGCGGCAGGAAAGATGCAAAGGATTTTGCTTATGTTTGGTCCTGTAGGTACGAACTTCGTAATAGTCCTAGCCTATTCCCGGCGTGTCGTAAGAGGCGACTCAATGGAAGCAAAGAAGTGGTAGACGGTTTTATAATCGCCCAGCAAAGATACCACTCACATCCTTTTACCATGGTGGTTCAGTTCTGCATGAGAAGTTGGACTTTCATAAAAAAATTATA
This sequence comes from Styela plicata, assembly GCA_963675895.2. NCBI lineage: Eukaryota > Metazoa > Chordata > Ascidiacea > Stolidobranchia > Styelidae > Styela > Styela plicata. The sequence goes on from OZ023152.1 coordinate 8,099,634, forward strand.
CATTAAACGATCTCTTCATGCCATGCGATACATGAGTAGGTTTGAGCTAAATCGAATCATTTGAAATTCGAGCCTGATTTGGATAATATTCTCTAATTTGATCGCATCGCTAATTCTATATGAACAACAAACAGATGGACCGCATCTTTCGATGGGGGTAACGTGACATCGATTTACTTGAATATCAAATAGAAAAATCTCCGACAACGAATTCATCAAAAATAATATAAACAAACTATGAAGGCAATGCATTTTCAAATTACACCTGCTCTCTGAGGGCAGTAAAAATTTATTGGTTGCATTTCACCGGTAAAATATGCAAATTTCACTTCATTTTGTAAATTGGTGTTACTATGGCTCGCGACTGATTCGTAGCAACTGCGATTCAAAGAAATTCATATCACCGAAAAAATAACACAGTAGTACTCGTATCTCAAGTCTCATGATGCATCACATATTAGCGACAAAACATGTTGTGCAAATTTAATTTCAATATATACTTCCAGCCAGCTACACAGTGGCTTTGTCGGTTATTAAGCGACCAGTAGGCCGACGGAACGTGTCTTGACCCTTTCAACACCAAGGATGCAGTTCAGCAGGGCACCTCGTGGACAGCTCAGCTGTGATACAGAACATATACACAGTCACTACAAAGGTGCGAGACCATCGGTTGCTGGGTAGAATCTCCCCGGTACGTTCAGGGAAAGCCCATAGCAAAAAAAACATTTAACCAATTACATTTTTGCTTAGCATCATTCTGTGAATTACTTGACGAAATTGCTTCTTTTATAGGCCTACATACAACAGTGAACCGAAAGTTTGGATCGGGATTGGTAACAGAATGTACCACCGGAACGGTTTTAACAAGATCACACTCTCGGCAAACACAATGGCGCCCCAGTAACAATATATTTTACCGAATCTTTGTCGGGACGCGAAATCAATACTCCCAAAATCTGCCTACATTGTTGAAAACTACACACTGTGATATTCAATAACCGCATAAAAGACGAAGAACAATCGATTTGTTTGATCGCCTCTTGTTTTCCACCTGACAACGAACCTTTCGATTCTTTCAAATGTCTGCAAAAAAAGAAAATACAAACAAATATATTGTATTTTCATTGTTTTCAGTCATGGATCATAAGAGTAAGAGAATAATCACCTTGTGGCTTCAATAGATCGACCTATATAGCTTCATGGTAATCTAGTCTTGTGCAGCATTCATGTAGTTCATCGCTATGAGCACTTTGTCGATGTAGCAAGCAGGTTGGCATCGCAATTCGTAGATTTTTTGAGTTCGTCTGACAACACCCTTCACTTCTTTTTGTGTGCGTACTCCCTGGAACCGAGCAGCTAGCTACATTGTATCGAAATCTCATTTCTATGTCACAGATCGTTCAAGGTTAGATGAACAAGACAATAGACATTTCGTGCGTATTAATGACAGTTGAATTCGGAAATTCTTGGGCAGTATTATTCACTCTTTGAGGGAGGGGCCATGAAAACTACAAATATGGTAACCTTGTAGAGTTGGGCAATGTTGACTATCTAAAAAATAAAAATCCAAGCAATAAAGTGAAAGTGATCATCAGGAGGTTTAAGTCGAGCGATCGAGCGATCACCAAAATACTGACTTTTCCAGCGTATATTAGTAATATTTAAAGTATATCCGAAATTAACCGTAGTTAGTCTTCTTATTAAAATATAAAGTAAATGTTTAAAGTTACTTGCAACTCTTTTCTATACATACTGCATAGTGATACATAGGTTACGTTCATTTAGTCTGTTTGGAAGAAAACTTGACTCAGGAAAATGCAAAAATTTGTAGTTATTTGTTTCATTGTGGCTGTGCTTTCTTCCCAAGGTAAGATTTTTTATAAGTACTCCTTAGAACGGATAACTCTGACCAATGCCCTTTACTAGCGGCCACTTATAAGAGGGACGGGGTTGGTTGGCAAGATATGATTTTCTCGTTTCACCCAGCTTGCCCAAGTTACTACAGTCTGGGTTGACATGGATTAACGAGCTGGGCTCGCATGGGACTTTGACCTGAGATTTTCAACTTGCGATACCAACTTGATAACCATTTAAAATGGCTGTAACTAGGACTGGGCAAAATCGTTTGGAATTCGATCCGATTCGGATAATTTTTTCTCAGTCCCTAGTTTACACTGTTTGTGCCCAGATTCTTAAAGAGTCATACGAAACGTTTTATTTGTTTCCAGGGTGTTACTCTATGGAACTCCTTCCCCCAGTACCTAAAACTAACTGGTACTTACATACAGTTTAAAAAACGTCTATTTTCGTATTGTTATCCAAGTATTCAATTTTGCATCATCCATCGAATAGTTAATTTCATTCGCATATTTATTGTCTGTCCTGCATGCATTTCTGCGGGTCATGGTAGTCATCACTCTTTATGATTCGGTCTGCTTTTTACTGAAGTGACACGTATATATATATTGTGTATATGTATGTACGCGTGTACATAAGTCAATATTCTTAGTACTTTCCTCCCTCGTAAAATGCCCAGTTAAATTTCCCCCGCCCTACCCAACCTTTAATTATTACGATAGTTTATATACTATTTATTATATGAATTTATTTGCACAATCCTTATTTTAAAACTTTGTGAAACCTGAAGCCAAGGGTGGGCGTCGCATGATTTAGGACCGAATGGTCACTCCGGCCCACCCTGTCAGTTAAGAGAGTGCTTATTTCTACATGTTGCAATTTTTTGCTTAATTTAACTTGTGCTCACATGATTGGGGAATAAATTCCGTCTGTCTGTCTGTCTTACGGAGTCTTAGAATAAAAAGTTTCAAATTATACCTACAAAATAAAATCGATTTTGGTCAAATTTGGTCAAAGATCAATCGCTCATTCCCATTAAAAATGGGACTTCCAATATTATCAAGTTATTGACCCTATGGCCGATTCGCGACAGATTCGAAAGAATTGTGCTTAGAAACGATTCGAATTATCGAATCGAATTGCCCATCCTAGTTGTGAGGCGTTCAAGTACTTGTCTTCCCCGAACTTATATTTCATGAATAATGTCACGGTTGCTCATCATTGTTGACGACGAGACGGAATGATTTGAGCATGGATCATGCCTGTCTTAGATGAAGCTGTCAGGTGGCATCTGATCATATATTTCAGATAATTATTTTCTAACTATGCTTTGATACATTTATTCCATTGAAACATTTATATGAAACTCTATTTCAAAAGGAATGGCATTGCAATGCTATGATTGTACTTCATGCAGCGGCGTAGACTCTACAACTCCAGTAGCTACGTGTCCAGATGTCAACGGTACACCAGCAATGTGTGAGAAGGTTGAATTCGGTTCATTAGGTAAGCTACATATTCAACTTATATGTTTAAAGTTTTACCTATATTAAATGTAATAGGCAAAATCGGTCAATTTACCTAATTTCGAAGTAGATACCTGGTTCGAAAAATTAGGTGCCTAATATAAAAAAAATCTAAGCAAATAAACTTGCATATTAGACCATTTAAAAATGAAGATCTTCAAATTCATTTTAAATTTTTAAATGCCGCTTAACAATAACTATCTAGTTTTCTCGATTTTTAATCAAAGTACTGTCTAAATATGAGAGTGAAACTAAATTACATAGTAATAATTTGCTTAGTTCTGTGAAAAATTTGTTTGACTTTATTTATAGTTTAAGTAAACACTAGATTGCCATCACTAGAAATCTGACAGTTCATAAAATTTAATTTCACTAAAGACTTTCGGCCAAATAATTTTGTTGCTGGCATCACTCATCCCGTGAAATGTCGTTTACCTCTAGGAGAATTTTCAATTGTTAAGCGTGTTTCACAAATGGACTGCGCCTTGGCGTTGCGATCCATCAGAGACACATACCCAACAAAATTGAATTTCGCAATCAAATCCAGCGATTAAATATGGGTTTTTCCACCACCCTTGTACTGATGTTTTTGCATCACTCTGAATTCCAATCATTTTAAAAAGACAAAATTGTTTTCGTATAGGCGTTACCACAACGACCAGAAGATGTGGATCAGGAACGACAGCAGAATGTCATAATAACATACCGTTCACAACCACATGTACCTGCGACAGTACGGAAATATTTTCTTTTGTTTCCATTTTACTTTTAGAGCTGGGCAAAACCGTTTATTTTGGAAATCGAATCTGATTCTGATCAACTTTTCGAATCGGATCGAATCGATATTTCCATATGAATAACAACTGTTCTCTTTTCACCTATACAATTTGCTCTATATAAAAATCAAAAATAACGAATCCACTGAAAATGATATAAACATACTGTGGAAGGCGCATACTTTCAATAAATATTTTGACTCTCGAGTCAGAAATAAATTTGATCAAAATCAAAATTAAGTTGAATGTATTTCGTCGTTTAAATATGAAAATTTGCGATTCAGTTTGGGTCCATGGCCGATTAACGAAGGATTTGAATAATTTGTGCTTACGTTTACGAGTGATTTTTGTTGCTTATCCCTTTTTGAAAATTGCGAAAATTTTGAAAATTTGAATTTGTGTAGTCTGAACGTTGCATACCTTCAGTGATGCTATTCTTTTGTATTCAATATCTCTTGCTACTTCGGCACAATCAATGCAAAAAAATTCCTCTGTCGAACACAAGCCACAAATGAATCGCGCCTAGGCCTGTCTTTAACGAGGTAAGCAACAGGTATAGAAAGTATCCATGTTGATTTGGTACCTCTGAAGTATCTTCTTATAGTCGTTCACTCTGAGTATAAGCCTCTGTTATCGGTGGTCACATACAAGCTATCGGAATTATTGTCGTTAGAAAGTATCAAGCTTTTCAGTTCGCTCGCTCCTGCCCAGGTTATCACAAGGGTTAGAAAAAAATCGAATCTTTTGGAATTTAATATGTTTCTCATAATTTTTTGAATCGGATTGAATCACGAACTCCACGACAATACCAAATACCCAATTTTCACTATTACAATTCGTCTCCATTAGAAATACCAAGGAATTTAACAGGGACAATATATTTCCAATTCGCACTTCATGTCTGAATGAAATCGATTTTGGTCAAAATTGAAATTTAAGCATCAGAGTTGAATTAACACTGGCAAGTCTTTGTTTTTATAGATGAATAACGATTAGTTCGACTAATTTGTGCTTCGGAAGTTCGGAACGATTCGAATCAACGAATTAAATTGCTCAGCCCTGAATATCACACTCTAGGTTAAGTAATGAGAAATGGGCGTGAGCCAACGAGTCAGACACACTTACAACACCAACCTTCTATCCACTAGGTCGCGCCCACTATCTGACAGTTTCTATTCAGATCATAGCAAATATTCGGCCGGCTCGGTTTCTCGGTCGGTTTAGCGCAATCGATTCTTCTTTAGCAAGGCACGTCACGGGTAGCTGTGACATTGAACACAGTCACTGCAAAAGTATGTACCAAACGGTTGTTGGGCGGTAGGTCCATGGAATCCCGTAGCAAATAATTCGAAAACCCATAATAAAATAGCAAATTATTTGAGAAACTTGAAAAGACACCATAAAAATAAATACTATTGTTTTTTCAGCGGATCTTTGCAATGGGGCCAAGACTCTTCAATTGAGCATTGTGTTGGGATCTCTCATTGCCGCCATCTTGGCAAAGATTTTCATATAGTTCTTCACTACGAACTAATGCATATATCCATAGAATTTACAAATGATCTTTTTTCTTGGCTTTAATACAGTAATGTCCTTGGTATTTCATTGTCTGTATTATTTTCGTATGTAAAAATGTTTCCAGCAGAAGGATCAGCGAGCGATGTGATATGCGATATTTCTTTCATTGAATTTGCTCAAAAGAAACATCAAAAGAACTCTCTGAAGGAGAATTTTGCAAACTCATGACAGGCAACGAGCTACATGTGCAGAACAGAAATAAAGTACAGAAATAAATGATAAGCACATAACCCAAAAATAACGACTACCTAGTAATAAAAAAAAATTAAAAAATACATTTTTCACCGTCTTAAAAAAAAGACCTGGGAATTTATTAGATAGACGGGTAAATCGACTAAAAACCCGGTGAAAAAGAACAAGCACAAAAAGAAAATTTGTGTATCCGATTCCTCATCTTGAACAAGAATTCCTTGAACCTAACATTGTTTAAAAGGTCATTCCCGTCTGAAACCAAATAATCTTCGGCTTGCTATGTTCCTGCAATACGTCTTCTCGAAAATCTTATATCGTCTGAGTGGACATTTTCTAAATTACGTTTCAAACTGACTGTAGAGCAACTACAATAATCAAAAGTACTTTGGAACGTCTTCTAAAACAAATTTTGCGGAAATTTAATCTGCCTAATCCCAGTGGGTAATATTCTGATCCAAACATCCATGCGCTTAGGCACGGTCCATCTGTGACTTATGCTTGACAAATCAAAATTTCTGATCAGGATAGGTCGTCTCTCACTATTTTTTTACAAACGGCAACTGGGCTCAATCAATTTTTGGTACGTCAAACATAACTATCAACTTCTACAATACTATAAGTATAATGTAACCATAAGTATAATGTAACGGGCGACGCCAACTTACGTGCGTGGCAGCGATCGGCTCGGTTGAATTTGGTCGTAATGTACAAGCAAAAGGAAGAAGTAGTTAAAGGATTTAACATTGATTATAAAAGATAACCAAATCTGTACTTACATGCAGATAACAACCTTTACGGTTCAATTTTTCTCCCGGATGGTTTTGCTCTTATATTTGCAAGTGTCCAGTACGAAGTGGACGGTCCAGTACGGACTTGTACGAAGTGGTTTTGAATGAGAGGTACTACAGTGTGTGGAGAAATGTTTCTCCTAAATAATGATATTGTCGATGCACATTGACAAATCAGATTCATTCCGTCGTTCCCGAACTTCTATTAACCTCGAGTGTTTCTCTTTTATTAAGAAACATCTTGGAAAGAGAGGGAGTTGGGCTCGGTATTGGGAGAGAAGAGGGTACAAAACATCGCAAATGTGAAATTTAATTTACTGCATAACGAAATACTTTCTGTTGAGAGGCGAGACGACAAACAAATCATTTTCCTTTTATTCTTTACTATGTTGTTACAACTGGACAATTCAATTTGGTAACTTGAATCTCTTATTAGAACAATTGGTCCGAATCAGTCTTGACCAGTGTTTTGCTGCCTCCAAATAACTAGTGCGAATTGGTTGTTAAGTGTTTGTTTATTTTGGTAAATAAGAAAAATTATGTGGGTGAGAACGGTATATTCGCTGTATACAAAAAAAATTGCTCCGTTTAAAAAAAAGTTATCCGAATCCATTTCGAATTCCAAAAGATTAGGTTTTGACCACCCCTATATGTTGTCACTGACTAACTATTGATTACGTAAACTAAAGCATTTCCGTTCAAAACATTTTTTGATATATGGATCTATAAATTGCATTGATGGCATTTAAATATACTCAATTGTTTTCTTTACTTTATTTCAGCAAATACATATTGGATTGTGCCTATTGGTGATATGAAATAAATATACCGCCAAATCCTGAAAAAAAGAAATATGACGAGTAGTTAGTGCTAAGTAACCCTGATCGCGAAAATTTGTAATGAATACGGAAAAATATCGAATAAAGCGTTTTAAGAAATGTAAATCATAAAAATTTGAAGGAAAAGTTTTTTGTCTCCCCTAAATATATCGGTAAGTGTGACGTTCGCAGAAATAATTGTAGTGACATTAAATAATAGCCATACCATGTTTATCTCCAATGGAATAGGGCTTTAACACAAGTTAATATGTTATCTCAGTCGTGTGGGGTATTTTGTCAGGGATTATCAGCGGCACATGCTTGAACAAATTAAAATATTTGATAACAAATAATCTGTGTGAATTGAATACCGGCTCATGTGCGGCCCGTGAGCGAGAAAGTGGATTATGTTACGGAGTTTTTAGGCATTTTTTTAAAGACGCGAATTCAATAACATAAAAGGAAACATTGAAGAGAATTACACACTATGAGATGGAATGGAAACACACAAACGCTAGGAAACAATTGTTTTTTGTGATCGCGGGTATTTTTACATAATGACGAACTTTTGGAATCTTTAGAATGTCTTCAAAATCAGAGAATACAAATGAATGTAATGTATTCAATCGCCTCACAAGGAATGTATATAGTTCTGTTTAGTTGTGGACAATTCGTCTCGGTGGTAACTGAGTTGTTTTTTTCTAAATTGTTGACTTTCTTGTGTTATATTGATTTAGCCATTTAGACGTAGGAGCGGGAAGGGCAAGAAGGCTCCTCCTTGAGGCAAGATTGGGATGCAATACCCTGCTGAAAGTTCGTTGACTCGTGGTAAAAACAATCGAATTTATCCAATATCGCTCTATATTTCCCTCAAATCTATAAGTAACACTGGCACGCATATTATTGCAGTTTATTTTATCTATAGTTTTCCATAATTTGAATAGAAAAACTGAAGGTTAGCAACTTTTGTCAAAAAAGGCATCGTAGACATAAGAAAAAATCAATTTAACGTCATAAACATATTTTGTGTATTTAGGAGATCGTTGCACTCGCTTCCCAATATTCAACTTTGAGAAGTAAGCGACTTATAAGCCCATTCCCAATCAGAAATTTTATTTTTCTTAGCCCAAGTCTCTGATCGTGCGCGTCTATACAGCGCCCATAATCATTGTCTAATGCTTAACCAAATATATCCCAGAAATGCATATTTTAGACCCGATTGTTTTTTCGCACATGTGGCCTGGGTATACTCCTTGCAACCACGAAACTTGATTGTTTTCGAAACAACTCTAAAACCGCTAGGTGGCTGTTGATATGGGATGTCTCAACTACATGAGAGAATGGATATAAAACAAAGATAAAGTGGTGGATGGTTTTCTCACATAACACCGCTCGATGTACTTCGCTCTAGTGGTTCAATTTTCTCTAAAATGTTTCCTGCTCCAGTTACTGTTACTTCATTATTTTGTACTAGTTCTTTGACACTTTAGTGGCCTCCATTTGGTTTCTCTTAAGGCGCTACTCTTCCGGCCTTGCTTGAATTCTATAGGGTTTGATGGTGCCTCATATCTGACAAAAAATGTAAGCAATAAAGTTGAAGTAGAGGTTATATGACCTAGTGGTTAACATGTTGGCATAGCAGGTTAAAGAACTCTGGATCGAGTCCCAACAAGTCCAGATAGTTAATCCACGCTTAATAACTTGGGTAACCTTGAACAAACCGGGAAGATCATATCACTCCAGCAAAACTAATCATGTTCGTCTAGCCACTGGTGAAACCCATGTTCAGGGCGATGCACTCAGGTGAACACAGTCGCTACAAAGGTTCGCGCCTAACAGTTGGGTATACCCCCCCCCCCCCCCCCCCGGTAGGTTCACGGTCAGGCCATAGCATAAATTCGAAAACCCTAAAAAAAGATATTTTCCCAACATTATTCTGACTGGGGATAGATTGCGCTGTCAAAGAACGTTGCATTATGAGATTTTACTTGTCAATTTGTACAAACTTTCCTCTATCCTCAGTATAGATACTACATTGGTTAAGTGCCTATCAGTCTGTTTGGAAGAATTAAGCTCGTCACACGGACATGAAGAAATTTGTACCTATTTGTTTCATTGTGGCCTTACTTTCTTCCCAAGGTAAGTTTTGAATACTGTCAGTAATAACAGGCAATATTGAATTAAGATTTTTTGCATGTATATATGTATATATTATATCTTATTAGGATACTATAATGCACATCAAACGCATTTTTTTAAAAGAATTAATCACTGAACTTGAATAAAGACAACTAAAAGAAATATGCTGGGAAGTCTCTAATTCTGCCTATCAAATTGATTGGGAATATAAAAGACTGTGACTAAATAATATAGGATATAGTCTACTCATAGTTTTATTATAGACATGCTTTGTGCGGTCAACCTAATGGCTCCCCTCGATAATCAAGCATATAAATGGACTGAAACAACTCAGGGACATGGCCTTGCCGGAACCAGATCATCAGAATAAGATGTATTCCGTCAGTAATTTTACGGCCAAAAATGTCTTGCACACAAGTTTCGTCCGGTATGGGTTAGTGATAGATCGCGACGCCAAGGTGATATAGTCTTTCCCAGCCCTTCTTTCATAAATTTCATTGGAACGTAAATATATATACATTAACAGGTATGGCATTGCAATGCTATGTGTGCAATCTGTGCAGCGAAGTAAGCGCTTCAACTACAGTAAATACGTGTGAAGATGTCGATGGTGAGCCAGCTATGTGTATAAAGGAGGAAATTGGTGCGGCAGGTAAGATGCAAAGGATTTTGGTTATGTTTGGTCATGTAGGTAAGGACTGTAATAGTCCTAGCGTATTCCCGGCGTGTTGTAAAAGGCGACTCAATGGAAGCAAGGAAGTGGTAGATGGTTTTATAATCGCCCAGCACAGATACCACTCACTTCCTTTTACCACGGTGGTTCAGTTCTGTATGAGAAGTTGGACTTCCATAAAAAATGATACATTAAACTATCTCTTCATGCCATGCGATACATGAGTAGGTTTGAGCTAAATCGAATCATTTGAAATCCGAGCCTGATTTGGATAATATTCTCTAATTTGATCGCATCGCTAATTCTATAAAAACGACAGACAGATGGACGTCTTCCGATAGGGTAACATGACATCGATTTTCTTGAATATCAAAATAGAGAAATCACCGGCAACGAATTCATCAAAAATGACATGAACAAATTATGAAGGCAATGCATTTTCAATTCACACCTACTCTCTGAGGGCAGTAAAAATTTATTGGTTGCATTTTACCGGTAAAATACGAAAATTTCACTTCATTTTGTAAATTGGTTTTACTATGGCTCGCGACTGATACGTATCAACTGCGATTCAAAGAAATTCATATCACCGAAAAAAATAACACAGTCGTACTCATATCTCAAGTCTCATGATGCATTACATATTAGCTACAAAACATGTTGTGTAAATTTAATTTCAATATATACTTTCAGCCAGCTACACGGTGGCTTTGTCGGTTATTAAGCGACCAGTAGGCCGACGGAACGTGTCTTGACCCTTTCAACACCAAGCATGCTGTTCAGCAAGGCACCTAGTGGGCAGCTCAGCTGTGATACAGAACATATACACAATCACTACAAAGGTTCGAGACCACCGGTTGCTGGGTAGAATCTCCCCGGTACGTTCAGGGAAAGGCCATAGCAAAAAAAACATTTAACCAATTACATTTTTGCTTAGCATCATTCTGTGAATTCTAACCCATTTTTACTTGACGAAATTGCTTCTTTTATAGGCCTACTGACAACAGTAAACCGAAAGTGTGGATCGGGATTGGTAACAGAATGTACCACCGGAACGTTCAGTACTACATGTACCTGCGACAGTATGGAAACATTTTATTATTTTTTCTGTCTTGTTTAACTCTGCGCAAAATCTAATCTATCGGTATTCACACCTTATACGTTTAAAGTTCACGAATTTATCGATTCGCTAATTCCTTATAACAACTGTACCATTTTTTATCACTACATTTTGTTCCCATTTTCAAAGCGAAAAAATATTTAGTTATTCCAATGCATTAATGGTAAAAATATACTGTATGAGGCAAATATTTCTTTTCATACTTTATTTCAGGACAAAAACAAATTTGGGAAAAGTTAAAACAATTTTTGATATATTTTGCAGTTGAGATATCTAATTGACTTCACTATGACCGATTTACTACATATTCGAAAAAAATTTTGGTTGGAATCGACTCGACCCACCTAATTGAATTGTTCATCCTAGTTAAGTTTGCATAAGATCATTGTTTCAGTGTTTATTTTTATGAATTGCTTGGCCCTACTAAAAGATATGCACGAAGTTATAAAAGTTTAGGACAATGCAGTCCTATCCAACCAACTGCTGATTCCAGCCTTCAAAAACAGTCTGTTTGCATACCATGTTATTTTTCATTTTAAAGGAGTTTTATTCAAATACCTTCGCATCGCTGGAAGCAGTACCTGAAAGCATCAATGAAGCACCGACTATAAACTTAGCGTAAAACATTCCTTAAAAGACTGAACGGTTATGAGAAAGTACAGTCAGTGATATTTCATTTATCTACTTCAAATTTTTATTTTTATACTTTTACTAGTTAAACTTGGTACATTTACATAATTTCAAGTGAATACCAGGTTTAAAAATTATGTATCTAGTATAAAAAAAATCGTAGCCGTAGCCACTCACAAGCGTTCGGGATCACTGTTGTTTGCAAGTATCAAGCATCCTTAAAACTACTATTTTTGTTTTTTTAGTAGATCTTTGCAATGGAGCCAAGACTCTTCAATTCAGCATTATATTGGGATCTCTCATATCCGCCATCTTGACAAAAAATTTCATGTAATTCTCCATTATGAACTACTGTTGATTTCCAGAGATTTTACGAAAACGTTGAATTGTGATTTTTTTCTTGGTTTGAATAAAATAATGTCCTTGGTATTTCTGAAATACAATTTTTACTTGAATATGTTGTGACAGTACAGGTTTTTAATCGGTTTGCTAGTTGAATTAATTGAATTTTAAGAACGAAATGCGTAGTACAGCTGTACAGCGTGGTACAGATACCTGTGAAGTGTCTTGCTGAAGGGCACGCTCGATGGCGGAAGGCCGCAAGCAAGCCATCGGCTAACCAGGCGATACGATTGCGTTTAACCGACCGAGCCACCGTGCCGGCAGGCCAAATGTTTTTTGTGAAATTAAATTTGCACATCAGAATGATTTTTTCGCTAGTATGTGCCTATATGATTTTCTCCATAATAGAAATCACTGCGTGCACACAGTACAGCTTATTAATTATTTTCAGGATGCTTTTCGCTCATAGTATAAGTGGACAATACTTGACTCCATTTATGCGCTTCTTCTGCCTTGCACAGAGTAATTTCGAATAAAAAATACTGCAGTGTGCATGTGTGAGAAAACATGCAGTTAGGAGCAATCAGGCAAAATATTCGAACGCCTGCGGTGCCAAATTGGTTTTGGCACACGCTATTTGTGCTTTTTGTCTCAAAATGTCCTTTTCTCGCATTAAAGGACCAAATATTTTTTGCGCTCCTTCGGCGCGCAATCACTTTTGGCGGAAAAAAATTAGATCCTGATTTTTATGTACCCATTTATTAGAGAACTTCCGTAGCCACTGGGTGCGCCGCAAGTCCAGCAACCGTGTGTCGCAGTACAAAAAAAATCGAAAAACACTGCGTCAAGACAATTCTAAAGCCCTCAACTACACAAATTTACACGAAGTTGGCCACATTGACGCAGAATATTTACAATGATCACTAACTCAATTGAGTGATCCAACTCCAGTTCAGCATTGGGATATTCACAGTGTACGGAAGCACGTATTTCCTATTCATCAAACAATTCACTCCGCAAGTTTACGCACGATCGGACAGAATCTCTCGAATTCATGACATGGGTACGTTCCACGAAACGCGCTTGCTTTCGCATCGAAATCTTAATTCTATGTCACACAGAACTGCACGCATCTAGATTGTAGCTGATTATCGGTTTAAATATTTACAACTGTCAATACGGGCAGGAAATACAGTACAAAGGAAATGGGATTTCCAAACGCAAATAGAATATTATATATTCACAATAGTTTAAACTGTTAAGATTATCGGTTAACGGAGTTCCGTGAGTAAGGACCCTCTGATTGAGCAAAATGGTTATATTATTACGTATATTTCTAAAATGAAATTTTTCCTAAAGTAATAGATAAAAATAAAAAACAATAAATAATAATACTTTACTTTTGGAAATAAACCAGATAGAAATAATTATCATTAAATGTATGTACCTAAAAGAGTCAACTCCAAGTGGTACCAATCAGTGAAGCAGATAAAGCAAAATGGTAATCAATGTGTATATTTTAAAAATAGTAAACGATTCTGTGATCACCCAGGGCAGATATCACTCACGGTACTTTAAAATAGGGGTTCAGTTCCGCTTGAAATATTTCCACTCAGAGAGCCGTTGCTGGGTACATTTGACATTGTATTTTTAAGTTTAATATGTAATTCATCAATGCTCGCCTAACTTGTCAAGCGAGAATATAATGCGGTTAATGAAATCCGATAGTATTGAATGATATACTAAAGAATATTGCCGGAGAAGACGCACCGTTATTCTGAGAATGTTCTATTTAGGAAAAAAAATAAAAAAATGTTAGGTTTTGTGGAAATATATATATATTGATTACAATAGTAACGTAATACTACAGAGCAAACTGGGACGAAAGTACAGTGAGTTTACTGGTCATTCGCAGTAATTGTGTAATTCCACCTTATTGATGATTTGTTTGCCAAATATGGGCAGTTGATGGACCGCACCAAGTGGTTCGTTCCATCAACGACCCAATGATTGGCTCAAGAAAGCAGATTTCATAATAACATTTCAATACCGGCAAGTGAAATTACTGTAGATAAGCGGTAATTTTACTGATTCTTTGTTATAGTGTACTGTATATCAATCTACGACAATCAATACCTGCACTAAAGGAGGTAAATTTGGTCAAACGCCATTTGCTGAAGAACGCAGTCGTTTACAGCAATGACAATTTGAGACTGGATTTGCTACTTTTGGATAGGCTGCCTTTACTTTTTAGTTTCAGTGAATCCCTATTTTATGTGATATTGAAAAATAATTGACTTTTTTTTAATTTTTTTAATTGTACGAAAAATTTCAATATATCCGGTGAGATTTTTGTGTAAAATCTACATCATCACATATAAGCTTCTTCGAATCATCCGAATCGACTCGAATTGTGATTCCTAAAGTGGCTGAGATTACCCCCCTCCTTTCGCGAAACTTGAGGGTGATATGTCCTCCCCGGTTTCCGGCCGTTGAGACGCGGTCCATCTGTGACGCATGCTTAGCCAAATCCGATTTTTAATAGGTAAACGGATACCAGTGAATTTCCGGAAGCAAACATTACAAAAGCTCAGAAAAGTGTTTTAAAAAATGATCAGTTAGTCACAAACCTGTTTCCCATAGTGTAATTTAGCGAATATTCTATTTCTGGTTGATAACGCAGTTACTGATTTTATGCTGAGATAAAACATTAAAGGTTGATAATAAGTATATTGTTTAGTCTACATTTCATTTTCCAAACCAAAATCGGATTTGTGTAAATTGTGGTATCATCGATTACAGATACACAGTTCGGCTTCCTCGTCACTAATCTTAAATATTCTCATAACATGATAAAGAATATAAATATATTCCCGCCCAGCAAGTTTTTTAATGAAATTTAACATTTAAAAGCGGATTGTAGATAATTTCTTTTTTAAACATACTTTGTTAGGTTGAATATAAGGACACAGTAGCAAGAGTAACAATGATCAAATAAACACATTACGAGTCTTGTTTCATATTACTTTTCTGTTGTTACGTGCGGTCAGACTTCAGACAAGCATTTAAAAAAGGTGACAAAAAAAAAATTTTCTGCAATACAAAGTATATAAGAAACGGGTTAGAAGTGAACAATTTATCGAGTTAACGATTGATTTAAACGCCTCTCTATCGTTTTATATTACATTTAGATTCCCTTGTGCCATATTTTATAAAACGACGGAGCCACCGTGCCGGCAGGTCAAATGTTTATTGCGACATTAAATTTGCACATAAAAATGATTTTTTCGCTAGTATTCGCCGCCTTAAGAATGATTTTCTTCATAATAGAAATCACTGTCTGCACATAGTACAGCTTATTAATTATTTTCAGGATGCTTTTCGCTCATAGTATAAGTGGACAATACTTGACTCCATTTATGCGCTTCTTCTGCCTTGCACAGAGTAATTTCCAATAAAAAATACTGCAGTGTGCATGTGTGGAAAAATGTGCAGTTAGGGGCAATCAGGCAAAATATTCGAACGCTTTCGGTGCGAAATTGGTTTTGGCACACGCTATTCGTGCTTTTTGTCTCAAAATGACCATTTCTCGCAATAAAGGACCAAATATTTTTTGCACTCCTTCGGCGCGCAATCACTTTTGGCGGAAAAAATTAGATCTTGATTTTTATGTACCCATTTATTAGAGAACTTCCGTCGCCACTGGGTGCGCCGCAAGTCCAGCAACCGTGTGTCTCAGTACAAAAAAATCGAAAAACATTGCGTTAAGACACTTCTGAAGACCTCAACTACACAAATTTACACGAAGTTCGTCACATTGACGCACAATATTTACAACGATCAATAACTCATTTGAGTGATCCAACTCCAGTTCAGCATCGGGATATTCACAGTGTACGGAAGCACGTATTTCCTATTCATCAAACAATTCACTCCACAAGTTTACGCACGATCGGACAGAATCTCTCGAATTCATGACATGGGTACGTTTCACAAAACGCGCTTGCTCTCGCATCGAAATCTTAATTCTATGTCACACAGAACTGCACGCATCTAGATTGTAGTTGATTATCGGTTTAAATATATACAACTGTCAATACTAGTAGTACACAGGAAATGGGATTTCCAAACGCTAATAAAATATTATATATTCAAAATAGCTCAAACTGATAAAATTATCGGTTAACGGAGTTCCGTGAGTAAGGACCCTTCGATTGAGCAAACGTTCCAATGGTTATATTATTACGTATTTTTCTAAAATGAAATTTTTGCTAAAGTAATGGTTAAAATTAAAAACAATAAATAATAATCATTTACGTTCGGAAATAAACCAGATAGAAATAATTATCATTAAATATATGCACCTAAAAGAGTCAACTCCAATTGGTACCAATCAGTAAAGCAGATAAATCATAATGGTAATCAATGTGTATATTTTAAAAATAGTAGACGATTCTGTGACCACCCAGGGCAGATATCACTCACGGTACTTTAAAATAGCAGTTCAGTTCCGCTTGAGATGTTTCTCAAGAGAGCCGTTGCTGGGTACGTTTGACATTGTATTTATAAGTTTAATATGTAATTCACCAATGCTCGCCTAACTTGTCAAGCGAGAATATATTATAATGCGGTTAATGAAATCCGATAGTATTGAATGATATACTTAAGAATATTGCCGGAGAAGACGCACCGTTATTCTGAGAATGTTCTATTTAGGAAAAAAAATAAAAAAAAGTTAGGTTTCGTGGGAATATATATATATTGATTAAAATGGTATCGTAATACTACAGAGCAAACTGGGACGAATGTACAGTGAATTTACTGGTTATTAGCAGTAGTTGTGTAATTCCACCTTATTGGTGATTTGTTTGCCAAATATGGGCAGTTGATGGACCGCACCAAGTGGTGAGTTCCATCAACGACCCATGATTGGCTCAAGAAAGCAGATATTATAATAACATTTCAATATCGGCAAGTGAAATTACTGTAGATAAGCGGTAATTTTACTGATTACTTGTTATAGTGTACTGTATATCAATCTACGACAATCAATACCTGCACTAAAGGAGGTAAATTTGGTCAAACGCCATTTGCTGAAGAACGCCGTCGTTTACAGCAATGACAATTTGAGACTGGATTTGCTACTTTTGGATAGGCTGCCTTTACTTTTTAGTTTCAGTGAATCCCTATTTTATGTGATATTGAAAAATAATAGGATTTGTGTAAATTGTGGTATCATCGAATACAGATACACAGTTCGGCTTCCTCGTCGCTAATCTTAAATAGTCTCATAACATGATAAAGAATATAAATATATTCCCGCTACTTTTGGATAGGCTGCCTTTACTCTTTAGTTTCAGTGAATCCCTATTTTATTTGATATTGAAAAAGAATTGACTTTTTTTTTAATTTTTTTAATTGTACGGAAAATTTCAATATATCCGGTGAGATTTTTGTGTAAAATCTACATCATCACATATAAGCTTCTTTGAATCATCCGAATCGACTCGAATTGTGATTCCTATAGTGGCTAAGATTACCCCCCCCCCCCTCCTTTCTCGAAACTTGAGGGTGATATGTCCTCCCCGGTTTCCGGCCGTTGAGACGCGGTCCATCTGTGACGCATGCTTAGCCAAATCCGATTTCTAATAGGTAAACGGATACCAGTGAATATCCGGAATCAAACATTACAAAAGCTCAGAAATGTGTTTTAAAAATGGTCAGTTAGTTACAAACCTGTTTCCCATAGTGTAATTTAGCAAATGTTCTATTTCTGTTTTATAACGCTGTTACTGATTTTATGCTGAGATAAAACATTAAAGGTTGATAATAAGTATATTGTTTAGTCTACATTTCATTTTCCAAACCAAAATCGGATTTGTGTAAATTGTGGTATCATCGATTACAGATACACAGTTCGGCTTCCTCGTCACTAATCTTAAATATTCTCATATCACAATAAAGAATATAAATATATTCCCGCCCAGCAAGTTTTTTAATTAAATTTAACATTTAAAAGCGGATTTTAGATAATTTCTTTTTAAACATACTTTGTTAGGTTGAATATAAGGACACAGTAGCAAGAGTAACAATGATCAAATAAACACATTACGAGTCTTGTTTCATATTACTTTCCTGTTACGTTCGGTCAGACTTCAGACAAGCATTTTAAAAAAAGTGACAAAACTTTTTTTTTCTGCAATACAAAGTATAAGAAACGGGTTAGAAGTGGACAATTTATCGAGTTAACGATTGATTTAAACGCATTTCTATCGTTTTATATTACATTTAGATTCCTTTGTGCCATATTTTATAAAATTCTTGCAAACGACTTCTGACTTTAGTTAGGCTAAACGTTAGAAAAAAAAAACGCAAAACCGAATCATTTTGAATTCAAATCTAATTCTGATAATTTTATCGAATCGGAGCGAATCACTAATACCATATAAATAACAAATATTCTATATTTTCTAATACATGCTGCTTAAACAGATTTCAAGGCAATGTATTATTAATTCACACTGTGTTTCTAAGACCAAATATTTTCGTTTTTTACGACAAAATACAATCGATTTTGATCAAATTTGACGAAAATCGATTGCATTTTATCTTTACTTTACTTAACAAGTTTTTTTCCTATGAACGACTCGAATAATTTGTTCTCCTTATTGATTCATATTCCCCAGCCCAGTGGCCAGTCGTTAGTTCGTGTGCATGGATCATCATTAGTGATTTGCTCTGAAAATTGTAAATCACCACAGTCGAAGCAATGTCGAAGATCACGCATTGCATATATTATTAACACATAAACTTTTGATTCATTCCGTCATGATATCACAAATCTTGCCCGCCGGCAACGTTTTCTGCTATAAAACACCTTGGAACTTCATTATATTTACCAATTTCAGTTTCGATCCAGAAATTGTGTGTAATCCTTGCATTTTTATGGATTCGGATTTGTGTAGGCAATTTTATAGAATCCTACCGAGTTAACCAGGATTAAACCAAGTAAATTTAGTAGGTGAAATAGGCATATTTACTCAATTTCCAACTTTTACCGGGTTTTTAACTAAGGCACAAAATAGTTTTGCATTTTAAACGAGGTCTCGTATTATACTTTACCTAGTTTGGTGTTCGATTGTTTTTACTAAGTTTAAAAAAAATTTAGTTGTCATAACTGACCCAGTTCAAAGCTGACCAAAATCGATTTTATTTTTTCGTCAAAATATGAAAATTTTTGCTTTTGGACATGAAGTGAAACGAAACTTTTTTGCAAAAAATATATAGAAAATAAAACGCTAGCAATCATTTGCGCGTACTGGGAGTAATTCATTAGATGAAACTAAAGCAAAATCCAGTCAGGAAAATTTTCTTCAAACCTCGTTCATCAATGGCTCATGTTTAGCAAAATAAAATTTCTCACCACTACGACTTATCTCTATTTATCAAGTATATACTTCAAACAAATTAACGAAATCGCGCGAAAGAAAAATAAGCGAGTGCATTTATAAATGAAATAATTTTCTATTTCCTTATTATAAATAAATTACGATCGTTTAATCAGTACTTCCAGATAGCACAATGAAGGTATTTTTTGCTGCATTTCTGTCAGCTGTCTTACAGCTACAATGGATGTCGTTTGGTGAGCTTGTTATTATTGTTTACTTAACAAATATAAATTTATATATATGTGTATATATATATAATATATTATACATGTTTTCAGTGCAGTCCCAATGCCCTATAACAGGAGGTGTGAGATACAAAAACCTGTGTTTCTGGGTCATAATGGAACCAGCGGGTCTTAATTTTGCCGAAGCAGAGCAAATGTGCCGTGGTAAGAACGCATATCCAGCAAACATATACAGTGCAGAACATTACAACGATGTTATGGATCTTCTCCATGGAGCAAAAAAAGAATTCTATTATATATATCTTGGAATGCAGTACAAAGTAAGTGAAATCATTGACTCCATTTTTTTCTTTACTATTAGGCTTTAGCAGCAAGCTATTCAAATTCCCAGGCTATTAGCGTCAGGTAAACAAAATAACGCATCCTATTCCCCCTTCGTACCCATGATAAGATCCCGGAACCCTATATGTTTGTACGGTGATTTCCTGCGTGCCGTAAGAAATGACTAGAAGGAAGCAAAGAAGTGGTAAATTGTTATGGTTTCTGACAAATTTATATGTCATCGTCGTCGTCATATCAGGATGAAAGAGGCAGATTGTACTATTAAAATGTCATTTCCGATGTCCTTTTGCATTTTTCCACAATACCATTTCGCAACATTATTTTCAATAGAGTGGACGAGTTGATCAGATTCAATATTTACGAAAACATTATCAAACGAGTTTTCCGCTACAAACCATGAAACAATGCAACTATATTTTTACTAAAACAAATGTCGTTTGGTCTACATAATGGAAGAAAGAAACCTTGATCGAAAAACTTGGGTGTCAATTCTGTGTTTTCTAAAGTATTTATTAGTGTTTTGAATTATTTGGAATAAGCTAATGCATATTCTTGGCAACTTCACAGATATTAGTTGCACAAAATTCGCCTGAAGTATCTATTTATGATTCCGCTTGCAAATACATGCAATTCAATCTGATGTGAAGTCCTCCAAAGTATATATTTTGTTGGCAAAAGAAAAAGATTATTTTTGTCAACACTTTGTACAACTTTTCAAGCATTTGGAAATCAAAATGGTCGATTTTTGTAAGCGTTTGTACAATTTGTAAAGTATTGGGGACATCGGGCACTTCAGGTCGATACCGATCCCGGTATCCAAAAAAATTGCACCGATACTACGGTAGATCCATAATACCTTTAGAACTTAAAGCTACTGAACTATGATGGAAGCACTGCATCCTATGGAAACTGGAGACCTGGTGATCCAATAACATGGATGAGTCGTGTTGCAATCGATATTTTTCCTGATCCAAAAAATGAGTTGAATGGAATGCTTACGTCGCGAAAAGAGTGGAAGAAAAAGGGTGTTTTATGCGAAACCCGGGGTGAATACTATTAATTTATTTACTATTATGGAAGTATTATTGTAGGTCATCTATGCTAATAAGATGTTCCCTGCTTTGTAAAATATGGGTCACTGATGGAATGCGCTCCAACCTGCTGACAATACACACAGTTTATTTTTCAGCTGCAACTTTAGGTTATCTTCATATCTGCTCTGGATTGAGGGTTGTATTTAAATAAAATAAGAGTGACACTGACATCTCCAGCCTCTTAACCTAATATTAGGAGTTTCAACTCTTGACTGATATTTCTAAATCTGGTTCACTATAGTTACAATCCGAAGTCGATATCACTGTATCAAAAATGCTTCCTCAAATAATCTGATAAAATTTACTCATGATTACCAGGTGATAGTTGTATAATGATAACAGAAGGAACTTGCGAATTGTCTCCGGGAAATTTATAATTTTTTTGTTCATTGAGATTTACTCTGAGCAAGGCCGGAAGCAGTGCCTAAAAGGAGCCAAATAACGGCAACTTAATAGCAAAAAGCCACTAAAAGATGTAGTAGCAGCAACTGCATTCTAAACGGAAAACATCCCAAACGAAACTGAACCGCCGTGGGAAAGTGCAGAGAGTGGTATCTGCACTGGGCGATACTGAAACCATCTACCACTTCTTTGTTTCCTTATAGTCGTCTCATACGACACGCAGGAAATGCATGAGAACTATTCTAAAGCCCTTACAATAACATTAAAAGCAATGCATTTTCAATTCACACTTCATGTCTAAGGGGGGAAGTTTCAAATTTAAACGACATAATACAGTCGATTTTGGTCGGGTATTGGATTAAAAATGGGAATTGCACTCCATTTAGCTAGTTTTTGGTCCTATGAACGACTCAAAATTGATTCGAATGATTCGTGCTCAGGATCGATTCGAGTCACCGAATCAAATTTCCCATTCCCACTGCCAGACATGGCAAATACATTTCAAAGCTCATATTTACCATCAATTGCAATTTTTTGCAAAAAATTAATTGAAAGTTTATAACTCTTTCTGGTATTGAAATTGAATGAAAAAAGTTGTGGTATACGCAGAAAGCGCATTAAAAAAATCACTAATTTAAGTATATTTTCGGAATATAAAAGAATTTCACTTTCAACTGTTTGATTGTCATATCCGTGAGCAAGGTAAATCCTTGCAATTTATTTCCGCACACTATTATGCCGAATTTTTATCTAACCCAATCAAAAGTAATCTTTTGCAACTGCATCACACTTTTTCTTCTTTTAATGCTTTCAAGACAACTCAAGCGAGATTATGCGAGCCTAATATCAGGTACCCGAGGTGCTCTGAACTTACAAACTTGCCCTGGGTGGATTTGAATTAAATTGATCACATTGGCAAAGCATTTTGCCGAACGGGATTACTTGATTACTTGTCATTTGCTTCCAATACTTCAAAAACCAAAAAAAGGTATTCATCCTACATTTTTGTTTCTTACTCTGAAACTTCTGATTTGGCGAATTGTATTCCCGAGACTTGCGAGGGTTTCGAAAACCACAAACGTAATTTTTCTATACTTTCTGAGTTTTATCCATACATCTCATTTCAGATATATGCGTCAATAAAGAGAACCACGTTATGCGGGGAAGTACATGCTTTTGGGTGGAAATGGCACCTACACCTGATCAATTGTCTTACAAAGAGGCTGAAACTTTGTGTCGCAGCAAAGGAGCTACTCCGGCAAACATTTATGACTCCAAACACTACCAAAATACCATGTCTCTTTTAAGAAAAGAGAAAGATGAATTCTACTATGTTTATCTTGGAATGGATCATCAAGTAGGACTTTTAAAAATTTGACTTCTGTAGTAACCAACTGAAAAACTTCGTTTAGCATTTTTTACTTATGAGTATAAGTGAATGATTAGTGTCGATAAGTGTGATTGATGATATTTGATCATCTTCTGGCCTTTTTGCTACAAAGTTATCTCGAAGTTTACAGCATGAATTTTTTTTTTTTTTTGTTAAAGGGGGTGCTATCGCTGAGCTTACAGCTAACTACTATTATTTACGATTGCACCCCCTTAATTCATTAAATTTATTTTTATCTGTACCAATACACAATTGCCTTGGCTCCCAGGTTGGAATTGAATTCAGTATTACGTTCATATACCAATTTTCCAATACCACCATATAAAAAGTGTTCTGTGCATTGGTTGAAAGAAAGCATTCAATCTGGTAATGTCATCGATCCTGCCACAATTAAGATTTTAATTGCTTTTTTTATTGGTGTTTGTAGACTTTAAAATAATCAACGTAACAGCTCCATGCCCTTGAGCGTTTGCTTCACCGCAGTCAGGAATCTTTGGTTCAAACAACTTTTGTTTAGTATGAGTCACAGATGGATCGCTCTGTTAAGGCGCGATCCATCGGTGGCTCATACTTGGCAACAATTTTTTTTCTGAATGGGACATGTGAATAGGCTATATTATTCTCACAAACTTTTTTCAGGACACCATCACGAAATTACAAATTTAAATGAAATTCTCAGATGTTAGAGAAGAAGCCTCGACTAATATCGACATGCACTGCATAGTGTTGCATCACCGTGATTTTACATTCCTTATTTTTCTATGTCAAGGGTGGAAAGTTGACCAATTACGACGGATCACCGGCAGAATACTCCCACTGGCGATTGGGGGATCCTCGCCCCACACTCCGTGATGACGAACCGATGGTTAAAGTTGCAATCGACGTGTTTCCTGACGAATCAAATTCGGGCAACGGAATGTTGACTTCCGTTCCAAGTTGGAAAAAGAAAGGAGTGGTGTGCGAACAGATCAACCGTATGCATTTGCATTATTTTATTATTAAATTAGCGCCAATATGAGAATCAGAAAAAAAATCAGTAAATTTCTTAGGAAGTATACACTGTTAAGATATACGGCATCCAAATTTATCAGTCAGACAAGCAAGTTATAATATTGTCCTAATGTATATCCTACGTGTCGTAAAAGAGAGTCATATGAAAACAAAAAAGGTCGATTGATTGAAATATCGGCTATGGCTATGGAAATGGCCTGCCTTTAGCCATTTTGGTAATTTTAACGGTATACCATTCCAAAGCTTTCTATACTCTGTAACAAAATGATACTCCTTGACAGTAATCTTACTTGGTATGGGAATAAAAGTAAAAAGATCGACGTATAGGCTGTGTAACGCCCCGCCGAGCAACGGTTGATCAACACCCCACACTTGGCAAAAATCTCATTGACACAGACATTTAGGACTTTTGAAACATACAATTACCGCGAATAAACAGTAAATTTGCTGCAATTTTTTTGCGCAGTATAGATATTGTCAGAACGACCAGTCGGACTGACAAAGAGTCCCGAGAAGACTGTCGCAGACTAGAGAAGCACGCAGGGAACATGGGCTGTTGTTCCATTTAGAGTAAAGTAGGACCAATCACAAAAACATTTGTCCACTTCACTTTGAAAAAAAAAGGTTCAACTTCAACTGTTTAAAAATAGTTCTTACCCATCAGACTCGAGAGTCCAACTAATTTCGCAAGACCATTCTATTTGGTGAAAGCGGATTTATCGCAAAGACAAAAATAGCCTGTTTTTTCAATAGTAATGCAGATCGAGTGGGACAAAAACAATCATACAAAGTTTGCATACAAACAATCCTTCAGTTTCGTTAGCTTTGTACCTGTGAACATCTGTACCCGTACACTTGCTCATTACATATAACGGACCCATTACAAATAAAACATTTAACTTTATTCGACCATTGGGGCGTGCATCGTTTGAACGCTGTTGATTTTTTTTTTTGATAACATTTGTTTTGGCCTTAATTTTTTTTAATTGATACACCCTGGATTGAAATTTTTAACATAAATTATTGAGACGAACTTGCCGGGATTCGAAACCGAGATGTTCGACCTGGGGTAGAAACATTATAACACCAGGCCATAGCCACCAACGGTTTCATAAAATATGTGTCACGGCCGAACCAACGTACCAGTAGACCCCTATTAGCGACTGGTACTTAACAAAGTACGCGCCTCCGGCAGTAGTTGTTATTCTTAATTTTTCTCCTGGTGTTCATTATGACGTCATAATGACGTATAGAAGCGAACATTTCCGTTTTCAATTTGCCCCAAACACCCATTTCTGAATATCGGTATTATAAGTACTAATAATTATTGAAATTGAATGATTCGAATAATTACCAATTACGAAGATGCAGAAATTTTTTTGTTAGTATATTATAGTTTTTTTATAATATTTTAGCTCCATGCTATGGAATTGAGGATTCCTTCGCTTTTGGAGGCAAATGCTACTGGAGGCGTCTTGTTGACGTGGTTTTTTCTCAAAAAGTGTAGAAGTGTGTGCCGAAGATGGAGGGACCCCGGCAAATATTTACGACGACAATCACTACAATAAAATAATGGCCTTATTGAGGAAAAACATCTCGGAATTTTACTACGTATTTACGGGAATGGACTATGAGGTAACATAGTAAAGAAAAATTTGTCAAAGCATGTTTTGTCAAGTATGAGTCACGGATGGATCGCGCAGAGGCGGCGAGCCATCTGTGGCTCATGTTTGACAAAATAAAATTCAAATCGGAAGGTAGAATAATCAGGGTAAATACTGACGTTTTGTTTTATTAAAATATATCGTATATCATTTCTGCTCTACATTGAAGAATATCGCCCGTGGCAGACACTCATTGCACTTTACCATGGTGGTGCATTCCGGCATGGGATGTTTTCTTCTGCGAATGCAGTTTCTGAAGCTAGATCTTGTAGTAACTTTTTGCCATTCGAATGATCATTTGTTGGCTATTTTAGTCGCTACTTGCGCCTAGCTTGGAGCGAATTTCCATAAAAAATAACCAGTTTTTTATATGTATTTATACGTATAAAGCTAAAATGTGGGTTCGTTCGTAATGCTTAGAATTAGGACTAGACGATTCAGTTTGGTGTTTCAAATCGATTCAAAACACAGACTATTCGAAACAGTACCCAACAAAATTCGACAAAAAAAAACAATTTTGGGATTGAGAAATACGGACAGTTTAGTAGGCTATTTGTCACCTATTTTATCTACCCGCAAAGTGTCTTGCCAAGGGTAATTCGTTAATTAACGAACACCAATTATTTGTGGTTTATGAGAATTAGACGCAGAAACGCATTTTCCCCTGGAGTATAAAAACTGCAGTACATAATAAACAACATAATAATTTATCATATGTCATGGTGACGTCATGAATTTATATATATATAAAAGAAAAATATTCTTTTGAATATACCTATGAACTTTGTTACGGAGAGGTAAATATGAAATTATTTAGTTCGCCTACATATTTCTCATGGCAGTTCTCTCTTTGTCACAGAATGAAAAGTTGAAGTTTTACAATGGTACTGCAGCTTCCTACGCTAGATGGCGTGCAAACGACCCACGCCCCACGTTGAGAGACGACGAGCCAATGATTAAAGTTGCAATCGACATCTATGTAGATGATTCGAATTCAGGAAACGGAATGTTAACAAGTGTCCCCAATTGGGTAAAGAAGGGGGTCATCTGCGAGAGATAAAAATGTGTTATTCAGTAAAAAAGAGTCGCTTGGTGTTCCACAGGATGTGAAATTTTACTCTAATTTTGACTTATTCGTTCCAAGCAGTTGGTGGTATTATTTCTTTGTCATTAAAATAAATGATTCGTGGATTAATAGCATTGGTTAAGAGTTTGTTCTCTTATTGGTGTTTTATAGGTGGGAATAGATTTAGGGCTGGTTGATTGAATTTGGTGATTCGAATCGTTTCGAAACACATTATTCGAAGCAATCAAGAATCGACGAACAGAGAAAAAATAATTATCGAACAAAGAATTGCTAAGTAAATGGATTCGCCTTTTCAGCGACAAAATGTCATCGACTTTGGTAAAAGTTGACCAAACTCGATTGTATTTTTTCGTTGAAGTATGCCATTTCTGCCCATAGACGTAGCGCGTTAATTGAAATACATTGCCTATATATAAATGATAATATTGATTCGATCCGAGTAAAAATAATTAACCTATTCAGATTCGAATTCCAATTAATTAGATTGGGCTTTAGCTGTGGGATTGAAGAATTCTTCTAAGCCACCCTTTTTGAACTATATTGGCGGTGCTGAATCATAAATGGAATTAATATATGAGACTACAGTTGCGCTCTAGAGGATAGTGATCTAGGATAGCTCTAGAAGAAGATAGTGTTTCTCTCATCCAGGGCAGATGCCATTAACTAAATGCACTTCACCATTGCGGTTCAGTTCAGAGAAAAAACAGAGACTACACTAAATTTGAAAGGACAACTTATGGTAGTTGACTAACTGTCAATTGTGAAAAAGTTCAGTAAATTTAATGCTCATTTGCAGTAATTGTATATCTATAATATGTATCCAGATTTATTCTAAGTATGGGCCTTTCGTGAATGGACCAAACCTCGACGATTGGTTGTCAATTTTAATAGATACTATTTTTTCCTGGATACCACATTTTTATCACTCGCAGATGATGATAAAATGCCTATACTAGTCACAAATTTGCATTCAAACAGATCTTAAAAATTGGACAGCTAAAATGATAAAGAGAGTAAAGTTTCAAGATATTTTGAAGCAGAAATCGTTGCCGCCGGCCAAGATTTGTGAATTCATGACATTATGAATCATATGTTTGCATGCAAACAATATATGCAATTTGCACACTTTTGGAATCTCAATGTTCTGCAATGTGAAAAAATTCCGCAGCAGTACATTTGCACAATTGTACAGTAATTGCATATTTGCAAATCCGGGAAAGGCTTGTCGATGGAATTTTTGCCAATTACAGACTGATAATGAACCGCGCCTGGACACAAGCCTGCAAGTAGATTTAATAATTTTATCTTACTATAGCCAAGTAAAATATATGGCGAATGTCTGGACAAAATGCAAAATTATCATCTGCGCCCTGGGCGTAAACATCAGTACGTAACTGACTCTATATAGTGAAGTGCTGTGAATAGTAAAAACACCAAACCCACCCAACCACTTAACCCTTATTTTATAGTTACGTTTTACGACCGACACGCAGGAACCACGTTAGGCTAATTCTAAAGCCCACGCTTAGGATTCTTTACAGTTTGAATCAAGGGCACCAAACATTTAATTAACAACTAGCTGACCAGGAGAACAGGAAAGTAAGTGTAATTCATTAAAAATCAACAACGTGATTTTATCTGCAAAGAGTGGGAGGAAAAATGATTTGCGGCCAACATAAACTTGTTCGACAAGAATATGTTTTTCCTCGTAAATACATTATGTCATGACACTGTTTTAACTGTCTACACCGTGCGAGGAAGCCGAGTTGTTTATCCATTTTTCAAGATTTTAGTTCACAATTTACATAATGCAGACTGTAACGAAAGAGCAGTAAAATCGCTGCTATCTGCCGGTAATATTAAAATAAAACTATAAAATTTACTTCGGCCAAATATGGGTTGTTGATGAAATGCACCGCCAAAGTTCTGTTCCTGATATTACATCTGGCAAAACCTCTTTGCAATATAAATGGTCGTTAATCTGTTCATTTTTGGCTCTGCTTCTGGTCTTTCTTAGAGCGAATTTCGATAAAAAAAGATCCGTTTTAGCGGTCCAACCGGTTACGTAGTGTGAAACTTAACACAGGTTTTGTAAAAATATCGTCATACTACACAATAAAACATGATTGCCTTTCCTATCATTGGCCCGGACCGCTACGGTAAAGAGCAGCTAATGTAGCACATTGACTGTTTTTTGAAGGAAAAGCAGGACAAACCTACTCGGACTCGAACCCGCTAACAGTAACACGTGGCGCTAAGGTTATTACCTCACATTCATCACATTTTTCTGAAAGTAAAGAGAAATTGATGGTCATACCAATTGATCATATATATACGCTACGCAGTCACCAAATTATTTTTTCATTCCCAATTCACGACCTATCATAATGTTTAAAAATCAAAACTATTAAACTACGACGGAAGTTTTGCGTGTTATAATGAATTGGAGTGAAGCTGATCTTCCGACAGAAAGTATGACGCGCGTTTCTCTAGATGAATATCCTAATCAAGATCATAACATAACGGAATACACACGTCGCAGGGAGGATCGATGAAAAAGAGCGTATTTGAACAAACCCCAAGAGCATTGTGTGTTATGATATCAAATTACCGTCTGATTATAACGATTGAAAAAAACGTTGTCGAAGTATCAGTGGCTCATGCTTGAGAAAATAAATTTTTATTGGAATTCAACCCAACCGATGATGTTGTTTTTTCTACCTTTAACCACAGATAGACATCGATGGCGCGCTTTCATCGGTAGCTCATGCTCAATAATTAGGTCTGAGCGAGAACGGACACTTGACTTTCAAATCTAATGGGTGGAAATAATATATAAAGACGTTTTTATCAAACCGAATTAAAAGTTCTTTACCGATCAGAAAAAAATACCCCAAATAATTTCTAATGTGCGGTATTTTACTCGGTGATATTGATATTAAACACGATAATTGACTTTTTCGCTCACTGTTGATAGGTTGCATTGCTCACTTTAACAACCTATACTTGGCATAAATCTCATCCACAAATCTGTTCAAAATTTTGAATTTCTCAAATAAATTACTTACAAATCAACAGAAAAATGACTTTACTTCTGTTATAGACTAAAGCGTAGTTTAAAGAACTTTTCACGATTAGCAATGCTATTCAACTTCTGCCAGAATTACCTGAAGAAGCGGGAAAACGCAAAATACAGAAAATGGCGCTCTGGTAATCCTATACCGATGACCAAAGTGGAAATTATTTAACGGAAACAGTAATCGTGGTTTTAACTGAATAAAAATTCTAATGGAAATGACGTGTTGGCAATAAAGAAGGAATCCCCGAAGAAAGGTGTTGTGTGTGAAAACGAAATGTTGGGTGCTCAAAATATTTAAACCGGATGTGATGAAGCAGGAAGAAGATAGTTTAGACCTAACTGACCCGGTCAGAATTTTTATTTACTATTATCTTATGTTAAGTATGAATCGGTGATCAAAATGTTCACGCCGCATGTGAACAAAGAAGAAGATGGTTTCGATCTAGTGACACTTTACCCAATCAGAAAAACTTTAACAAATCATTTTTGTAGGTATGAGTCACTGATAGATCTTGCCGGCGCGGCGCGATCTATCTGTGGCTTGTTCTTGAGAAAATTGAATCGAAATTTTTGAATGAGCAGTTAATTTGTTAACTAAACTTGAGAAAAATGAACACTCATAAAGTAACCTTGCTTTGAGTGGATTTAAATAAGAAATAATCACATTGTGAAGCAGTTATCAGTTGAAATCACATGATACCAAAATTGTTACAGATGTGGCTCATAATTCCTCAGTGGTTTAGGGCATTTTTAATTGGATTGGATCTTGTGTAACCTTCTATAGATTCTTCCTATGGGCAAGGTTGTCGAACGGTCGCCATATCACTTAGGCGAACCACCATGTGCCTGTGAGGTGTGAACGGTAGCCATATTACTTAGGCGAACCACCACGCGCCGGTGAGGTGTGAACGGTAGCCATATTACTTAGGCGAACGACCATGCGCCAGTGAGGTGTCTAGTAATCCTGTCTCATAATCAACTTAGGCGAGATTCGAACAAGCGACGTTGATGATGCGTACCTCGAAGCGTACTCCTAACGCATTTAACGACCAAGCTAACTGGGCACCCTGTTAATCAATACGTTTTTTAATAATAATGTATTTGGAGGGGATTATAATGTCTAAGCTCACATTGCGTAAACTGAAATTATGAAAATCAGCGTTTTCTCTTATCATTACATTACTATTATCTTAATGTTATACTATTTTAAAACGCCCGTTCCATTTTCGACCCCCTTGGCCCCGTACTGGCTGTCACTTGCAGAGTTGTTGATGTTGGAATGAAAATAATTATATGGTTCGACTAAACCCACTCAAGTTGTCACAACTTAGTGTTTAGTTGTCGGCGTAGATTAGCGCGTGAGACTTTGCGCGCGCCTAGAATCGAACACGATATTTTCAACCTGCGACACGAACACGATACTAGGACTGGGTAATTCGATTCGGTGATATGTTATTTTCGATCCGATTCGAAAAAATTATCCGAATCAGATTCGAATTCCAAATTAACCGATTTTACTCAGCACTATTTGAAAGCAAACATTTTAAAATTATATGTCTATTTGGACGTATTTTTTGCTAAATGTTTGCCAATTATATTGTGCCCAGCTATCAAATCAATAGCATGACTATTTTGCTCTTATTCAGTGTTGCTTGAATTTGAACAACAAATGTTTTCTTTGTTTTATAATCTAATATAGCATCTTTAAACATTTGGGAATGGGATTGTATTTGTAATAAAGTTATATTCAAAATTATTCGATTCTAAATTAATTTTTAAGAGATTCGATAAAAAAAAATCGAAACTTGCATTCCTACTATTGAGAGGAAATAAATAAGGATGAACAAATACTGATATTTTCAGCCCAAAATTGTGTTACTTGCAAAAATTAAATTGCGATTGGCAGGTGGTTCTCGTTTAGGTTTTAGCGATATCGACATTTTAGTATTATAACAGATGAGGAATCCGACCGATTTACGGACTGGCAGATACTTACAAATATCGCTGCCGATTTATTCAGAATTGTGCTGTCATAGCGACTCCAAACTCCGAAACTGTAAGAGAATTTGAAAAATAGTGAAAAAATGAATAGAACTCAAAATAATATTACTCTTTGAAGATTTCATTGCTAATTCACAAATGTTTTAATACTCATACAAAAATACAATAAATAAATAAAAAAAACATTTCTTGCAGTCGCTTTGATACAAATATTGTTGCTAAATATGGGAAGTTTCCAGAGGCAAAGAGCTCAAATTCGAGATCAGCGCACCACAATGTCACAAGCGACGTTCACTATAACATTGTCATTAAATTCTAAAGAATTGTTAAACTTTTTATAGATTGTTACACTTATGTTTCTTTCCTTCAACCTCCGGGTCTTTAATTGTGATTACTGAAAAAAATTATTACCGCGCCTAAGGATACAATTCTCAGATTCAAGTTGGAATTGGTTTGGGCAATTTATACTTTTCAATATAGACTTGAGAATTGCGCAAACATACTTCAAAAAAATCAAATATAAACTCGTTTTTGTGATTTGGCAAATTTTTCCCAATCAAGGATATTTATTTTGTCGGGAACTGATTTGATTAAATGTTTTTCTTCACTGCTGAGTGTCTTCATGCTGACGTTAATTTTGGATGTCGTATTTTAATATTTCTATTTGCATGAAGTTCTCCGTTATTCTTTGTTCTGCAATTTTTTGTGTTATTGCTTCAAGTACATTCCATCTATTATGGGTGCGTTTCTTTCCTATTAGTTCTTTTACAGAGAATTTTATTTAAATTTTTCAGAAAATTTAAACTTTGAGGATTTCCTTCGAGCATATTTGAAGGCATTTGTATTGATTATCGGTATCTGTATCGGCCGGTATCGTTAATTTTGAGAATCGGTTGCATCGGTATCGGTATCGGCAAAAAAGTGGAATCGGTACATCTCTAATTTCTACTATTGACCGACGGTGGACATGGATGGACCGTGTCTCGATTTGTCCATGGTAAATGTATCCCTAAAAATGTTTCGTTAATTTTTCGTTAATGGCAATTTCATCACGTGGCATTATATAACGCCTTCCAATTCTTCATAAAGACGCCGGTATGTCGTTGATAACGACGTCGTTTGTGTATTTGCGAAAGACGCAATCACAATCAAATTCAGCAAATCACACTCCGGGCGAAAAAACCCTGGGAAATGACATAGACATGAAGTCCTCGTTGATACACGGCTATGTATCGAATTACGACTTTTCATTAGACCGTTGACACGCACAACGCGCACAACAACCATTTAATAACTTTTATTGACATTCCTGTAATTAACGTACAAAAACGTTAAATTTAAAATTTAACTCAGAGTTAATGCATTTCATTTCCAAACCTATCGGATATATTTACGACGATTAGAATAAAACATGGTGAGAGTTGTCAATTTCAAGAAGACCGTTGTATTGATTGATATTCATGTTCTCAGTATGGATGATCAAAATTACCGAAGGCAATTTATCATTTGACATCCAGAAAAATCTACTCAATAAAACGTCATGTTTTCAATTGTAAAAATTGCAGATCATCCTTTCTTCAGAAACTGTTGAATCTAAGTAATGTGTAATATTTGTGTCTCATTTTACTATAAAATATCCCAACCCATCAGTGACTCGAGTTTAACAAAACCATATATGAGCACTGAACTCATATGGCCGAGGAATTACTGGCAGTCTGTCTTGTCTTCACAATGGTTTCAACAAAAGTACACGATCTATTATAATAAAACAAATTATGCTCAATCTTCTCAAGCAATGTCGGACATCTATTTCAACAACGCGTGCTTTTAACATGAAGTTTATCCGTTCCAACCGATCGAGCTTGATATGGTCAACTGCAAAAACGGAGTTGGTAATTCAGAGCACCCAACCGCGATATCATCTATTGTGGAAATGACTATGTCTTCCAGCGTATCGATAGGGCTGGTTAATTCGATTCGGTGACTCGAATCGATTCGGAGCACAATACATTCGAATCAATAGATCATTCATAGGAATTTACAAAATGAACTAAAGTTTTCATTTTTAACGACAAAATGCAATCGATTGTGTTCAAATTTGACTCTGACCTACCTATCCCCAGCCCATCTACCCTTACCAGACCTGTCTACCCTGGCCCACTACCTGACCCGACTATCCCCAATCCACCGCACTCTACCCGACCTGCCCATGCCCAACCCTCGAGTTGCCTATCCCCAGCCCACCCGCTACCTGACCTGCTTAACCCCATCCTACCTCCCTCTACCTGACCTTCACATTCCCAACCCACCTCCATCTAACCTGACCTGCCTATCCCCAACCAACTCCTCTATTTGACCTGCCTATTCCGAACCCACCTCCCTATCCCCAGACCCTCTACTTGACCTGCCTCACTCTTCCTATCGCCAACTTGCCCCTCGTTACCTGCCCTACCTATTCCAAGTACCATCGCCCTCTACCCGTCCTAGCTACCCCAATGCAACTCCCTCTACTTAACCTCTCCTGATAATTCCGGCCAGGTATAGACGGTGTTATGCTAAATGAACTTTTAGATTTGTTCGGCATAAAGCCGTTTTCCTCCTCTTTCTTTATCTCACTTTTATTCTGTGGTATATAAAAAATCAGTCACAGTTTTTGCTCAGCTATACCCAAAAAAGTACCCAGAATTGACGTTTCAGCGAATATATTCAGTAAATTGAATACATTACCACAAACGCACGGGGTTTACGGACATCGACCTATGAAAAGGAAAGTGTCAGGTAGTATTTCATTTCTCAGCCACGATGGCCCTTCTTTGACGTAACCACATAATGTTCATTTGTATGAATTACCGTTTACGGGAACACTCAATTTTGTAACTGAAATTCTCACCGTAAAATAACTGGATAACTGAACCGGCGGCACAGAGAGATGTTGGATCCCTACAATGGGTTGACTTACTTTAACATTTTTGCATTTCTTTTGGGGTTTCTGTTGCCTGGACAAAATATGCATTTAAACGAAAACAACAAATCAGGAAAGCAGTGAGAAGGCAAAGAATTCTAAAGTTTAGAGATTCTTGGAGAAATAACGTTGTCATAACTTCTCAATTATTTTAAGAAAAATTATTATTATTTCAGTTTAAAGTCACACTCCTGCGCCCACAGCCCATATGTGGCTCAAACTTAACACAATAGACCCAAAGATTCAGATTACTTTAGATATTTCTAAAGCGTTCGACAGAGTTTGGCACCAAGGTCTGTTGCAGAAAATTCAATCCTATGGGATTTCTGGTCAATTTTTTCAGTTGTCGAATCTTTCTTATCCAATCGCAAGGTTAATGTTGTTCTGAATAGACAACGTTCAGGAAATTATTCGATTCCATCCGATGTTCCACAGGGGTCGATTCTTGGTTCAACTCTGTTCTTGATATATATCAATGACCTGCCCGATAATTTGATATGTGATTTGATAATTTATGATGATGATACAACTCTATATTCTTGTCTCAACGAAAAATCCCTCCCGGAACAACGATAGCTCTGGCAAAATCGCTTGAGTTTGATTTGGCCACAGTATCTAATTGAGTTAACACTTGGCAGGTAGCTCTTGATTCGGAGAAGACCAAAGTTTTATCGAGTAATCGTTACACTAATACGAATGCAACTCAAATTTCATTATCTGGTGCTGTTCTGGAGGAATCCTCAAATATTCGTCTCGTTGAACTCACACTGTCTAAGGACATGAGTTGGAATGAATACCGATATTAAAAGGCTACATAACCCTTATAAAAATGACTATGTCCCTCATAAAAAGCTGATGTTCGCCATAAAAAGGCTATTCCGTTTATAAAAAGGCTATGCACTAGTCATTGCACTATTTCTGAGTTCGTAACTTAGATTTTCACCTCCACTTTTCAATACGTTCAGAACTCAACACTACTAAACTACAATGGAACTACTTCTTCTTATCAAAATTGGAGAGCTGGGGATCCGTTAAAAATGACACGTGTTGCTATCGATGTTTATCCTGATCCAAAAAAAAGAGGAAATGGGATGCTTACGGCGTACAGAGATTGGACCAAAAAGGGTGTACTCTGCGAAATTCCAAGTAGCTGTTGTTAATATTCAATTGTAATCGAATTATGTCACAATTACTGCACGATAACGTTGCTATAGAATTTTGTATTAATCTAATCGGAAATGTTGTTTTGCTACGATTGTAAAACTACAGCCACAGATGTTCCTCAGTGCTAAAGATGTATGTTTGAGAACTTCAAATTGAATCGATTTGATTCACTGGCAATTCGAATCGATTCTAAGCCTCCCAAGAAATTATATGGCGATTTTTATAAATTAATATCCATTACTAATTAATCTATTACTAATCTTGATTTTGCTCATTTTCTCTGGGATTAGAGCAACAATTGTGTTATTCAAACGAATATAGTATTTCAATACGACCGTAAATAGTTCATTTTTTAAATAATATGACGTTCGAAAAATTCAATTAAAAAAAATACTTGCCTCCATACTCAATGCGCCTTATCAATTGCACGATGCTTGGGAAGTTTTCAAAACGGTCTGGTATATATTTCATGATTAGAGTCGGTTAACTCAGTTTGGTGATTAGAATCGATTCGAATCAGTCGTGTGTCAGTCATATCCTAATCACAAATTTTATTTTCTTGAGCATAACCATTTGAAGAATCGCGTCCCCCTTTGCTTGATAAATGATTTTTCTTATTTTTTACATTTTTATGACTGTAATAGGAAGAAAACTTCGCAAACTGAAGTGACACTTTCAGAGTTTACCGGAAAAATATAGCTTAGAAGTTTCGATATTTTGGTTTTGGAGTTTTATGGTCGAATAGACTGTACATTTGTTATTAAAACGTAATTAGCTGTTTGATGCGATTCGACAAAATTATTCGAATCAGATTCGAATTCCAAATAACGCGGTTATGCCCACACCCACCCGACCAGAAATTTTATTTTGTCAGGCATGCGCCATCAGTGCCACATACTTAACAAAATAAACTTTTATAATTGATTGGAATACATGACGCGGATAATTATCAACAAACTCGGGAAGTTGGGCTCAATTATTCAGTAAGTAAATACGGGGATATATTCAATACTTTTCGATTCCCGAAAGGTACGCATCAGTAGTAAGTCTTATCGTGGGCGAATGAAATGGCGCAAAACGAATAGGGAGTATAAATTTATATATTTGAAATTTTTTTTTTTTACGTTGGCGAAGCTATAATATCAACAAATGATTCTCTATATTCTTATAGTTCACTCCATATGCCCTGTGCCAGGAAGTCTGACATATGAGAATTTGTGCTTCTGGTCCATAATGGCACCAACGACTTCGGGTGTTAATTTTACACAAGCAGAACAAATGTGTCGTATGAAGGACTCTATTCCAGCAAACCTATACAGCGAGAAACATTACAACGATATTATGAAATATCTTCATGCGGCAAGAAACGAATTCTACTATTTGTATATCGGAATGGAATACAGAGTAAGTGAATTTATGTCAAATACCTTTAACATTTCTCTTCTTTCCAACATTTTTCATCTTATTTGTCATTATTTCATTTTATTTTTCTAGAGAGAATATACCGCTCTCTTAATAGGCTTCCTATACAGCATATCCGTTTTTCTCACTTTTTCCACTGCCACTGAATACCTTTCTCCTCTACGTAATGAAACCTAGCAACTCACTTGGCGGGCCTCAAGAAACATGTATGTCTAACTCAGTGAGGCTTTTAGGATCTCTGGCTCGGATAAATAATCCCGAGTATTGCCTTGCAGTAATGACTTGCAGTGGTCTTCTGAACTGTGCACGGACAGATTATACCGTGGGTTGAATGACACCGATTCAGAAACCGGGCATAATAATTCGAGTGCATGCCAGATCATTAACCGACGATGCCAACATCATGACGACTTTGGAATAATCGTTTTTATCCACAAAATATTTAAACGAATGGAAAAGGTGTTTTTATAATATATTAGTTCAGGAATCAAAAATTAAAATTTACACCCATTTTATAGTTTCAGGACTCAAAATTATTAAACTAAGATGGAACTACAGCGTCTTATGAAAACTGGAGAGAACTGGCGATCCATTAATTATGCCACGTGTTGCTATCGATATTTATCCTGATCCAACTAAAAACAAAAATGGAATGTTAACGGCGAAGGCAGATTGGACAAAAAATGGCGTACTTTGCGAAACATCGAAGATGTATATTTGTGCGTAGAGTTTTAATATTTGAGTATGTTGCGAGTAATAGTTACATCTCAAGAGGCAATTTTAATATTCAAATAAGTCAAATAAGTCAAATAAAACGAAAAAAATATCCGTTTCGTAAGATCCAAATAGTTATTTCTGTGAATCAGTATGATTCGACAACAGTTTTGGACGAAAATATTACATTTGTTTCAAATAATTTTATCTACAAATCAAAAGTTTTTATTTTGCCAAGCATATACGGATCACACTAGACGCAATACATATTTGTATCAAACTTAATAAAAACATATCGTAATTAGAAAATATATTTGGTAAAGCATTGGTCATGCCATGACGAGGGTACAAAGTCTGATTTTATTCTGATTTATGTATCTGGCAAGTAGAATGTTACAAATTGGTTGATATATGAATTGTGAAAAAGATTCAAGGCAGGTTCAAGAGGCACGTCTGATTTATAAATGTGACATGACTTTTGTCATATTTACATATCTTATGTTGCGTTTTAGCTGATATGTAAATGTGACACAAATCCGAGGCAGGATAAAAAGTTTGTTGTATGATTTATAAATGCGACATTGAATGTGTCAGGTTAGTATATCTCACAAATGAATGCCACGTTTTATCAGATTTATATGTATGACCAGACGACTCTGTGTTTCTGTTCGATTTGTAAATGTTACAAAAGTATCGTGGTTGGTTTATTTATTTTCTCAACAAATGATCCAAATTTGTCCATAAATAATAATAAAATAAGGAAACACGTGGTGCTTTATATACAATTGCGAAATTATACAACTTAACCAAGACATAATTTCAACATAGGATTCTTTGCACTCTTAGCGCACACCAAATGGGCTGTACCGGGAAGCGTGATGTACAGCGGTTTGTGTTACTGGTCGATAATGTCACCGACGAAATTGGGTGTTAATTTTATACAAGCAGAGAAAATGTGCCGTGATAAAAACGCCGTTCCAGCAAACATATACAGCAGAGAACAGTACGAGAATATAATGAATTATCTCCGTGCGGCAAGAAACGAATTCTACTATTTGTACCTTGGAATGGAATACAAAGTAAATGAACACCAAACACGTCATGTGATCTTAATTTCTTCGACTTTCATCCTTTTACCCTCATCGCAATCCTTTCACTATTATGTTGCTTTATCATGTTTCTTGTTCTTTTGTGCCGCTTGTCAT
The DNA here is from genome assembly GCA_963675895.2 of Styela plicata. Taxonomy (NCBI): domain Eukaryota; kingdom Metazoa; phylum Chordata; class Ascidiacea; order Stolidobranchia; family Styelidae; genus Styela; species Styela plicata. The sequence goes on from OZ023152.1 coordinate 8,139,243, forward strand.
CCGTCAGCCAAAGAAAATGGCAGAACGGCGTTTTATATCCATTAAAACGTATGAAACACAACCGTTTTACGCTTCTTTAATTTACTCCAGACTCCGAAATACGATTTTTTCGCGTCTCCGGTGCAATTTTCAGGTGTTTCATCGTGATATAATTTAAAAAGCCAATTTCGAGTAACATTTTTCGCGCGGCACCCATGACATAATACATTATTTTTGACCACAAAAAATTCTAAATCCTATTTAATAAAACTCTTTCGCGCCCAATGTGCGATTTTCCGGGTATTCCATTGCGATATAAAACAAACACGCTGTTCAGGTGAAATATTTTTTTACGGCGCTCATCGCGACGTCATTTTTTAACGAAATGAAAATCTAAAATCTATTGCTCCCTTGGAGAGTCTGGTTTGGGATTTGCGTCTTTTTTGCTTCAAGAAACAAAATAAATAATAATAATATTGATAATTTATGGACGTGTAGTCTTTATTGCGTAAACCTGGATACAACTTTCACCCTCGCTACTCTGTATTAAACAGGACTCAAAACTATTGAACTACAATGGAACTACTGCTTCTTATGAACACCGGAGAGCTGGTGATCCGTTGAATATGCCACGCGTTGCTATCGATATTTATCCGGATCCTAATAAAGAAGGAATGGGATGCTCACGGCGAAAAAAGATTGGACCAAAAAGGGTGTACTTTGCGAATCTCCAGGAGTTTTTATTCGTACGTATAGTATTAATAAGCAAGCACTTGTTGTAGTTACACTTAGACATATCACTTTTATATTTTGATTTGATTCGAAAATAATACTGACACCAAATAAACCAATACACAATTATCGCGAGGTGTTAAAGAACCTTTCGTGGCCTCTTGGGGCCCAAGGTTCAATCATTATTTTCCCCTTCCCCTTCATTTTTTTCCACCCTTTCTCCCTTTTTTCAATTTTCTACCACAAAATTTTGTACTAGAACCTGTACTCACTCTAAAACACCCCAAATGGAACTGAACCACCATAGTATAGTGCAGTGATTGGTATCTGCCTGTGTAATAGAAAACCATTTACCCCTTCTTAGATCCATGTAACGGATTAGATAGATATTTTACTCGTGGAGATACATGTTTCTGGTTCTGGTTTGTCGACGTCTCTTTTCCTGAGAGTGAAAAATTGTGCTCTAGAGATGGTGGAAATCCGGCAAATATTTACGACGTCGAGCACTACAATAAAATAATGGATTTCTTGAGATTGTTCAGCGCGCGTAAGGGACATTACTGCGTTTATAGTGGGATGGAATTTGAGGTAAGTTTCTCCATAAATATCCATATAGTTCTTGGAAAAGTGGATATATGTTTATCTCAATTGATACATTTATTCTTTTCTCGTTGTTTTTAAATTGAGCATTTTGCCGATTGTGTGACTTACTTTGCATAGTTAAGCTATCCCTAACTCGCATCTCTCCCTTTTTCTAATAGAAACAGCTGGGGGACAATTTTGGGGTTCTACAATGGTACTGCTTTTTCTTACGCTAGATAGAGCTCAAACGACACTATGGCAGCACAGAATAAAGGCGAGCCGATTATTAGAGTCGCAATCGATATCTTTGAAGATGCTTCGAATCCAGGGAACGAATATCTAATTACGTCCAAATTACCAATGTACTGTGATTACCGTTAATATTGACTCCATTAATCAAAATATTGAAATATTTAGGCTGTATTTCACGAGGGGAATTTAAAAGTTCGACTTTATTTTGCAAGCTTTTTTCCTATCTTAGCAAGATATTGGACAAAATGAAAAAATGTAGGCATCAGACATTGGTGGATCGCGTATCGTGAATGGATCGTCAAGGCGCGGGCTATCTGTGACATATGCTTAAGAAATAGAATTTCTAATCGTGATATGAATATTTCAAATAATTTGTTCTTCGAATTGATTCGAAAGACTGAATTGAATTTCCCAACCCTAAAAGGGATCACGAGTCAGACAGATACATCGCCTCGAATCAAATTCTCTTTTTTGGCATTGGCCACTGAACATAATGGTGCGATCAATCAGTGGCTTCCGAGCAAAAATAAGAAATCGTGCACGATGATGCCAGTTTTGAATGAGTGTCAGTTGGACGAACGGACTGCTTGATTAACCAAAAATTGAGTTTTTTCAAATATGGGTAGTTAAATTTTTTGAGAATGGGAAGTGGAATAATTGGACTGTGTTGATTTCCGTTAGACAAATCAAACAATATGTAAGGTGGGCTGCGTAAAATCGAATTAGACTTCTATTGGAATTAGGCTCTTATTCGGGTAATGTTTTCGAATCGTATCAAATCACTAATTTCAAACAAACAACAAATACCCTTTTTTTCCTATTACAACTTGGCTTCATCATGTGAATCAAGAAATTCATAAACAAAAAAATAGTAACAATGCAATAAACTGAATTAGAGACAAAGTATTTCAGGTATTTCACACTCCATGGCTAGAAGCAGAAATTTCAGATTTTTCAACGAAGAGGTAAATTGATTGCATTGACCAAATTGACTGCATTCTCTTTTTAAAAAATATGGAAATTGCGCTAACTTTAGCAGAAATTTGTTCCTGCAAGGTATCCGCGATTGATTGAAATAAATTATGCTTGAATAACTTCGAACTACGGAATAAAATTGCCCAGCCCTATATGTAGGTTACTAAACCGAATTCCAGCAATCGGTATATGAAGATTGATGTAGACATTTTCAAATAGTTCGACAGCACCGAAGACAATTAGGGAAACACTATTTGTATAAAGATGTAGGACTCTATATCAATTTGTCAAAAAAAGCTATAGTTGGAAAAAAATAAATTTAAAATAAATATCGAATAAAGCGTTTTAAGAAATGTAAATCATAAAAATTTGAAGGAAAAGTTCTTTGTCTCCCCTTAAATATATCGATAAGTGTGACGTTCGCAGAGATACCTGCTGTAGTGATATTTAATAATACCCATGCCATGTTTATTTCCAATGGAATAGTGGTTTAACACATGTTAATATGTTATTTCAGTCGTGTGGGTTATTTTGTCAGGTATTATCAGCGGCACATGCTTGAACAAATCAAAACATCTTATAACAAATAATCGGTTTGAACTCAATACCGGCTCATGTGTGGCCCGTGAGCGAGAAAGTGGATTATGTTACGGAGTTATTAGGCATTTGTCTTATTTTTTTTTACAAAGACATAAAAAATCAATACCATAAAAGGAAACATTATTGAGAATTACACAAATGAATATAATGTATTCAATCGCCGCACAAGGAATGTATCTATATAGTTCTGTTCAGTTGTGGACAATTCGTCTTGGCGGTAACTGAGTTGATATTGTAAATTGTTGACTTTCTTGTGTTATATTGATTTCACCATGTAGACGTAGGAGCGGGAAGGGCAAGAAGGCTCCTCCTTGAGGCAAGATTGGGGGGCAATACCCTGCTGAAAGTTCGTTGACTCGTGGTAAAAACAATCGAATTTAGCCAATATCGCTCTATATTTCCCACAAATCTATAAGTGACACTGGCGCGCATATTATTGCAGTTTATTTTAACTATAGTTTTTCATAATTTGAACAGAAAAACTGAAGGTTAGCATCTTTTGTCAAAAAAGGCATCGTAGAACTAAGAAAAAAATCAATTTAACGTCATAAACATATCTTGTGTGTTTAGGGGATCGTTGCACTCGCTTCCCAATATTCAACTTTGAGAAGTAAGCAACTCATAAGCCCATTCCCAATTAGAAAATTTTATTTTTCTTAGCACAAGTCACAGATCGTGCGCGTCTATACAGCGCCCATTACCATTGTCTAATGCTCAACCAAAATATATCCCATAAATGCGTATTTTAGACCCGATTGTTTTTTCGCGCCTGTGGCCTGGGTATACTCCTTGCAACCAAGAAACTGAGATTGTTTTCGAAACAACTCTAAAACCGCTGAGTGGCTGTTGATATGGGATGTCTCAACTACATGAGAGAATGGATATAAAACAAAGATAAAGTGGTGGATGGTTTTCTCACCAGACACCGCTCGATGTACTTCGCTCTAGTGGTTCAATCTTCTCTAAAATGTTTCCTGCTCCGGCTACTGGTACTTCATTATTTTGTACTAGTTCTTTGACACTTTAGTGGCCTCCAGTCTTCCGGCCTTGCTTGAATTCTATAGGGTTTGATGGAGCCTCATATCCGACAAAAAATGTAAGCAATAAAGTTGAAGTAGACGCTATATATGACCTAGTGGTTAACATGTTGGCATAGCAGGTTAAAGAACTCTTGATCGAGTCCCAACAAGTCCAGATAGTTAATCCACACCTATTAACTTGGGTAGCTTTGAACAAACGACCCACGGTCCCCTTCACGGTCTTGCCATAGCATAAATTCGAAAACCCTAAAAAAAGATATTTTCCCAACATTTTTCCTGACCGGGGATAAATTGCGTTGTCAAGGAGCTTTACATTACGAGATTTTACTTGTCAATTTGTACAAACTTTCTTCTATCCACAGTAGAGATACTACATTGGTTACGTGTCTATCAGTCTGTTTGGGAGAATTACACTCGTCTCACGAACATGAAGAAATTTGTACCTATTTGTTTCATTGTGGCCTTACTTTCTTCCCAGGGTACGTTTTGGATAGTGTCAGTAATAACAGACATTATTGAATCCAGATTTTTTGTATGTAGATATATATATATATTTTATATCATATTAGGATATTATAATGCACATCAAACACTTTTTTTTTAAGAATTTATCACTGAACTTGAATAAAGACAAAGTCCAGAATTGAAAGAAAAATGCTGGGGAGTCTCTAATTTTGCCTATCAAATTGATTGAGAATATAAAACACTGTGACTAAATATTATAGGATATAGTCTAGTCATAGTTTTATTATATACATGATTTGTGCGGTCAACCTAATGGCTCCGCTCGATAATCAAGATTATAAATGGACTGAAAGAACTCAGGGACATGGGCTTGCCGGAACCAGATCATCAGAATGAGATGTATCCCGTCAGTAATTTCGCTTCTCGACCTCTGGTCATGAAAGCGAAATGACATGTCCACTCTCGCGCACGCCCTCGGCGCAATCACGTATTATACAAAAGTCTTCTCGTTTATCCTCCCAAAATTGTGTAATTTCTCAACAAAACGGCCAAAAAACGTTTTGCGTACAAGTTTCGTCCGGTATGGGTCAGTGACAGATCGCGGCGCCAAGGTGATATAGTCTTTCCGAACCCTTCTTTCATAAATTACATTGGAACGTAAATATATATACATTAATAGGTATGGCATTGCAATGTTATGTGTGCGATCTGTGCAGCGAAGTAAGCGCTTCAACTACAGTAAATACGTGTGAAGATGTCAATGGTGAGCCAGCTATGTGTATAAAGGAAGAAATTGGTGCGGCAGGAAAGATGCAAAGGATTTTGCTTATGTTTGGTCCTGTAGGTACGAACTTCGTAATAGTCCTAGCCTATTCCCGGCGTGTCGTAAGAGGCGACTCAATGGAAGCAAAGAAGTGGTAGACGGTTTTATAATCGCCCAGCAAAGATACCACTCACATCCTTTTACCATGGTGGTTCAGTTCTGCATGAGAAGTTGGACTTTCATAAAAAAATTATACATTAAACGATCTCTTCATGCCATGCGATACATGAGTAGGTTTGAGCTAAATCGAATCATTTGAAATTCGAGCCTGATTTGGATAATATTCTCTAATTTGATCGCATCGCTAATTCTATATGAACAACAAACAGATGGACCGCATCTTTCGATGGGGTAACGTGACATCGATTTACTTGAATATCAAATAGAAAAATCTCCGACAACGAATTCATCAAAAATAATATAAACAAACTATGAAGGCAATGCATTTTCAAATTACACCTGCTCTCTGAGGGCAGTAAAAATTTATTGGTTGCATTTCACCGGTAAAATATGCAAATTTCACTTCATTTTGTAAATTGGTGTTACTATGGCTCGCGACTGATTCGTAGCAACTGCGATTCAAAGAAATTCATATCACCGAAAAAATAACACAGTAGTACTCGTATCTCAAGTCTCATGATGCATCACATATTAGCGACAAAACATGTTGTGCAAATTTAATTTCAATATATACTTCCAGCCAGCTACACAGTGGCTTTGTCGGTTATTAAGCGACCAGTAGGCCGACGGAACGTGTCTTGACCCTTTCAACACCAAGGATGCAGTTCAGCAGGGCACCTCGTGGACAGCTCAGCTGTGATACAGAACATATACACAGTCACTACAAAGGTGCGAGACCATCGGTTGCTGGGTAGAATCTCCCCGGTACGTTCAGGGAAAGCCCATAGCAAAAAAAAACATTTAACCAATTACATTTTTGCTTAGCATCATTCTGTGAATTACTTGACGAAATTGCTTCTTTTATAGGCCTACATACAACAGTGAACCGAAAGTTTGGATCGGGATTGGTAACAGAATGTACCACCGGAACGGGTTTTAACAAGATCACACTCTCGGCAAACACAATGGCGCCCCAGTAACAATATATTTTACCGAATCTTTGTCGGGACGCGAAATCAATACTCCCAAAATCTGCCTACATTGTTGAAAACTACACACTGTGATATTCAATAACCGCATAAAAAGACGAAGAACAATCGATTTGTTTGATCGCCTCTTGTTTTCCACCTGACAACGAACCTTTCGATTCTTTCAAATGTCTGCAAAAAAAAAGAAAATACAAACAAATATATTGTATTTTCATTGTTTTCAGTCATGGATCATAAGAGTAAGAGAATAATCACCTTGTGGCTTCAATAGATCGACCTATATAGCTTCATGGTAATCTAGTCTTGTGCAGCATTCATGTAGTTCATCGCTATGAGCACTTTGTCGATGTAGCAAGCAGGTTGGCATCGCAATTCGTAGATTTTTTGAGTTCGTCTGACAACACCCTTCACTTCTTTTTGTGTGCGTACTCCCTGGAACCGAGCAGCTAGCTACATTGTATCGAAATCTCATTTCTATGTCACAGATCGTTCACGGTTAGATGAACAAGACAATAGACATTTCGTGCGTATTAATGACAGTTGAATTCGGAAATTCTTGGGCAGTATTATTCACTCTTTGAGGGAGGGGCCATGAAAACTACAAATATGGTAACCTTGTAGAGTTGGGCAATGTTGACTATCTAAAAAATAAAAATCCAAGCAATAAAGTGAAAGTGATCATCAGGAGGTTTAAGTCGAGCGATCGAGCGATCACCAAAATACTGACTTATACATTTTCCAGCGTATATTAGTAATATTTAAAGTATATCCGAAATTAACCGTAGTTAGTCTTCTTATTAAAATATAAAGTAAATGTTTAAAGTTACTTGCAACTCTTTTCTATACATACTGCATAGTGATACATAGGTTACGTTCATTTAGTCTGTTTGGAAGAAAACTTGACTCAGGAAAATGCAAAAATTTGTAGTTATTTGTTTCATTGTGGCTGTGCTTTCTTCCCAAGGTAAGATTTTTTATAAGTACTCCTTAGAACGGATAACTCTGACCAATGCCCTTTACTAGCGGCCACTTATAAGAGGGACGGGGTTGGTTGGCAAGATATGATTTTCTCGTTTCACCCAGCTTGCCCAAGTTACTACAGTCTGGGTTGACATGGATTAACGAGCTGGGCTCGCATGGGACTTTGACCTGAGATTTTCAACTTGCGATACCAACTTGATAACCATTTAAAATGGCTGTAACTAGGACTGGGCAAAATCGTTTGGAATTCGATCCGATTCGGATAATTTTTTCTCAGTCCCTAGTCTTACACTGTTTGTGCCCAGATTCTCAAAGACTCATACAAAACGTTCTATTTGTTTCCAGGGTGTTACTACTCTATGGAACTCCTTCCCCCAGTACATAAAACTAACTGGTACTTACATGCAGTTTAAAAAACGTGTATTTTCGTATTTGTTATCCAAGTATTCAATTTTGCATCATCCATCGAATAGTTAATCTCATTCGCATATTTATTGTTTGTCCTGCATACATTTGCGCGGGTCATGGTAGTCATCACTCTTTATGATTTAGTCTGCTTTTCACTGAAGTGACACGTATATGTATATATATTATGTATATGTAGGTACGCGTGTACATAAGTCAATATTCTTAGTACTTTCCTCCCTCGTAAAATGCCCAGTAAATTTCCCCCGCCCTACCCAAGCTTTAATTATTACTATAGTTTATATACTATTTATTATATGAATTTATTCGCACAATCCTTATTTTAAAACCTTGTAAAACCTGAAGCCAAGGGTGGGCGTCGAATGATTTAAGACCGAATGGTCACTCCGGCCCACCCTGTCAGTTAAGAGAGTGCTTATTTGTACATGTTGCCATTTTTTGCTTAATTTAACTTGTGCTCACACGATTGGTGAATAAATTCCGTCTGTCTGTCTGTCTTAGAATAAAAAGTTTCCAATTATACCTACAAAATAAAATCGATTTTGGTCAAATTTGGTCAAAGATCAATCGCTCATTCCCGTTAAAAATGGGAATTCCATTTTATTTATCAAGTTATTGACCCTATGGCCGATTCGCGACAGATTCGAAAGAATTGTGCTTAGAAACGATTCGAATTATCGAATCGAATTGCCCATCCTAGTTGTGAGGCGTTCAAGTACTTGTCTTCCCCGAACTTATATTTCATGAATAATGTCACGGTTGCTCATCATTGTTGACGACGAGACGGAATGATTTGAGCATGGATCATGCCTGTCTTAGATGAAGCTGTCAGGTGGCATCTGATCATATATTTCAGATAATTATTTTCTAACTATGCTTTGATACATTTATTCCATTGAAACATTTATATGAAACTCTATTTCAAAAGGAATGGCATTGCAATGCTATGATTGTACTTCATGCAGCGGCGTAGACTCTACAACTCCAGTAGCTACGTGTCCAGATGTCAACGGTACACCAGCAATGTGTGAGAAGGTTGAATTCGGTTCATTAGGTAAGCTACATATTCAACTTATATGTTTAAAGTTTTACCTATATTAAATGTAATAGGCAAAATCGGTCAATTTACCTAATTTCGAAGTAGATACCTGGTTCGAAAAATTAGGTGCCTAATATAAAAAAAAATCTAAGCAAATAAACTTGCATATTAGACCATTTAAAAATGAAGATCTTCAAATTCATTTTAAATTTTTAAATGCCGCTTAACAATAACTATCTAGTTTTCTCGATTTTTAATCAAAGTACTGTCTAAATATGAGAGTGAAACTAAATTACATAGTAATAATTTGCTTAGTTCTGTGAAAAATTTGTTTGACTTTATTTATAGTTTAAGTAAACACTAGATTGCCATCACTAGAAATCTGACAGTTCATAAAATTTAATTTCACTAAAGACTTTCGGCCAAATAATTTTGTTGCTGGCATCACTCATCCCGTGAAATGTCGTTTACCTCTAGGAGAATTTTCAATTGTTAAGCGTGTTTCACAAATGGACTGCGCCTTGGCGTTGCGATCCATCAGAGACACATACCCAACAAAATTGAATTTCGCAATCAAATCCAGCGATTTAAATATGGGTTTTTCCACCACCCTTGTACTGATGTTTTTGCATCACTCTGAATTCCAATCATTTTAAAAAGACAAAATTGTTTTCGTATAGGCGTTACCACAACGACCAGAAGATGTGGATCAGGAACGACAGCAGAATGTCATAATAACATACCGTTCACAACCACATGTACCTGCGACAGTACGGAAATATTTTCTTTTGTTTCCATTTTACTTTTAGAGCTGGGCAAAACCGTTTATTTTGGAAATCGAATCTGATTCTGATCAACTTTTCGAATCGGATCGAATCGATATTTCCATATGAATAACAACTGTTCTCTTTTCACCTATACAATTTGCTCTATATAAAAATCAAAAATAACGAATCCACTGAAAATGATATAAACATACTGTGGAAGGCGCATACTTTCAATAAATATTTTGACTCTCGAGTCAGAAATAAATTTGATCAAAATCAAAATTAAGTTGAATGTATTTCGTCGTTTAAATATGAAAATTTGCGATTCAGTTTGGGTCCATGGCCGATTAACGAAGGATTTGAATAATTTGTGCTTACGTTTACGAGTGATTTTTGTTGCTTATCCCTTTTTGAAAATTGCGAAAATTTTGAAAATTTGAATTTGTGTAGTCTGAACGTTGCATACCTTCAGTGATGCTATTCTTTTGTATTCAATATCTCTTGCTACTTCGGCACAATCAATGCAAAAAAATTCCTCTGTCGAACACAAGCCACAAATGAATCGCGCCTAGGCCTGTCTTTAACGAGGTAAGCAACAGGTATAGAAAGTATCCATGTTGATTTGGTACCTCTGAAGTATCTTCTTATAGTCGTTCACTCTGAGTATAAGCCTCTGTTATCGGTGGTCACATACAAGCTATCGGAATTATTGTCGTTAGAAAGTATCAAGCTTTTCAGTTCGCTCGCTCCTGCCCAGGTTATCACAAGGGTTAGAAAAAAATCGAATCTTTTGGAATTTAATATGTTTCTCATAATTTTTTGAATCGGATTGAATCACGAACTCCACGACAATACCAAATACCCAATTTTCACTATTACAATTCGTCTCCATTAGAAATACCAAGGAATTTAACAGGGACAATATATTTCCAATTCGCACTTCATGTCTGAATGAAATCGATTTTGGTCAAAATTGAAATTTAAGCATCAGAGTTGAATTAACACTGGCAAGTCTTTGTTTTTATAGATGAATAACGATTAGTTCGACTAATTTGTGCTTCGGAAGTTCGGAACGATTCGAATCAACGAATTAAATTGCTCAGCCCTGAATATCACACTCTAGGTTAAGTAATGAGAAAATGGGCGTGAGCCAACGAGTCAGACACACTTACAACACCAACCTTCTATCCACTAGGTCGCGCCCACAATCTGACAGTTTCTATTCAGATCATAGCAAATATTCGGCCGGCTCGGTTTCTCGGTCGGTTTAGCGCAATCGATTCTTCTTTAGCAAGGCACGTCACGGGTAGCTGTGACATTGAACACAGTCACTGCAAAAGTATGTACCAAACGGTTGTTGGGCGGTAGGTCCATGGAATCCCGTAGCAAATAATTCGAAAACCCATAATAAAATAGCAAATTATTTGAGAAACTTGAAAAGACACCATAAAAATAAATACTATTGTTTTTTCAGCGGATCGTTGCAATGGGGCCAAGACTCTTCAATTCAGCATTGTGTTGGGATCTCTCATTGCCGCCATCTTGGCAAATATTTTCATATAGTTCTTCACTACGAACTAATGCATATATCCATAGAATTTACAAATGATATTTTTTCTTGGCTTTAATACAGTAATGTCCTTGGTATTTCATTGTCTGTATTATTTTCGTATGTAAAAATGTTTCCAGCAGAAGGGTCAGCGAGCGATGTGATATGCGATATTTCTTTCATTAAATTTGCTCAAAAGAAACATCAAAAGAACTCTCTGAAGGAGAATTTTGCAAACTCGTGAAAGGCAACGAGCTACATGTGCAGAACAGAAATAAAGTACAGAAATAAATGATAAGCACATAACCCAAAAATAACGACTACCTAGTAATAAAAAAAAATAAAAAATACATTTTTCACCGTCTTAAAAAAAAGACCTGGGAATTTATTAGATAGACGGGTAAATCGACTAAAAACCCGGTGAAAAAGAACAAGCACAAAAAGAAAATTTGTGTATCCGATTCCTCATCTTGAACAAGAATTCCTTGAACTTAACATTGTTCATAAGGTCATTCCCGTCTGAAACCAAATAATCTTCGGCTTGCTATGTTCCTGCAATACGTCTTCTCGAAAATCTTATATCGTCTGAGTGGACATTTTCTAAATTACGTTTCAAACTGACTGTAGAGGAACTACAATAATCAAAAGTACTTTGGAACGTCTTCTAAAACAAATTTTGCGGAAATTTAATCTGCCTAATCCCAGTGGGTAATATTCTGATCCAAACATCCATGCGCTTAGGCACGGTCCATCTGTGACTTATGCTTGACAAATCAAAATTTCTGATCAGGATAGGTCGTCTCTCACTATTTTTTTACAAACGGCAACTGGGCTCAATCAATTTTTGGTACGTCAAACATAACTATCAACTTCTACAATACTATAAGTATAATGTAACGGGCGACGCCAACTTACGTGCGTGGCAGCGATCGGCTCGGTTGAATTTGGTCGTAATGTACAAGCAAAAGGAAGAAGTAGTTAAAGGATTTAACATTGATTATAAAGTATAACCAAATCTGTACTTACATGCAGATAACAACCTTTACGGTTCAATTTTTCTCCCGAATGGTTTTGCTCTTATATTTGCAAGTGTCCAGTACGAAGTGGACGGTCCAGTACGGACTTGTACGAAGTGGTTATGAATGAGAGGTACTACAGTGTGCGGAGAAATGTCTCCTAAATAATGACATTGTCGATGCACATTGACAAATCAGATTCATTCCGTCATTCCCGAACTTCTATTAACCTCGAGTGTTTCTCTTTTATTGAGAAACATCTTGGAGAGAGAGGGGGTTGGGCTCGGTATTGGGAGAGAAGAGGGTACAAAACATCGCAAATATGAAATTTAATTTACTGCATAACAAAATACTTTCTGTTGAGAGGCGAGACGACAAACAAATCATTTTTCCTTTTATTCTTTACTATGTTGTTACAACTGGACAATTCAATTTGGTAACTTGAATCTCTTATTAGAACAATTGGTCCGAATCAGTCTTGACCAGTGTTTTGCTGCCTCCAAATAACTAGTGCGAATTGGTTGTTAAGTGTTTGTTTATTTTGGTAAATAAGAAAAATTATGTCGGTGAGAAAGGGTATATTCGCTTTTTACAAAAAAAATTGCTCCGTTTAAAAAAAAGTTATCCGAACCCATTTCGAATTCCAAAAGATTAGGTTTTGACCAGCCCTATATGTTGTCACTGACTAACTATTGATTACGTAAACTAAAGCATTTTCGTTCCAAACATTTTTTGATATATGGATCTATAAATTGTATTGATGGCATTTAAATATACTCAATTGTTTTCTTTACTTTATTTCAGCAAATACATATTGGATTGTGCCTATTGGTGATATGAAATAAATATACCGCCTAATCCTGAAAAAAAAGAAATATGACGAGTAGTTAGTCCTAAGTATCCCTGATCGCGAAAATGTGTAATGAATACGGAAAAATATCGAATAAAGCGTTTTTAAGAAATGTAAATCATAAAAATTTGAAGGGAAAAGTTTTTTGTCTCCCCCCTAAATATATCGATAAGTGTGACGTTCGCAGAGATACCTTGTAGTGACATTAAATAATACCCATACCATGTTTATCTCCAATGGAATAGTGGTTTTAACACATGTTAATATGTTATTTCAGTCGTGTGGGGTATTTTGTCAGGTATTATCAGCGGCACATGCTTGAACAAATTAGTACATCTGATAACAAATAATCGGTGTGAATTGAATACCGGCTCATGTGTGGCCCGTGAGCGAGAAAGTGGATTATGTTACGGAGTTTTTAGGCATTTTTTTGTCGAATTCAATAACATAAAAGGAAACATTGAAGAGAATTACACACTAAAAGATCAATACACATAAAAGGAAACAATTTTTTTTGTGATCGCGGGTATTTTTACACAATGATGAACTTTTATAATCTTTAGAATCGAGAATACAATGGTAATGTATTCAATATAGAATGTTATAGTTCTGTTCAGTTGTGGACAATTCGTCTTGGTGGTAACTGAGTTGTTTTTTTCTAAATTGTTGACTTTCTTGTGTTATATATTGATTTCACCATGTAGACGTAGGAGCGGGAAGGGCAAGAAGGCTCCTCCTTGAGGCAAGATTGGGGGGGCAATACCCTGCTGAAAGTTCGTTGACTCGTGGTAAAAACAATCGAATTTAGCCAATATCGCTCTATATTTCCCACAAATCTATAAGTGACACTGGCACGCATATTATTGCAGTTTATTTTAACTATAGTTTTTCATAATTTGAATAGAAAAACTGAAGGTTAGCATCTTTTGTCAAAAAAGGCATCGTAGAACTAAGAAAAAATCAATTTAACGTCATAAACATATTTTTGTGTATTTAGGGGATCGTTGCACTCGCTTCCCAATATTCAACTTTGAGAAGTAAGCGACTTATAAGCCCATTCCCAATTAGAAATTTTATTTTTCTTAGCCCAAGTCACAGATCGTGCGCGTCTATACAGCGCCCATAACCATTGTCTAATGCTCAACCAAATATATCCCATAAATGCATATTTTAGACCCGATTGTTTTTTCGCGCCTGTGGCCTGGGTATACTCCTTGCAACCAAGAAAACTTGATTGTTTTCGAAACAACTCTAAAACCGCTGAGTGGCTGTTGATATGGGATGTCTCAACTACATGAGAGAATGGATATATAAAACAAAGATAAAGTGGTGGATGGTTTTCTCACATAACACCGCTCGATGTACTTCGCTCTAGTGGTTCAATTTTCTCTAAAATGTTTCCTGCTCCGGTTACTGGTACTTCATTATTTTGTACTAGTTCTTTGACACTTTAGTGGCCTCCATTTGGTCTTCCGGCCTTGCTTGAATTCTATAGGGTTTGATGGAGCCTCATATCCGACAAAAAATGTAAGCAATAAAGTTGAAGTAGACGTTATATGACCTAGTGGTTAACATGTTGGCATAGCAGGTTAAAGAACTCTGGATCGAGTCCCAACAAGTCCAGATAGTTAATCCACGCTTAATAACTTGGGTAACCTTGAACAAACCGGGAAGATCATATCACTCCAGCAAAACTAATCATGTTCGTCTAGCCACTGGTGAAACCCATGTTCAGGGCGATAGTCGCTTTGAACAAACGTCCCCCCCCCCCCCCCCCCCCCCCCGGTCCCCTTCACGGTAGGTTGCACATCAGCATAGCATAAATTCGAAAACCCTAAAAAAAGATATTTTCCCAACATTTTTCCTGACGGGGATAAATTGCGTTGTCAAGGAGCTTTACATTACGAGATTTTACTTGTCAATTTGTACAAACTTTCTTCTATCCACAGTAGAGATACTACATTGGTTACGTGCCTATCAGTCTGTTTGGGAGAATTACACTCGTCTCACGAACATGAAGAAATTTGTACCTATTTGTTTCATTGTGGCCTTACTTTCTTCCCAAGGTACGTTTTGAATAGTGTCAGTAATAACAGACATTATTGAATCCAGATTTTTTGTATGTATATATATATATATTTTATATCATATTAGGATATTATAATGCACATCAAACACTTTTTTTTAAAAGAATTTATCACTGAACTTGAATAAAGACAAAGTCCAGAATTGAAAGAAAAATGCTGGGGAAGTCTCTAATTTTGCCTATCAAATTGATTGAGAATATAAAACACTGTGACTAAATATTATAGGATATAGTCTAGTCATAGTTTTATTATATACATGATTTGTGCGGTCAACCTAATGGCTCCGCTCGATAATCAAGATTATAAATGGACTGAAAGAACTCAGGGACAATGGGCTTGCCAGGGATCATCAGAATGAGATGTATCCCGTCAGTAATTTCGCTTTGACCTCTGGTCATGAAAGCGAAATGACATGTCCACTCTCGCGCACGCCCTCGGCGCAATCACGTATTATACAAAGTCTTCTCGTTTGTCCTCCCAAATTTGTGTAATTTCTCAACAAAACGGCCTAAAACGTTTTGCGTACAAGTTTCGTCCGGTATGGGTCAGTGATAGATCGCGGCGCCAAGGTGATATAGTCTTTCCAAGCCCTTCTTTCATAAATTACATTGGAACGTAAATATATATACATTAATAGGTATGGCATTGCAATGTTATGTGTGCGATCTGTGCAGCGAAGAAAGCGCTTCAACTACAGTAAATACGTGTGAAGATGTCAATGGTGAGCCAGCTATGTGTATAAAGGAAGAAATTGGTGCGGCAGGAAAGATGCAAAGGATTTTGCTTATGTTTGGTCCTGTAGGTACGAACTTTGTAATAGTCCTAGCCTATTCCCGGCGTGTCGTAAGAGGCGACTCAATGGAAGCAAAGAAGTGGTAGACGGTTTTATAATCGCCCAGCAGAGATACCACTCACATCCTTTTACCATGGTGGTTCAGTTCTGCATGAGAAGTTGGACTTTCATAAAAAAAAATGATACATTAAACGATCTCTTCATGCCATGCGATACATGAGTAGGTTTGAGCTAAATCGAATCATTTGAAATTCGAGCCTGATTTGGATAATATTCTCTAATTTGATCGCATCGCTAATTCTATATGAACAACAAACAGATGGACCGCATCTTTCGATGGGGTAACGTGACATCGATTTACTTGAATATCAAATAGAAAAATCTCCGACAACGAATTCATCAAAAATGAATATAAACAAACTATGAAGGCAATGCATTTTCAAATTTACACCTGCTCTCTGAGGGCAGTAAAAATTTATTGGTTGCATTTTCACCGGTAAAATATGAAAATTTCACTTCATTTTGTAAATTGGTTTTACTATGGCTCGCGACTGATTCGTATCAACTGCGATTCAAAGAAATTCATATCACCGAAAAAAAATAACACAGTAGTACTCGTATCTCAAGTCTCATGATGCATCACATATTAGCGACAAAACATGTTGTGCAAATTTAATTTCAATATATACTTTCAGCCAGCTACACAGTGGCTTTGTCGGTTATTAAGCGACCAGTAGGCCGACGGAACGTGTCTTGACCCTTTCAACACCAAGCATGCAGTTCAGCAAGGGCACCTCGTGGACAGCTCAGCTGTGATACAGAACATATACACAGTCACTACAAAGGTGCGAGACCATCGGTTGCTGGGTAGAATCTCCCCGGTACGTTCAGGGAAAGCCCATAGCAAAAAAAACATTTAACCAATTACATTTTTGCTTAGCATCATTCTGTGAATTACTTGACGAAATTGCTTCTTTTATAGGCCTACTTACAACAGTGAACCGAAAGTTTGGATCGGGATTGGTAACAGAATGTACCACCGGAACGTTCAGTACTACATGTACCTGCGACAGTATGGAAACAATTTATTATTTTTTTCTGTCATGTTTAACTCTGCGCAAAATCTAATCTTTCGATATTCACACCTTATACGTTTAAAGTTTACGAATTGATCGATTCGCTAATTCCCTCTAACATAATATAACTGTACCATTTTTATCACTACATTTTGTTCCCATTTTCAAAGCGAAAAATATTTAGTTATTCCAATGCATTAATAGTAAAAATATACTGTGTGAGGCAAATATTTCTTTTCATACTTTATGTCTCAGGACAAAAACAAATTTGGGAAAAGTTAAAACAATTTTTGATATATTTTGCAGTTGAGATATCAAATTGACTTCACTATGACCGATTTACTACATATTCGAAAAAAATTTTGGTTGGAATCGATTCGACTCACGTAATTGAATTGTTCATCCTAGTTAAGCTTGCATAAGATCATTGTTTCAGTGTTTATTTTTATGAATTGCTTGGCCCTACTAAAAGATATGCACGAAGTTATAAAAGTTTAGGACAAAGCAGTCCTATCCAACCAACTGCTGATTCCAGCCTTCAAAAACAGTCTGTTTGCATACCATGTTATTTTTCATTTTAAAGGAGTTTTATTCAAATACCTTCGCATCGCTGGAAGCAGTACCTGAAAGCATCAATGAAGCACCGACTATAAACTTAGCGTAAAACATTCCTTAAAAGACTGAACGGTTATGAGAAAGTACAGTCAGTGATATTTCATTTATCTACTTCAAATTTTTATTTTTATACTTTTACTAGTTAAACTTGGTACATTTACATAATTTCAAGTGAATACCAGGTTTAAAAATTATGTATCTAGTATAAAAAAAATCGTAGTCGTAGCCACTCACAAGCGTTCGGGATCACTGTTGTTTGCAAGTATCAAGCATCCTTAAAACGACTATTTTTGTTTTTTCAGTTGATCTTTGCAATGGAGCCAAGACTCTTCAATTCAGCATTATATTGGGATCTCTCATATCCGCCATCTTGACAAAAATTTTCATGTAATTCTTCATTATGAACTACTGTTGATTTCCAAAGATTTTACGAAAACGTTGAATTGTGATTTTTTTCTTGATTTGAATAATGTCCTTGGTATTTCTGAAATACAATTTTTACTTGAATATGTTGTGACAGTACAGGTTTTTTATCGGTTTGCTGGTTGAATTAATTGAATTTTGAAAACGAAATGCGTAGTACATCTGTGCAGCGGGGTACAGATACTTATGAAGTGTCTTGCTGAATGGCACGCTCGGTGGCGAAAGGCCGCAAGCAAGCCATCGGCCTGACAGGCGATACGATTGCGTTTAACCGACCGAGCCACGGTGCCGGCAGGCCAAATGTTTATTGTGAAATTAAATGTGCACATCAGAATGATTTTTTCGCTAGTATGTGCCGCCTTAAGAATGATTTTTTTCATAATAGAAATCACTGCGTGCACATAGTACAGCTTATTAATTATTTTCAGGATTGGCAATTTGAGACTGGATTTGCTACTTTTGGATAGGCTGCATTTACTTTTTAGTTTCAGTGAATCCCTCTTTTATTTGATATTGAAAAATAATTGACCTTTTTTTTTTTTTTTTTTTTTAATTGTACGAAAAATTTCAATATTTCCGGTGAGATTTTTGTGTAAAATCTACATAACCACATATAGCCTCTCCGAATCTTAATGTGATTCTTAAAGTGGCTGAGATTACCCCCCCTCCTTTCTCGAAACTTGAGGGTGATATGTCCATCTGTGACGCATGCTTAGCCAAATCCGATTTCTAATAGGTAAACGGATACCAGAGAATTTCCGGAAGCAAACATTACAGAAGCTCAGAAATGTGTTTTAAAAAATAGTCAGTTAGTTAGAAACCTGTTTCCCGTAGTGTAATTTAGCAAATATTCTATTTCTGGTTGATAACGCAGTTACTGATTTTATGCTGAGATACATAAAGAATATAAATATATTCCCGCCCAGCAAGTTTTTTAATGAAATTTAACATTTAAAAGCGGATTATAGATAATTTCGTTTTAAACATACTTTGTTAGGTTGAATATAAGGACACAGTATAGCAAGAGTAACAATGATCAAATAAACACATTCCGAGTCTTTCTTGATATTATTTTTCTGTTACGTTTCGTCAGACTTCAGACAAGTATTTTAAAAAAAGTGACATTTTTTTTTTGCAATACAAAGTATAAGATACTTAAGAATATTGCCAGAGAAGACGCACCGTTATTCTGAGAATGTTCTATTTAGGAAAAAAATACAAAAAGTTAGGTTTTGTGGGAATATATATATATTGATTATAATGGTAACGTAATACTACAGAGAAAACTGGGACGAAAGTACAGTGAATTTACTGGTCATTAGCAGTAGTTGTGTAATTCCACCTTATTGATGATTTGTTTGCCAAATATGGGCAGTTGATGGACCGCACCAAGTTCCATCAACAACCCATGATTGGCTCAAGAAAGCAGATTTCATAATAACATTTCAATATCGGCAAGTGAAATTACTGTAGATAAGCGGTAATTTTACTGATTCTTTGTTATAGTGTACTGTATATCAATCTACGACAATCAATACCTGCACTAAATGAGGTAAATTTGGTCAAACGCCATTTGCTGAAGAACGCAGTCGTTTACAGCAATGGCAATTTGAGACGGGATTTGCTACTTTTGGATAGGCTACATTTACTTTTTAGTTTCAGTGAATCCCTATTTTATTTGATATTGAAAAATAATTGACTTTTTTTTTATTTTTATGAATCATTTCAATATATCCGGTGAAATGAAATTTAACCTTTAAAAGCGGATTGCAGATAATTTCGTTTTAAACATACTTTGTAAGGTTGAATATAAGGACACAGTAACAAGAGTAACAATGATCAAATATACACATTCCGAGTCTTGCTTCATATTACTTTTCTGTTACGTTCGGTCAGACTTCAGACAGGCATTTTGTAAAAGGTGACAAAATTTTTTTTCTGCAATACAAAGTATACGAAACGGGTTACAAGTGGACAACTTATCGAGTTAACGATTGATTTAAACGCATTTCTATCGTTTTATATTGCATTTAGATTCGTTTGTGCCATGTTTTATAAAACGACGGAGCCAACGTTAAATTAAATTTGCACATCAGAATGATTTTTTCGCTAGTTTGTGCCGCCTTAAGAATGATTTTCTCCGTAATAGAAATCACTGTGTGCACATAGTACAGCTTATTAATTATTTTCAGGATGCTTTTCGCTCACAGTATAAGTGGACAATACTTGACTCCATTTATGCGCTCCTTCTGCCTTGCACAGAGAAGTTCGTTACATTGACGCACAATATTTACAATGATCACTAACTCATTTGAGTGATCCAACTCCAGTTCAGCATTGGGATATTCACAGTGTACGAAAGCACGTATTTCCTATTCATCAGACAATTCGCTCCACAAGTTTACGCACGATTGGACAGATTTCTCGAATTCAGGACATGGGAAAGTTTGGGGAAACGCACTTGCTTTCGCATCGAAATCTCAAATCTATGTCACACAGAACTGCACGCATCTAGATTGTAGTTGATTATCGGTTTAAATATTTACAACTGTCAATAGGGCAGTACACAGGAAATGGGATTTCCAAGCACTAATAGAATATTATATATTCACAATAGCTTAAACTGATAAGATTATCGGTTAACGGAGTTCCGTGAGTAAGGACCCTCCGATTGAGCAAAAGTTCCAATGGTTATATTATTACGTATATTTCTAAAATGAAATTTTTGGAAAAGTAATGGGTAAAAATAAAAATCAATAAATCTTATCATTTACGTTTGGAAATAAACCAGATAGAAATAAAGATCATTAAATGTATGCACCTAAAAGAGTCAACTCCAATTGGTACCAATCAGTAAAGCAGATAAATCATAATGGTAATCAATGTGTATATTTTAAAAATAGTAGACGATTCTGTGACCACCCAGGGCAGATATCACTCACGGTACTTTAAAATAGCATTTCAGTTCCGCTTGAGATGTTTCTCAAGAGAGCCGTTGCTGGGTGCATTTGACATTGTATTTATAAGTTTAATATGTAATTCATCAATGCTCGCCTAACTTGTCAAGCGAGAATATATTATAATGCGGTTAATGAAATCCGATAGTATTGAATGATATACTAAAGAATATTGCCGGAGAAGACGCACCGTTATTCTGAGAATGTTCTATTTAGGGAAAAAAATAAAAAAAAAAGTTAGGTTTTGTGGGAATATATATATATTGATTAAAATGGTATCGTAATACTACAGAGCAAACTGGGACGAATGTACAGTGAATTTACTGATCATTAGCAGTAGTTGTGTAATTCCACCTTATTGGTGATTTGTTTGCCAAATATGGGCAGTTGATGGACCGCACCAAGTGGTTCGTTCCATCAACGACCCATGATTGGCTCAAGAAAGCAGATTTCATAATAACATTTCAATATCGGCAAGTGAAATTACTGTAGATAAGCGGTAATTTTACTGATTCTTTGTTATAGTGTACTGTATATCAATCTACGACAATCAATACCTGCACTAAAGGAGGTAAATTTGGTCAAACGCCATTTGCTGAAGAACGCAGTCGTTTACAGCAATGACAATTTGAGACTGGATTTGCTACTTTTGGATAGGCTGCATTTACTTTTTAGTTTCAGTGAATCCCTCTTTTATTTGATATTGAAAAATAATTGACTTTTTTTTAATTTTTTTAATTGTACGAAAAATTTCAATATATCCGGTGAGATTTTTGTGTAAAATCTACATCATCACATATAAGCTTCTTCGAATCATCCGAATCGACTCGAATTGTGATTCCTAAAGTGGCTGAGATTACCCCCCTCCTTTCGCGAAACTTGAGGGTGATATGTCCTCCCCGGTTTCCGGCCGTTGAGACGCGGTCCATCTGTGACGCATGCTTAGCCAAATCCGATTTTTAATAGGTAAACGGATACCAGTGAATTTCCGGAAGCAAACATTACAAAAGCTCAGAAAAGTGTTTTAAAAAATGATCAGTTAGTCACAAACCTGTTTCCCATAGTGTAATTTAGCGAATATTCTATTTCTGGTTGATAACGCAGTTACTGATTTTATGCTGAGATAAAACATTAAAGGTTGATAATAAGTATATTGTTTAGTCTACATTTCATTTTCCAAACCAAAATCGGATTTGTGTAAATTGTGGTATCATCGATTACAGATACACAGTTCGGCTACCTCGCCACTAATCTTAAATATTCTCATAACATGATAAAGAATATAAATATATTCCCGCCCAGCAAGTTTTTTAATGAAATTTAACATTTAAAAGCGGATTGTAGATAATTTCTTTTTAAACATACTTTGTTAGGTTGAATATAAGGACACAGTAGCAAGAGTAACAATGATCAAATAAACACATTACGAGTCTTGTTTCATATTACTTTTCTGTTACGTGCGGTCAGACTTCAGACAAGCATTTAAAAAAGGTGACAAAAAAAATTTTCTGCAATACAAAGTATAAGAAACGGGTTAGAAGTGAACAATTTATCGAGTTAACGATTGATTTAAACGCCTTTCTATCGTTTTATATTACATTTAGATTCCCTTGTGCCATATTTTATAAAACGACGGAGCCACCGTGCCGGCAGGTCAAATGTTTATTGCGACATTAAATTTGCACATAAAAATGATTTTTTCGCTAGTATTCGCCGCCTTAAGAATGATTTTCTTCATAATAGAAATCACTGTCTGCACATAGTACAGCTTATTAATTATTTTCAGGATGCTTTTCGCTCATAGTATAAGTGGACAATACTTGACTCCATTTATGCGCTTCTTCTGCCTTGCACAGAGTAATTTCCAATAAAAAATACTGCAGTGTGCATGTGTGGAAAAATGTGCAGTTAGGGGCAATCAGGCAAAATATTCGAACGCTTTCGGTGCGAAATTGGTTTTGGCACACGCTATTCGTGCTTTTTGTCTCAAAATGACCATTTCTCGCAATAAAGGACCAAATATTTTTTGCACTCCTTCGGCGCGCAATCACTTTTGGCGGAAAAAATTAGATCTTGATTTTTATGTACCCATTTATTAGAGAACTTCCGTCGCCACTGGGTGCGCCGCAAGTCCAGCAACCGTGTGTCTCAGTACAAAAAAATCGAAAAACATTGCGTTAAGACACTTCTGAAGACCTCAACTACACAAATTTACACGAAGTTCGTCACATTGACGCACAATATTTACAACGATCAATAACTCATTTGAGTGATCCAACTCCAGTTCAGCATCGGGATATTCACAGTGTACGGAAGCACGTATTTCCTATTCATCAAACAATTCACTCCACAAGTTTACGCACGATCGGACAGAATCTCTCGAATTCATGACATGGGTACGTTTCACAAAACGCGCTTGCTCTCGCATCGAAATCTTAATTCTATGTCACACAGAACTGCACGCATCTAGATTGTAGTTGATTATCGGTTTAAATATATACAACTGTCAATACTAGTAGTACACAGGAAATGGGATTTCCAAACGCTAATAAAATATTATATATTCAAAATAGCTCAAACTGATAAAATTATCGGTTAACGGAGTTCCGTGAGTAAGGACCCTTCGATTGAGCAAACGTTCCAATGGTTATATTATTACGTATTTTTCTAAAATGAAATTTTTGCTAAAGTAATGGTTAAAATTAAAAACAATAAATAATAATCATTTACGTTCGGAAATAAACCAGATAGAAATAATTATCATTAAATATATGCACCTAAAAGAGTCAACTCCAATTGGTACCAATCAGTAAAGCAGATAAATCATAATGGTAATCAATGTGTATATTTTAAAAATAGTAGACGATTCTGTGACCACCCAGGGCAGATATCACTCACGGTACTTTAAAATAGCAGTTCAGTTCCGCTTGAGATGTTTCTCAAGAGAGCCGTTGCTGGGTACGTTTGACATTGTATTTATAAGTTTAATATGTAATTCACCAATGCTCGCCTAACTTGTCAAGCGAGAATATATTATAATGCGGTTAATGAAATCCGATAGTATTGAATGATATACTTAAGAATATTGCCGGAGAAGACGCACCGTTATCCTGAGAATGTTCTATTTAGGAAAAAAAATAAAAAAAAAGTTAGGTTTCGTGGGAATATATATATATTGATTAAAATGGTATCGTAATACTACAGAGCAAACTGGGACGAATGTACAGTGAATTTACTGGTTATTAGCAGTAGTTGTGTAATTCCACCTTATTGGTGATTTGTTTGCCAAATATGGGCAGTTGATGGACCGCACCAAGTGGTGAGTTCCATCAACGACCCATGATTGGCTGAAGAAAGCAGATATTATAATAACATTTCAATATCGGCAAGTGAAATTACTGTAGATAAGCGGTAATTTTACTGATTACTTGTTATAGTGTACTGTATATCAATCTACGACAATCAATACCTGCACTAAAGGAGGTAAATTTGGTCAAACGCCATTTGCTGAAGAACGCAGTCGTTTACAGCAATGACAATTTGAGACTGGATTTGCTACTTTTGGATAGGCTGCCTTTACTTTTTAGTTTCAGTGAATCCCTATTTTATGTGATATTGAAAAATAATAGGATTTGTGTAAATTGTGGTATCATCGAATACAGATACACAGTTCGGCTTCCTCGTCGCTAATCTTAAATAGTCTCATAACATGATAAAGAATATAAATATATTCCCGCTACTTTTGGATAGGCTGCCTTTACTCTTTAGTTTCAGTGAATCCCTATTTTATTTGATATTGAAAAAGAATTGACTTTTTTTTTTAATTTTTTAAGTGTACGGAAAATTTCAATATATCCGGTGAGATTTTTGTGTAAAATCTACATCATCACATATAAGCTTCTTCGAATCATCCGAATCGACTCGAATTGCGATTCCTATAGTGGCTGAGATTACCCCCCCCCCTCCTTTCTCGAAACTTGAGGGTGATATGTCCTCCCCGGTTTCCGGCCGTTGAGACGCGGTCCATCTGTGACGCATGCTTAGCCAAATCCGATTTCTAATAGGTAAACGGATACCAGTGAATATCCGGAATCAAACATTACAAAAGCTCAGAAATGTGTTTTAAAAATGGTCAGTTAGTTACAAACCTGTTTCCCATAGTGTAATTTAGCGAATATTCTATTTCTGTTTTATAACGCTGTTACTGATTTTATGCTGAGATAAAACATTAAAGGTTGATAATAAGTATATTGTTTAGTCTAAATTTCATTTTCCAAACCAAAATCGGATTTGTGTAAATTGTGGTATCATCGAATACAGATACACAGTTCGGCTTCCTCGTCACTAATCTTAAATATTCTCATAACACGATAAAGAATATAAATATATTCCCGCCCAGCAAGTTTTTTAATTAAATTTAACATTTAAAAGCGGATTTTAGATAATTTCTTTTTAAACATACTTTGTTAGGTTGAATATAAGGACACAGTAGCAAGAGTAACAATGATCAAATAAACACATTACGAGTCTTGTTTCATATTACTTTTCTGTTACGTTCGGTCAGACTTCAGACAAGCATTTTAAAAAAAGTGACAAAACTTTTTTTTTCTGCAATACAAAGTATAAGAAACGGGTTAGAAGTGGACAATTTATCGAGTTAACGATTGATTTAAACGCATTTCTATCGTTTTATATTACATTTAGATTCCTTTGTGCCATATTTTATAAAATTCTTGCAAACGACTTCTGACTTTAGTTAGGCTAAACGTTAGAAAAAAAAAACGCAAAACCGAATCATTTTGAATTCAAATCTAATTCTGATAATTTTATCGAATCGGAGCGAATCACTAACACCATATAAATAACAAATATTCTATATTTTCTAATACATGCTGCTTAAACAGATTTCAAGGCAATGTATTATTAATTCACACTGTGTTTCTAAGACCAAATATTTTCGTGTTTTACGACAAAATACAATCGATTTTGATCAAATTTGACGAAAATCGATTGCATTTTATCTTTACTTTACTTAACAAGTTTTTTTCCTATGAACGACTCGAATAATTTGTTCTCCTTATTGATTCATATTCCCCAGCCCAGTGGCCAGTCGTTAGTTCGTGTGCATGGATCATCATTAGTGATTTGCTCTGAAAATTGTAAATCACCACAGTCGAAGCAATGTCGAAGATCACGCATTGCATATATTATTAACACATAAACTTTTGATTCATTCCGTCATGATATCACAAATCTTGCCCGCCGGCAACGTTTTCTGCTATAAAACACCTTGGAACTTCATTATATTTACCAATTTCAGTTTCGATCCAGAAATTGTGTGTAATCCTTGCATTTTTATGGATTCGGATTTGTGTAGGCAATTTTATAGAATCCTACCGAGTTAACCAGGATTAAACCAAGTAAATTTAGTAGGTGAAATAGGCATATTTACTCAATTTCCAACTTTTACCGGGTTTTTAACTAAGGCACAAAATAGTTTTGCATTTTAAACGAGGTCTCGTATTATACTTTACCTAGTTTGATGTTCGATTGTTTTTACTAAGTTTAAAAAAAATTTAGTTGTCATAACTGACCCAGTTCAAAGTTGACCAAAATCGATTTTATTTTTTCGTCAAAATATGAAAATTTTTGCTTTTGGACATGAAGTGAAACGAAACTTTTTTGCAAAAAATATATAGAAAATAAAACGCTAGCAATCATTTGCGCGTACTGGGAGTAATTCATTAGATGAAACTAAAGCAAAATCCAGTCAGGAAAATTTTCTTCAAACCTCGTTCATCAATGGCTCATGTTTAGCAAAATAAAATTTCTCACCACTACGACTTATCTCTATTTATCAAGTATATACTTCAAACAAATTAACAAAATCGCGCGAAAGAAAAATAAGCGAGTGCATTTATAAATGAAATAATTTTCTATTTCCTTATTATAAATAAATTACGATCGTTTAATCAGTACTTCCAGATAGCACAATGAAGGTATTTTTTGCTGCATTTCTGTCAGCTGTCTTACAGCTACAATGGATGTCGTTTGGTGAGCTTGTTATTATTGTTTACTTAACAAATATAAATTTATATATATGTGTATATATATATAATATATTATACATGTTTTCAGTGCAGTCCCAATGCCCTATAACAGGAGGTGTGAGATACAAAAACCTGTGTTTCTGGGTCATAATGGAACCAGCGGGTCTTAATTTTGCCGAAGCAGAGCAAATGTGCCGTGGTAAGAACGCATATCCAGCAAACATATACAGTGCAGAACATTACAACGATGTTATGGATCTTCTCCATGGAGCAAAAAAAGAATTCTATTATATATATCTTGGAATGCAGTACAAAGTAAGTGAAATCATTGACTCCATTTTTTTCTTTACTATTAGGCTTTATCAGCAAGCTATTCAAATTCCCAGGCTATTAGCGTCAGGTAAACAAAATAACGCATCCTATTCCCCCTTCGTACCCATGATAAGATCCCGGAACCCTATATGTTTGTACGGGGATTTTCTGCGTGCCGTAAGAAATGACTAGAAGGAAGCAAAGAAGTGGTAGATTGTTTTGCGATCGCACGGGCAGTTACCACTCACTGAACTTTAACGTAGCCGTTTAGTTCCGTTTGGGATGATTTTCTCTTCGAGTGCAGTTGCTGGTACTACTTTTTAGTACTGGTAGTGGCTCTTGTAGTATTAGTTTTGTAGTGACTTGTAGTAGCTCCTCGCTATTAATCGGCTGTTAGTTAGTCCCTATAGGTACTGCTTCCGGCCTTGCTTAGAGTGAATTGCAATGAAAAATAAAACAATATTCAGAAAGGTAAATTCAATACATAATTGACTATACTTATTTCTCCTTTTTAGTCATTTACTCAGATAAATGAAATATGTATGGTGGGGGGAAGGGGTCTAATATATTGAAATAGAGAAAAATTCGTTCGAATTAACAAGTGATCAAAGCAAGCGATATTATATATAACATATCAGATAATTATTGATTATATATTTATTGACAATGCATATAATAATTTTGTATAGCTGGCTATTGTTATACCATCGACCAGAACAGACACTACTGTTTCGAGCGTGAAAAACTTATTTAGCCGAACATGGGGTGTTGATGGAACGCAACGGCGAAGTATTGGCAAAAATCTTATCAACATGGCGCTTTTTTAACCTTGAAAATATGCAATTACTGCAAATGACTAGTAAATTTACTGTACTTTTGTTACAGTGTTTTGATGAATAGGTTTCAGAAAGTACTCAGTACGAACAAGTTTTGAGGCGGCGATATGGTTTCTGACAAATTTATATGTCATCGTCGTCGTCATATCAGGATGAAAGAGGCAGATTGTACTATTAAAATGTCATTTCCGATGTCCTTTTGCATTTTTCCACAATACCATTTCGCAACATTATTTTCAATAGAGCGGACGAGTTGATCAGATTCAATATTTACGAAAACATTATCAAACGAGTTTTCCGCTACAAACCATGAAACAATGCAACTATATTTTTACTAAAACAAATGTCGTTTGGTCTACATAATGGAAGAAAGAAACCTTGATCGAAAAACTTGGGTGTCAATTCTGTGTTTTCTAAAGTATTTATTAGTGTTTTGAATTATTTGGAATAAGCTAATGCATATTCTCGGCAACTTCACAGATATTAGTTGCACAAAATTCGCCTGAAGTATCTATTTCTGATTCCGCTTGCAAATACATGCAATTCAATCTGATGTGAAGTCCTCAAAAGTATATATTTTGTTGGCAAAAGAAAAAGATTATTTTTGTCAACACTTTGTACAACTTTTCAAGCATTTGGAAATCAAAATGGTCGATTTTTGTAAGCGTTTGTACAATTTGTAAAGTATTGGGGACATCGGGCACTTCAGGTCGATACCTATCCCGGTATCCAAAAAAATTGTACCGATACTACGGTAGATCCATAATACCTTTAGAACTTAAAGCTACTGAACTATGATGGAAGCACTGCATCCTATGGAAACTGGAGACCTGGTGATCCAATAACATGGATGAGTCGTGTTGCAATCGATATTTTTCCTGATCCAAAAAATGAGTTAAATGGAATGCTTACGTCGCGAAAAGAGTGGAAGAAAAAGGGTGTTTTATGCGAAACCCGGGGTGAATACTATTAATTTATTTACTATTATGGAAGTATTATTGTAGGTCATCTATGCTAATAAGATGTTCCCTGCTTTGTAAAATATGGGTCACTGATGGAATGCGCTCCAACCTGCTGACAATACACACAGTTTATTTTTCAGCTGCAACTTTAGGTTATCTTCATATCTGCTCTGGATTGAGGGTTGTATTTAAATAAAATAAGAGTGGCACTGACATCTCCAGCCTCTTAACCTAATATTAGGAGTTTCAACTCTTGACTGATATTTCTAAATCTGGTTCACTATAGTTACGATCCGAAGTCCGATATCACTGTATCAAAAATGCTTCCTCAAATAATCTGATAAAATTTACTCATCATTACCAGGTGATAGTTGTATAATGAGAACAGAAGGAACTTACGAATTGTCTCCGGGAAATTTATAATTTTTTTGTTCATTGAGATTCACTCTGAGCAAGGCCGGAAGCAGTACCTAAAAGGAGCCAAATAACGGCAACCTAATAACAAAAAGCCACTAAAAGATGTAGTAGCAGCAACTGCATTCTAAACGGAAAACATCCCAAACGAAACTGAACCGCCGTGGGAAAGTGCAGAGAGTGGTATCTGCACTGGGCGATACTGAAACCATCTACCACTTCTTTGTTTCCTTATAGTCGTCTCATACGACACGCAGGAAATGCATGAGAACTATTCTAAAGCCCTTACAATAACATTAAAAGCAATGCATTTTCAATTCACACTTCATCTAAGGGGGGAAGTTTCAAATTTAAACGACATAATACAGTCGATTTTGGTCGGGTATTGAATTAAAAATGGGAATTGCACTCCATTTAGCTAGTTTTTGGTCCTATGAACGACTCAAAATTGATTCGAATGATTCGTGCTCAGGATCGATTCGAGTCACCGAATCAAATTTCCCATTCCCACTGCCAGACATGGCAAATACATTTCAAAGCTCATATTTACCATCAATTGCAATTTTTTGCAAAAAATTAATTGAAAGTTTATAACTCTTTCTGGTATTGAAATTGAATGAAAAAAGTTGTGGTATACGCAGAAAGCGCATTAAAAAAAATCACTAATTTAAGTATATTTTCGGAATATAAAAGAATTTCACTTTCAACTGTTTGATTGTCATATCCGTGAGCAAGGTAAATCCTTGCAATTTATTTCCGCACACTATTATGCCGAATTTTTATCTAACCCAATCAAAAGTAATCTTTTGCAACTGCATCACACTTTTTCTTCTTTTAATGCTTTCAAGACAACTCAAGCGAGATTATGCGAGCCTAATATCAGGTACCCGAGGTGCTCTGAACTTACAAACTTGCCCTGGGTGGATTTGAATTAAATTGATCACATTGGCGAAGCATTTTGCCGAACGGGATTACTTGATTACTTGTCATTTGCTTCCAATACTTCAAAAACCAAAAAAAGGTATTCATCCTACATTTTGTTTCTTACTCTGAAACTTCTGATTTGGCGAATTGTATTCCCGAGACTTGCGAGGGTTTCGAAAACCACAAACGTAATTTTTCTATACTTTCTGAGTTTTATCCATACATCTCATTTCAGATATATGCGTCAATAAAGAGAACCACGTTATGCGGGGAAGTACATGCTTTTGGGTGGAAATGGCACCTACACCTGATCAATTGTCTTACAAAGAGGCTGAAACTTTGTGTCGCAGCAAAGGAGCTACTCCGGCAAACATTTATGACTCCAAACACTACCAAAATACCATGTCTCTTTTAAGAAAAGAGAAAGATGAATTCTACTATGTTTATCTTGGAATGGATCATCAAGTAGGACTTTTAAAAATTTGACTTCTGTAGTAACCAACTGAAAAACTTCGTTTAGCATTTTACTTATGAGTATAAGTGAATGATTAGTGTCGATAAGTGTGATTGATGATATTTGATCATCTTCTGGCCTTTTTGCTACAAAGTTATCTCGAAGTTTACAGCATGAATTTTTTTTTTTTTTGTTAAAGGGGGTGCTATCGCTGAGCTTACAGCTAACTACTATTATTTACGATTGTACCCCCTTAATTCATTAAATTTATTTTTATCTGTACCAATACACAATTGCCTTGGCTCCCAGGTTGGAATTGAATTCAGTATTACGTTCATATACCAATTTTCCAATACCACCATATAAAAAGTGTTCTGTGCATTGGTTGAAAGAAAGCATTCAATCTGGTAATGTCATCGATCCTGCCACAATTAAGATTTTAATTGCTTTTTTATTGGTGTTTGTAGACTTTAAAATAATCAACGTAACAGCTCCATGCCCTTGAGCGTTTGCTTCACCGCAGTCAGGAATCTTTGGTTCAAACAACTTTTGTTTAGTATGAGTCACAGATGGATCGCTCTGTTAAGGCGCGATCCATCGGTGGCTCATACTTGGCAACAATTTTTTTCTGAATGGGACATGTGAATAGGCTATATTATTCTCACAAACTTTTTTCAGGACACCATCACGAAATTACAAATTTAAATGAAATTCTCAGATGTTAGAGAAGAAGCCTCGACTAATATCGACATGCACTGCATAGTGTTGCATCACCGTGATTTTACATTCCTTATTTTTCTATGTCAAGGGTGGAAAGTTGACCAATTACGACGGATCACCGGCAGAATACTCCCACTGGCGATTGGGGGATCCTCGCCCCACACTCCGTGATGAAGAACCGATGGTTAAAGTTGCAATCGACGTGTTTCCTGACGAATCAAATTCGGGCAACGGAATGTTGACTTCCGTTCCAAGTTGGAAAAAGAAAGGAGTGGTGTGCGAACAGATCAACCGTATGCATTTGCATTATTTTATTATTAAATTAGCGCCAATATGAGAATCAGAAAAAAAAATCAGTAAATTTCTTAGGAAGTATACACTGTTAAGATATACGGCATCCAAATTTATCAGTCAGACAAGCAAGTTATAATATTGTCCTAATGTATATCCTACGTGTCGTAAAAGAGAGTCATATGAAAACAAAAAAGGTCGATTGATTGAAATATCGGCTATGGCTATGGAAATGGCCTGCCTTTAGCCATTTTGGTAATTTTAACGGTATACCATTCCAAAGCTTTCTATACTCTGTAACAAAATGATACTCCTTGACAGTAATCTTACTTGGTATGGGAATAAAAGTAAAAAGATCGACGTATAGGCTGTGTAACGCCCCGCCGAGCAACGGTTGATCAACACCCCACACTTGGCAAAAATCTCATTGACACAGACATTTAGGACTTTTGAAACATACAATTACCGCGAATAAACAGTAAATTTGCTGCAATTTTTTTGCGCAGTATAGATATTGTCAGAACGACCAGTCGGACTGACAAAGAGTCCCGAGAAGACTGTCGCAGACTAGAGAAGTACGCAGGGAACATGGGCTGTTGTTCCATTTAGAGTAAAGTAGGACCAATCACAAAAACATTTGTTCACTTCACTTTGAAAAAAAGGTTCAACCTCAACTGTTTAAAAATAGTTCTTACCCATCAGACTTGAGAGTCCAACTAATTTCGCAAGACCATTCTATTTGGTGAAAGCGGATTTATCGCAAAGACAAAAATAGCCTATTTTTTCAATAATAATGCAGATCGAGTGGGACAAAAACAATCATACAAAGTTTGCATACAAACAATCCTTCAGTTTCGTTAGCTTTGCACCTGTGAACATCTGTACCCGTACACTTGCTCATTACATATAACGGACCCATTACAAATAAAACATTTAACTTTATTCGACCATTGGGGCGTGCATCGTTTGAACGCTGTTAATTTTTTTTGATAACATTTGTTTTGGCCTTAATTTTTTTTAATTGATACACCCTGGATTGAAATTTTTAACATAAATTATTGAGACGAACTTGCCGGGATTCGAAACCGAGATGTTCGACCTGGGGTAGAAACATTATAACACCAGGCCATAGCCACCAACGGTTTCATAAAATATGTGTCACGGCCGAACCAACGTACCAGTAGACCCCTATTAGCGACTGGTATTTAACAAAGTACGCGCCTCCGGCAGTAGTTGTTATTCTTAATTTTTCTCCTGGTGTTCATTATGACGTCATAATGACGTATAGAAGCGAACATTTCCGTTTTCAATTTGCCCCAAACACCCATTTCTGAATATCGGTATTATAAGTACTAATAATTATTGAAATTGAATGATTCGAATAATTACCAATTACGAAGATGCAGAAATTTTTTTGTTAGTATATTATAGTTTTTTATAATATTTTAGCTCCATGCTATGGAATTGAGGATTCCTTCGCTTTTGGAGGCAAATGCTACTGGAGGCGTCTTGTTGACGTGGTTTTTTCCAAAAGTGTAGAAGTGTGTGCCGAAGATGGAGGGACCCCGGCAAATATTTACGACGACAATCACTACAATAAAATAATGGCCTTATTGAGGAAAAACATCTCGGAATTTTACTACGTATTTACGGGAATGGACTATGAGGTAACATAGTAAAGAAAAATTTGTCAAAGCATGTTTTGTCAAGTATGAGTCACGGATGGATCGCGCAGAGGCGGCGAGCCATCTGTGGCTCATGTTTGACAAAATAAAATTCAAATCGGAAGGTAGAATAATCAGGGTAAATACTGACGTTTTGTTTTATTAAAATATATCGTATATCATTTCTGCTCTACATTGAAGAATATCGCCCGTGGCAGACACTCATTGCACTTTACCATGGTGGTGCATTCCGGCATGGGATGTTTTCTTCTGCGAATGCAGTTTCTGAAGCTAGTAGTAACTTGTAGTAACTTTTTGCCATTCGAATGATCATTTGTTGGCTATTTTAGTCGCTACTTGCGCCTAGCTTGGAGCGAATTTCCATAAAAAATAACCAGTTTTTTATATGTATTTATACGTATAAAGCTAAAATGTGGGTTCGTTCGTAATGCTTAGAATTAGGACTAGACGATTCAGTTTGGTGTTTCAAATCAATTCAAAACACAGACTATTCGAAACAGTACTCAACAAAACTCGACAAAAAAAAAAAATTTTGGGATTGAGAAATACGGACAGTTTAGTAGGCTATTTGTCACCTATTTTATCTGCCCGCAAGGTGTCTTGCCAAGGGTAATTCGTTAATTAACGAACACCAATTATTTGTGGTTTATGAGAATTAGACGCAGAAACGCATTTTCCCCTGGAGTATAAAAACTGCAGTACATAATAAACAACATAATAATTTATCATATGTCATGGTGACGTCATGAATTTATATATATATATAAAAGAAAAATATTCTTTTGAATATATCTATGAACTTTGTTACGGAGAGGTAAATATGAAATTATTTAGTTCGCCTACATATTTCTCATGGCAGTTCTCTCTTTGTCACAGAATGAAAAGTTGAAGTTCTACAATGGTACTGCAGCTTCCTACGCTAGATGGCGCGCAAACGACCCACGCCCTACGTTGAGAGACGACGAGCCAATGATTAAAGTTGCAATCGACATCTATGTAGATGATTCGAATTCAGGAAACGGAATGCTAACAAGTGTTCCCAATTGGGTAAAGAAGGGGGTCATCTGCGAGAGATAAAAAAGTGTTATTCAGTAAAAAAGAGTCGCTTGGTGTTCCACAGAATGTGAAATTTTACTCTAATTTTGACTTATTCGTTACAAGCAGTTGGTGGTATTATTTCTTTGTCATTAAAATAAATGATTCGTGGATTAATAGCATTGGTTAAGAGTTTGTTCACTTATTGCTGTTTTATAGGTGGGAATAGATTTAGGGCTGGTTAATTGAATTTGGTGATTCGAATCGTTTCGAAACACATTATTCTAAGCAATCAAGAATCGACGAATAGAGAAAAAATAATTATCGAACAAAGAATTGCTAAGTAAATGGATTCGCCTTTTCAGCGACAAAATGTCATCGACTTTGGTAAAAGTTGACCAAACTCGATTGTGTTTTTTCGTTGAAGTATGCCATTTCTGCCCATAGACATAGCGCGTTAATTGAAATACATTGCCTATATATAAATGACAATATTGATTCGATCCGAGTAAAAAAATTTAACCTATTCAGATTCGAATTTCAATTAATTAGATTGGGCTTTAGCTGTGGGATCGAAGAATTCTTCTAAGCCACCCTTTTTGAACTATATTGGCGGTGCTAAATCATAAATGAAATTAATATATGAGACTACAGTTGCGCTCTAGAGGATTTAAGAAGATAGTGTTTCTATCATCCAGGGCAGATGCCATTAACTAAATGCACTTCACCATTGCGGTTCAGTTCAGAGAAAAAAAACAGAGACTACACTAAATTTGAAAGGACAACTTATGGTAGTTGACTAACTGTCAATTGTGAAAAAGTTCAGTAAATTTAATGCTCATTTGCAGTAATTGTATATCTATAATATGTATCCAGATTTATTCTAAGTATGGGCCTTTCGTGAATGGACCCCACCTCGACGATTGGTTGTCAATTTTAATAGATACTATTTTTTCCTGGATACCACATTTTTATCACTCGCAGATGATGATAAAATGCCGATACTAGTCACAAATTTGCATTCAAACAGATCTTAAAAATTGGACAGCTAAAATGATAAAGAGAGTAAAGTTTCAAGATATTTTGAAGCAGAAATCGTTGCCGCCGGCCAAGATTTGTGAATTCATGACATTATGAATCATATGTTTGCATGCAAACAATATATGCAATTTGCACACTTTTGGAATCTCAATGTTCTGCAATGTGAAAAAATTCCGCAGCAGTACATTTGCACAATTGTACAGTAATTGCATATTTGCAAATCCGGGAAAGGCTTGTCGATGGAATTTTTGCCAATTACAGACTGATAATGAACCGCGCCTGGACACGAGCCTGCAAGTAGATTTAATAAATTTATCTTACTATAGCCAAGGAAAATATATGGCGAATATCTGGACAAAATGCAAAATTATCATCTGCGCCCTGGGCGTAAACATCAGTACGTAACTGACTCTATATAGTGAAGTGCTGTGAATAGTAAAAACACCAAACCCACCCAACCACTTAACCCTTATTTTATAGTTACGTTTTACGACCGACACGCAGGAACCACGTTAGGCTAATTCTAAAGCCCACGCTTAGGATTCTTTACAGTTTGAATCAAGGGCACCAAACATTTAATTAACAACTAGCTGACCAGGAGAACAGGAAAGTAAGTGTAATTCATTAAAAATCAACAACGTGAATTTATCTGCAAAGAGTGGGAGGAAAAAAGATTTGCGGCCAACATAAACTTGTTCGACAAGAATATGTTTTTCCTCGTAAATACATTATGTCATTACACTGTTTTAACTGAGCCGAGTTGTTTATCCATTTTTCAAGATTTTAGTTCACAATTTACATAATGCAGACTGTAACGAAAGAGCAGTAAAATCGCTGCTATCTGCCGGTAATATTAAAATAAAACTATAAAATTTACTTCGGCCAAATATGGGTTGTTGATGAAATGCACCGCCAAAGTTCTGTTCCTGATATTACATCTGGCAAAACCTCTTTGCAATATAAATGGCCGTTAATCTGTTCATTCTTGGCTCTGCTTCTGGTCTTTCTTAGAGCGAATTTCGATAGAAAAAGATCCGTTTTAGCGGTCCAACCGGTTACGTAGTGTGAAACTTAACCCAGGTTTTTTAAAAATATCGTCATACTACAAAATAAAACATGGTTGCTTTTCCTATCACTAGCCCGGACCGCTACGGTAAAGAGCAACTAATGTAGCACATTGATTGTTTTTTGAAGGAAAAGCAGGACAAACCTACTCGGACTCGAACCCGCTAACAGTAACACGTGGCGCTAAGGTTATTACCTCACATTCATCACGTTTTTCTGAAAGTAAAGAAAAATTGATGGTCATACCAATAGATCATATATATACGCTACGCAGTCACCAAATTATTTTTTCATTCCCAATTCATGACCTATCATAATGTTTAAAAATCAAAACTATTAAACTACGACGGAAGTTTTGCGTGTTATAATGAATTGGAGTGAAGCTGATGTTTCGACAGAAAGTATGACGCGCGTTTCTCTAGATGAATATCCTAATCAAGATCATAACATAACGGAATACACACGTCGCAGGGAGGATCGATGAAAAAGAGCGTATTTGAACAAACCCCAAGAGCATTGTGTGTTGTGATATCAAATTACCGTCTGATTATAACGATTGAAAAAAACGTTGTCGAAGTATCAGTGGCTCATGCTTGAGAAAATAAATTTTTATTGGAATTCAACCCAACCGATAATGTTGTTTTTTCTACCTTTAACCCCAGATAGACATAGATGGCGCGCTTTCATCGGTAGCTCATGCTCAATAATTAGGTCTGAGCGAGAACGGACACTTGACTTTCAAATCTAATGGGTGGAAATAATATATAAAGACGTTTTTATCAAACCTAATTAAAAGTTCTTTACCGATCAGAAAAAAAAAATAGCCCAAATAATTTCTAATGAGCGGTATTTTACTCGGTGATATTGATATTAAACACTATAATTGACTTTTTCGCTCAATGTGGACTGTTGATAGGTTGCATTGCTCACTTTAACAACCTATACTTGGCATAAATCTCATCCACAAACCGGTTCAAAATTTTGAATTTCTCAAATAAATTACTTACAAATCAACAGAAAAATGACCTTACTTCTGTTATAGACTAAAGCGTAGTTTAAAGAACTTTTCACGATTAGCAATGCTATTCAACTTCTGCCAGAATTACCTGAAGAAGCGGGAAAACGCAAAATACAGAAAATGGCGCTCTGGTAATCCTATACCGATGACCAAAGTGGAAATTATTTAACGGAAACAGTAATCGTGGTTTTAACTGAATAAAAATTCTAATGGAAATGGCGTGTTGGCAATAAAGAAGGAATCCCCGAAGAAAGGTGTTGTGTGTGAAAACGAAATGTTGGGTGCTCAAAATATTTAAGCCGGATGTGATGAAGCAGGAAGAAGATAGTTTAGACCTAACTGACCCGGTCAGAATTTTTTATTTACTATTATCTTATGTTAAGTATGAATCGGTGATCAAAATGTTCACGCCGCATGTGAAGAAAGAAGAAGATGGTTTCGATCTAGTGAGACTTTACCCAATCAGAAAAACTTTAACAAATCATTTTTGTAAGTATGAGTCACTGATAGATCTTGCCGGCGCGGCGCGATCTATCTGTGGCTTGTTCTTGAGAAAATTGAATCGAAATTTTTGAATGAGCAGTTAATTAACACTCATAAAGTAACCTTGCTTTGAGTGGATTTAAATAAGAAATAATCACATTGGGAAGCAGTTGTCAGTTGAAATCACATGATACCAAAATTGTTACAGATGTGGCTCATAATTCCTCAGTGGTTTAGGGCATTTTTACTTGGATTGGATCTTGTGTAACCTTCTATAGATTCTTCCTATGGACAAGGTTGTCGAACGGTCGCCATATTACTTAGACGAACCACCATGTGCCGGTGAGGTGTGAACGGTAGCCATATTACTTAGGCGAACCACCATGCGCCAGTGAGGTGTCTAGTAATCCTGTCTCGTAATCAACTTAGGCGAGATTCGAACATATTTTTCCTTCGAGCATATTTGAAGGCATTTGTATTGATTATCGGTATCTGTATCGGATGGTATCGTTAATTTTGAGAATCGGTTGCATCGGTATCGGCAAAAAAGTGGGATCTGTACATCTCTAATTTCTACTATTGACCGACGGTTGACATGGATGGACCGTGTCTCGATTTTTCAATGGTGAATGTATCTCTAAAAATGCATGCATCGTTACTCAAGTTATGGATAGGGGCGGCCAATTAATTCGATCCATGATTCAGAGAAGTATGAATTTCCAAAGCAATTCAAAATCAGTAAAAAAAAAGATTGTGATTGCATGTGAAACTGTAAATTTGTCGTTAATGGCAATTTCATCATGAACTTATCATCACACGGCCTTCCAATTCTTCATAGAGACGCCGATATGTCGTTGATAACGACGTCATTTGTGTATTTGCGAAAGACGCAATCACAATCAAATTCAACAAATCACACTCCGGGCGAAACAACCTTGGGAAATGTCACAATTACTGCACGATAACCTTGCTATAGAATTTTGTATTAATCTAATTGGAAATGTTGTTTTGCTACGATTGTAAAACTACAGCCACAGATGTTCCTCAGTGCTAAAGATGTAAGTTTGAGAACTTCAAATTGAATCGATTTGATTCACTGGCAATTTGAATCGATTCTAAGCCTCCCAAGAAATTATATGGCGATTTTAATAAATTATTATCCATTACTAATCAATCTATTACTAATCTTGGTTTTGTTTATTTTCTCTGGGATTAGAGCAACAATTGTGTTATTCAAACGAATATAGTATTTCAATACGACCGTAAATAGTTCATTTTTTAAATAATATGACGTTCGAAAAATTCAATTAAAAAAAATACTTGCCTCCATACTCAATGCGCCTTATCAATAGCACGATGCTTGGGAAGTTTTCATAACGGTCTGTTATATATTTCATGATTAGAGTCGGTCAACTCAATTTGGTGATTAGAATCGATTCGAATCGATTCGAATCAGTCGTGTGTCAGTCATATCCTAATCACAAATTTTATTTTCTTGAGCATAACCATTTGAAGAATCGCGTCCCCCTTTGCTTGATAAATGATTTTTCCTTTTTTTTTAGATTTTTATGACTGTAATAGGAAGAAAACTTCGCAAACTGAAGTGACACTTTCAGAGTTTACCGGAAAAATATAGCTTAGAAGTTTCGATATTTTGGTTTTGGAGTTTTATGGTCGAATAGACTGTACATTTGTTATTAAAACGTAATTATCTGTTTGATGCGATTCGACAAAATTATTCGAATCAGATTCGAATTCCAAATAACGCGGTTATGCCCACACCCACCCGACCAGAAATTTTATTTTGTCAGGCATGCGCCATCAGTGTCACATACTTAACAAAAGAAACGTTTATAATTGATTGGAATACATGACGCGGATAATTATCAACAAACTCGGGAAGTTGGGCTCAATTATTCCGTAAGGAAATACGGGGATATATTGAATACTTTTCGATTCACGAAGGGTACGCAACAGTAATAAGTCTTATCGTGGGCGAATGAAATGGCGCAAAACGATTAGGGAGTATAAATTTATATATTTGGAATATTTTTTTTACGTTGGCGAAGCCATAATATCGACAAATGATTCTCTATATTATTTTACTCACTCCGTATGCCTTGTGCCAGGAAGTCTGACATATGAGAATTTGTGCTTCTGGTCCATAATGGCACCAACGACTTCGGGTGTTAATTTTACACAAGCAGAACAAATGTGTCGTATGAAGGACTCTATTCCAGCAAACCTATACAGCGAGAAACATTACAACGATATTATGAAATATCTTCGTGCGGCAAGAGACGAATTCTACTATTTGTATATCGGAATGGAATACAGAGTAAGTGAATTTATGTCAAATACCTTTAACATTTCTCTTCTTTCCAACATGTTTCATCTTTTTTTTTTTTGTCATTATTTCATTTTATTTTTCTAGAGAGAATATACCGCTCTCTTAATAGGCTTCCTATACAGCATATT
This sequence comes from Styela plicata, assembly GCA_963675895.2. NCBI lineage: Eukaryota > Metazoa > Chordata > Ascidiacea > Stolidobranchia > Styelidae > Styela > Styela plicata. The sequence goes on from OZ023152.1 coordinate 8,180,147, forward strand.
CGTTTTTCTCACTTTTTCCACTGCCACTGAATACCTTTCTCCTCTACGTAATAAAACCTAGCAACTCACTTGGCGGGCCTCAAGAAACATGTATGTCTAACTCAGTGAGGCTTTTAGGATCTCTGGCTCGGATAAATAATCCCGAGTATTGCCTTGCAGTAATGACTTGCAGTGGTCTTCTGAACTGTGCACGGACAGATTATACCGTGGGTTGAATGACACCGATTCAGAAACCGGGCATAATAATTCGAGTGCATGCCAGATCATTAACCGACGATGCCAACATCATGACGACTTTGGAATAATCGTTTTTATCCACAAAATATTTAAACGAATGGAAAAGGTGTTTATATAATATATTAGTTCGGGAATCAAAAATTAAAATTTACACCCATTTTATAGTTTCATGACTCAAAATTATTAAACTATGATGGAACTACAGCGTCTTATGAAAACTGGAGAACTGGCGATCCATTAATTATGCCACGTGTTGCTATCGATATTTATCCTGATCCAACTAAAAACAAAAATGGAACGTTAACGGCGAAGGCAGATTGGACAAAAAATGGCGTACTTTGCGAAACATCGAAGATGTATATTTGTGCGTAGAGTTTTAATATTTGAGTATGTTGCGAGTAATAGTTACATCTCAAGAGGCAATTTTAATATTCAAATAAGTCAAATAAGTCAAATAAAACGAGAAAATATCCGTTTCGTAAGATCCAAATAGTTATTTCTGTGAATCAGTATGATTCGACAACAGTTTTGGACGAAAATATTACATTTGTTTCAAAAAATTTTATCTACAAATCAAAAGTTTTTATTTTGCCAAGCATATACGGATCACACTAGACGCAATACATATTTGTATCAAACTTAATAAAAACATATCGTAATTAGAAAATATATTTGGTAAAGCATTGGTCATGCCATGACGAGGGTACAAAGTCTGATTTTATTCTGATTTATGTATCTGGCAAGTAGAATGTTACAAATTGGTTGATATATGAATTATGAAAAAGATTCAAGGCAGGTTCAAGAGGCACGCCTGATTTATAAATGTGACATGACTTTTGTCATATTTACATATCTTATGTTGCGTTTTAGCTGATATGTAAATGTGACACAAATCTGAGGCAGGATAAAAAGTTTGTTTTATGATTTATAAATGCGACACTGAATGTGTCAGGTTAGTATATCTCACAAATGAATGCCAAGTTTTGTCAGATTTATATGTAGGACCAGACGACTTTGTGTTTCTGTTCGATTTGTAAATGTTACAAAAGTATCGTGGTAGGTTTATTTATTTTCTCAACAAATGATCCAAATTTGTCCATAAATAATAAAATAATAAGGAGACACGTGGTGCTTTATATACAGTTGCGAAATTATACAACTTAAGACATAATAAGACATAATTTCAACATAGGATTTTTTGCACTCTTAGCGCACACCAAATGTGCTGTACCGGGAAGCGTGATGTACAACGGTTTGTGTTACTGGTCGATAATGTCACCGACGAAATTGGGTGTTAATTTTATACAAGCAGAGAAAATGTGCCGTGATAAAAACGCTGTTCCAGCAAACATATACAGCAGAGAACACTACGAGAATATAATGAATTATCTCCGTGCGGCAAGAAACGAATTCTACTATTTGTACCTTGGAATGGAATACAAAGTAAATGAACACCAAACATGTCATGTGATCTTAATTTCTTCGACTTTCATCCCTTTTACCCTCATCGCAATCCTTTCACTATTATGTTGTTTTATCATGTTTCTTGTTCTGTTGTGCCGCTTGTCATTCGTCAGCCAAAGAAAATGGCAGAACGGCGTTTTATATCCATTAAAACGTAAGAAACACAACCGTTTTACGCTTCTTTAATTTACTCCAGAATCCGAAATACGATTTTTTCGCGTCTCCGGTGCAATTTTCTGATGTTTCATCGTGATATAATTTAAAAACCCAATTTTGAGTAACATTTTTTCGCGCCGCACCCATGACATAGGACATTATTTTTTACCACAAAAAATCCTAAATCCTATTTAATAAAACTCTTTCGCGCCCAATGTGCGATTTTCCGGGTATTCCATTGCGATATAAAACAAACACGCTGTTCAGGTGAAATTTTTTTACGGCGCTCATCGCGACGTCATTTTTGACCGCAATGAAAATCTAAAATCTATTGTTCCCTTGGAGAGCCTGGTTTGGGATTTGCGTCATTTTTGCTCCAAGAAACAAAAAATAATAATATTGATAATTTATAGACGTGTAGTCTTTATTGCTTAAACCTGGATACAACTTTCACCCTCGCTACTCTGTATTAAACAGGACTCAAAACTATTAAACTACAATGGATCTACTGCTTCTTATGAACACTGGAGAGCTGGTGATCCGTTGAATATGCCACGCGTTGCTATCGATATTCATCCGGATCCTAATAAAGAAGGAAACGGGATGCTCACGGCAAAAAAGTATTGGACCAAGAAGGGTGTACTTTGCGAATCTCCAGGAGTTTTTATTCCTACGTATAGTATTAATAGGCAAGTATTCGTTGTAGTTACACTTAGACATATCACTTTTATATTTTGATTTGATTCGAAAATAATACCGACACCAAATAAACCAATAGACAATTATCGCGAGGTGTTAAAGAACCTTCGTGGCCTCTAGGGGCCCAAGGTTCAATCATAATTTTTCCCCTTCATTTTTTCCACCCTTTCTCCCTTTTTCAATTTTCTACCACAAAATTTTGTACTAGAACCTGTACTCACTCTAAAACATCCCAAATGGAACTGAACCACCCTGGTATAGTGCAGTGATTGGTATCTGCCTGTGTGATAGAAAACCATTTACCCCTTCTTAGATCCATGTAACGGATTAGATAGATATTTTACTCGTGGAGACACATGTTTCTGGTTACAACTTGACGACGTCTCTTTTTCTGAGAGTGAAAAATTGTGCTCTAGAGATGGAGGAAATCCGGCAAATATTTACGACGCCGAGCACTACAATAAAATAATGGATTTCTTGAGATTGTTCAGCGCGCGTAAGGGACATTACTGCGTTTATACTGGGATGGAATTTGAGGTAAGTTTCTCCATAAATATCCATATTGTTGTTGGAAAAGTGCATATATGTTTATCTCAATTCATACATTTATTCTTTTCTCGTTGTTTTTAAATTGAGCATTTTGCCGATTGTGTGACTTACTTTGCATAATTATGCTATCCCTAACTCGCATCTCTCTCTTTTTCTAATAGAAACAGCTGGGGCCAATTTTCATGACATACTTATTATCATTAGATCCACGGATTCGTCACAACGATCTACCAATTGTGTCTAATTATAATTTCAAAAAATATATCCAATATTTAATTACATCTTTCTCGTGGTGATTTCTGATTTTTACAGAAAAGTTGAGGTTCTACAATGGTACTGCTTTTTCTTACTCTAGATGGAGCTCAAACGACCCTATGGCAGCACAGAATAAAGGCGAGCCGATCATTGGAGTCGCAATCGATATCTTTGAAGATGCTTCGAATCCAGGGAACGGAATGTGGGCCAGTGCTCCTAGCTGGAAGAAAAAGGGGGTCATTTGCGAGAGATAATAATTATTATTCAAACTACAAAATAACCTGTTTGTGTGAATCATGTGGAAAAATATAATCCCGGCATAAAAAAAAACTGTACTATGTACAGCTTTTCTGTCCGTCAACCTACGTAAAAGATATATTTTTGTCAAAAATAAGCCTTAAAGGACTAGAGCTGGACAAAAGTGACTCGTTGGAAATTCGAATAATTTGATCGAATATCTAATTACGTCCAAATTACTAATGTACTGTGATTACCGGTAATATTGACTCCATTAATAAAAATATTGAAATATTTAGGCTGTATTTCACGAGGGGAATTTAAAAGTTCGACTTTATTTTGCAAGTTTTTTTTCTATCTTAGCAAGATATTGGACAAAATGAAAAAATGTAGGCATCAGACACTGGTGGATCGCGTATCGTGAATGGATCGTCAAGGCGCGGGCCATCTGTAGCATATGCTTAAGAACTAATCGTTATATGAATATTTCAAATAATTTGTTCTTCGAATTGATTCGAAAGACTGAATTGAATTTCCCAACCCTAAAAGGGATCTCGAGTCAGACAGATACATCGCCTCGAATCAAATTCTCTTTTTTGGCATTGGCCACTGAACATAATGGTGCGATCAATCAGTGGCTTCCGAGCAAAAATAAGAAATCGTGCACGATGATGCCAGTTTTGAATGAGTGTCAGTTGGACGAACGGACTGCTTGATTAACCAAAAATTGAGTTTCTCAAATATGGGTAGTTAAATTTTTTGAGAATGGGAAGTGGAATAATTGGACTGTGTTGATTTCCGTTAGACAAATCAAACAATATGTAAGGTGGGCTGCGTAAAATCGAATTAGACTCCTATTGGAATTAGACTCTTATTCGGGTAATGTTTTCGAATCGTATCAAATCACTAATTTCAAACAAACAACAAATACCCTTTTTTTCCTATTACAACTTGGCTTCATCATGTGAATCAAGAAATTCATAAACAAAAAATAGTAACAATGCAATAAACTGAATTAGAGACAAAGTATTTCAGGTATTTCACACTCCATGGCTAGAAGCAGAAATTTCAGATTTTTCAACGAAGAGGTAAATTGATTGCATTGACCAAATTGACTGCATTCTCTTTTAAAAAATATGGAAATTGCGCTAACTTTAGCAAAAATTTGTTCCTGCAAGGTATCCGCGATTGATTGAAATAAATTATGCTTGAATAACTTCGAACTACGGAATAAAATTGCCCAGCCTTATATGTAGGTTACTAAACCGAATTCCAGCAATCGGTATATGTAGATTGATGTAGACAGTTTCAAATAGTTCGACAGCACCGAAGAC
>OZ023152.1:8185177-8388082 GCA_963675895.2 Styela plicata
GAAAACTTGATTCAACAGTGACTAATTCTGAACATTGTCATGCTTTTTCTGACTGGAATTTCCATGATGCTACTAATGCTTTTCTCCATTTTTTAAACGCGATCTGATAATTTCTTTAATCATTCATTGGTATGCAATATTCAAAAAAGTATAGAAACGTTGTTGGAAGAAATCTATATTTTTTATAAGACTCGAATTCAACTAAAAAATTATTGCAGTATATACCACTACTGGAAGCATGATTCTACAAAAAAACGTGAATTGATACCATAGGAGTATTTTTTACAAATCCCGCGGACCGTAAACTACAAATTCCATCAACTTTTTGTTTGTCATAATTGAGAAATGGAAGAATTGGCAATTTGCTCAGATCAAATTACTCCAATAAAAAACGAGTCAAGACGAATTCAAATGATTTCTTTGTTGAACATTCACAAAAATTATTTTCCCCCAGAAATATATAGTTAAATATACTCTCCATGATATAAAATTACTCTACGCATATATATCATTAACGTTTGTGAGGGGGTAAAAAAATCTAATGGTTACTTTTGATTAACTTATCATTTAACATGAAAGAACTACTGAAGAATTATGTGTGCACAATACTTTTGAGAGTGGATACAAATGCATTTAAAATATGCTTTTAAGCAATGACCACTTTCATAAGATCTACGTCGCCGCAAATAGAGATGTTTTGTATCTTTTTCAAATATTTGATTCTCTTCGCATATTTCAATGCATGTACCCCATTGATTTCAACATCAAAGCCTTTCTTGTTCACTTTAATTTTGACCTGAAAATATGAAATTCATCGTCATTGAATAGATATTCCTTTTCCCAGTATAAAAAACTTATATACGGAGGCGCGCAAAACAAGTAGTCTTTTTGTATGACGGAATTTTAGAAGATATGTCAAAATGATATTAGTGTGAGAGAACATTCTTTTTTCAGTACATTCCGTACATCCAGTATATCTCGCACAGTTTTCGAGACAACCTTTCTTTAGTTTGGACGAAAGCGGGCAAAATGTCGCGCAAATTACACGGGGAAAACATAGAATAGTAATGTTTTAAACGCAAATAAAAATAAGACATATGAACAGTATGACCTGCTGAGAGCTTTCTTGTTTATTTAAAACCCTGTCTTAAAAATTTAGTTACCAACATGTTTCGTCAAGTATGATTAGCCGTCAAGTATGGATCTCACAGTTTGTTTCTTACCGAAACATTTGCAGTATAAATGCTGTCGACCATTGACGTATTTGACATATGGCAAAAAAATAATATTATGAAAACGTTGGTGACAGGGGATAACACAATTTATCACTCTCTCCAACTTACTACAAAGGGTACATCTTGGCAAAATGGGAAGGGTATGTCCAAGTCTCTTTCTTCAGAACCCCATCCGCCATCGTCAGTGTTTCGAACAATTTGTCTCTCATTCAATCTCGGGTTTAAGTGGAAATCGATGACGTCATCGTGGCTCAAATTAACATGAAATCTAAACAAAATGAAAAGGACAAAGTGAATTAAAATATTGCTAGCTAATTAATTAATTCGAGAAACAAGTAGCAATGAGAATTTCAATTCAAGTCAACAAACTATATATCTTCACTCCGAGTAATATATTAATTACCCACCTGACTGATGAATCTTGATTTTCAGTTGGTTAATCCTTAAAGTAGATATCGGTTTGTCGAAGCCCAAAAACTATACTCGACTTGTTGGAGGCACTTCTCAATGGATTGATGACAATCACGGAAGCACGGGGACCAAGAGATAGACTATTATACTTCTATTATTATAATTAAACATATTTCAGACCCAGGATATCTATTTGGAAAAAAAAACTTAGAGTCTCAGTGAGGGCCCCTAATTTCTGAGAAAAAGATATTCTTTAGCGCCACTGACCCATATTTTAGAGGTTCCATTATATTTTTTTTTAATTCACTCACTCGATGAATAATATTTAGAATACTGGCTATTATACCTACCTGCCATCACTGTTGGTCGGTTCCCAATGATGGTGATCGAACGATCGCGTATATTCAAGAATGGATTTTCGATGTCTAGTGGTGTTGACTGAAATAAAAAGAGGAATTAGGAAAAGTTGGTGGAATAGATGCCGCTCACGGCACTTTACTATAGCACTTCAATTACGTTTGCAATTTTTTCCGTTCAGAGTGCAGTTGTTGGTGCTCTTTGTTATTAAGGGGTCGCTTTTTTCTCAAAACTGAATAATAGAAATAATTAAATTTTTCTAAACAAAAATATTTTGAAAACATAAAATGCATGCAATTTTACAAAACATTTGCAAAGTGATTCCAAAGCTCTATAAAGGTCTGAATTATGGCCCTCAATATACTTTCGTACAAAACTGCCAAACAAATTTGTATAGGAAATTCCTCGGGCTGCTATGTTAATTTATTGCTCTAGATATAGATATATAGGTTTGTAGAAAAATGAAGACTACTTACAGGTTTGTCAAAAACTTGAACCGGAATATCCTAGAAATAAAATATTGAATAATTTTTATATAAATCTTCTTTGTATGCTCTATCCATCCGTGACTAAATTTATCAAAAAACGTAAGCAAATATTATATTATGTTGTGATGGCATTATATATTTTGAAAAAGTACATCAATAGAACGTTGTAAACCAATCACTTATAAATCTTCCCATTTTCTAATTAGATAAAAATCGGAAAATGTGTAAATCAATACTAGAGTCGAAGCTAAAGTAAAGCTGGGTATCAGCAGCATTACACATATGAATAATATGCCGGAAAGGACTTAATTATACGCCCACGGACATCGTGCATCAGTGGTGGCGGAAGGTGCGAAACATTTAGGGGAATATAAAAAATCAAAATCAAATAGTTTAAGGTCTCCGAAGGTGCGCGAAATTTTTTAGTTCTTTTGAAAAGTCGTCATTTTGTTTTCTTTTAGGAACAAAAAAGCGTATAGACAAGCATTTTCGCGCTTTCGAAAATTTTACCTATTATGTATTTTAAAATAATATTCCCCCCCTCCATTTACCAAATATCCTTTCGTCTTTCCGGTACCTCCGTCAGTATCGTGCATATATTATATTTAGAATATAATTTTATTATTTTCAATGTCACTTGGCCCAAAAAACTGATGCTTTTTCTAGTTTTTCTATGTCTTATACTATTTTTCACCTATACCTGTCCTTTGATTCCAGAGCACACGAGATGAACGTCACAATTTTGCTCAACTTGTATATGAGTAATACGTTTGAATGGTACACGATGAGTGTACTCGGTGAAAACTTTGTATCTGTTGAGGAAAATCTAAAAATTTGAAAACAATACTGTTAATAAATGGTGCAAATAAAGCATCATTGACAACCAGGCAGTGAGTTGGGTGCAGATTTACGACACTCCCATGGTTTAAGGCACTTCCAAATCGACAATTTTAAAGCTAAGCTGCAATCAGATTTTTTATCACGCATGCATCACAGATGGACCGCGTCTGATAGACGCGATCCATCTGTGACCCATAGCTAACAAAAATTGTTTTAAATAATTTTCTGACCGGAACCGCTTTACTTCTGCTGAACTGCTGATCTTCAGAATAATCAACAGATATGACGAACCTTAAAATGATTTTTGCGGCAAACAATCCAGATCGCAAATGGACTTCCTGGTCGTAATTTAAGTTCCCCATCTCTTTCTTCCGGACCCCAACCCCCTCCTTCTCCGCGAGTGTTTCTAACGACTGTGTTCTCATCAAAACGTGGATTCACGTGCAAAGCAATCTCATCTTCAATATCAGATCCGCAATAGAGATTCACAGCAATTCTGCAAAGAAAATAAGAGAAAATAACAAAAATGTTTTGCTAATATGCTATCGAATCCTTGTTCAAGAGCTTGGCAATTCGATTCTTTGATTCGAATCTATCATAGGAACATAAGTCTATAAGATGAAGTGAGTGTGTTTGTTTGTTTCAGTATAAAAGACATTCATAGGAGGATGAAGTTTGTTAGATTTATTTGTTGATTTGCACAATTTTAATTGTAAAATTTATCGTTCACTACTGAAATAGAATTTGTTTATTGATATGATCCTGAAACTTATCACAACTGAATGCGAACCCTTGGTACAGTGTAGTGTATGAATTAACGAACAGGATTTGCCGGAACTCAAACCAGAAAACGTCAACCTGTGATATCAACAAGACAATCAATGGGCCATTGGGGATCTTGATGATCCTGAAACCTATCACAATTGAATGCGAACCCATGGTACAGTGTAGTGCATGAATTAACGAACAGGATTTGCCAGAACTCAAACCAGGCAACGTCAACCTGTGATACCAACAAAATAACCAATGGGCCATCGGGGCCATTGAAAGTTGAGTTGCCAGTGAGTTGACTTTTATTAAACCTGAATTGCTCATTTTGCAGTGAGATCGAGATATATATGCAAAATTTTACGTTGTAAATTTGACAAAACCACGACTTGAACATGAATATTGTCGAATATCAGCAAAATATCATTTACTTGAAACATTTGGAATTCTGAAGCATGCATCTACTTACATAGCGAATTTCGAATACCGTTTAATCCAATCGAAAAGTTTTGATATTAGTTACTACCTGCCGTTATCATCGTCATGAGCCGTTCCACATACATACAACACTTTTCCTTCAAACATTCCATTAATATCGAGCATTTCTCCATTATCCTGAAAGCAGGGAATATTATTGTGTATCTGAAGCGTATAATTATTTCGAAAATATAATTAAGCACATTCTAGAGATTGGGTGAAGCGAATTCTCATTCAATTCTGTGATTGCATATTTCAGTGATCATTAGTTCTCTTTGCTGCACTTTATGTTGCTCTTTGTACTCCAGTGGTTTCAGAGAGTTTTACATGTATGTAATAGGATTTTTGCTCAGTGCGAATTCTGATGAAAAAAAAACTGAGTCGAATATTTTCCAATTAGAAATTTTATTTTGTAAATTATGAGGCACTGATGAACCAAGGCTCGCGTGTTCGATTCGAGGTTAATGAGAGCAATTTCACATAAAACCGGCGATATTTCAGGCAATGAGGAACAGCAAAATGCAGCATTAGCAACTGCGCTCCGTGTGAAAATTTTTCAATGGAACTCAACAACTGTAATATAGTGCAGCGAGTGATATCTGCCATGGGTGACGGTTTTCTTCCACACATTTGTTTTCATATTAATCGCTTCTTACGACCTTCAGGAAACACACCAGAAAAATTTGAAACTTGCACATGCAGTGCAGAAATTTATCAAATTTTCCAAAAATATTTGAAATAGACTTGAATTAAGAAGATTCAGTTCGAAATGAGACGGTTCTATATTATGTTCAAAATTAAATGCGTAGTAAAAAAGCAATTCTAGGGACAATATCGCAGGACACGCTTACTGAAATGGGGCTGCTGATAGATCAAGGATGAAGGCCTGACGTCCTTTATTTCAATATAAAGAAATACATAAAAGAAAAAACTCCTACCGGATTAAAAGCTGGTTTCATCGCCATGTTCGACCTGTTATCGTATTTTCAAGTTACATACACTCTAATAAAAGCAAAAAAGGTTTATTTTCAACATTTATTATATTGCGTGTGGCACAAATATATGCATACTAATAATGTCCTACTCTTTCTGACTATATTTAGCTATCTAAACTCTTTTCGGCGTCTGTCAAGGTAGTACCACTGTGACCACAGTAAGCTGACCTTTACAAGCTGGGTCTAGTTGTAAGACTTGAGAATACTTCTCCATAACGCCGGTATATACGTGAATATTATCTTAATAACCCAATAAGAAGTATTTTGCTCACAATTGTTTTGTTAACCTTGAGTCACTGATGGATCGCGCCGACGAGGTACATTTTGTGTAAGAGATATAAACAATAAAATCGACTCTTAGAGTGTAAATTTCGACTGCAATATGTCCGGTTTTTAGAGAGAAAATATAATATTAAGTTTGGTCTCTGCAGTTGATGAACCTGTCATCTTCTCGGTCAAATGTTGTAGATCATCTTTATCAGTCTAAATTTGACTTTGGCGCTAAACACTCCAACCTGCTAATTTTATTTCCAAATATATGTATCCCTATTTATATATATAAATATATATATTTGCTCGCGAATTTGAGAGATTGATTTTTCATCGATATATACGTCTCTTTTTATTGCATTTACAAGTTCAAAGTAAAATCCTATCGTCACTGTAAAGCATCCTGGTTTCACACATGACGGTATACCTAACTCCATATTATATGTCTATATACAACCCTTGGAGATCTCCAAAGTAGATATTATTAAAATAATCTCACTAAACCTTTTTCAAAAAGCTAGAGGTCACATACCGCGGCGCAGAATTTAGCAATACGTCTGACACAGTAGAATGGATAACAAACACATACCCGGTCGTGAGGTCTATTAACATTGCTATTTCGTTGTCAAGTACTAGAATCACAAGCAATGAACCACAATAACATCGAAGTCATTCCATAACTAAATAGCTGGCCCTCTTCCTATGTTACAAAATTTTGTTGACGAAGGGAGTATAAGAAAAATCGGAAAGTTAGCAAACATTAAATGATCAAAACTCAGCAACACAATAATAAACCAAGTATGAGGCAGAGATGGACCACACCAAGTAGGACCGGTCAATCTCTGGGTCGTTCTTGGCCGAAATTACCGTACCTCGGAATTACTGTTATCTCACAAACATACGCATGTATTTTAGTTCAAACCGTTTGCGTTTGATAGCGTTGTCGAGGTGGGCTTATTTATTCTTTTCCTTCGTGGGCGTAGGCAATAACTTGTTTGTTCAAACACAAAAGTATTGCTTGGTCTTTGTATTGCCAATAAAGGCATTCAGAAATGAAATAATTGATTACCTATACAAAACCTGAAATTCGATATATACATGTATATAATCCTTGCTTTTAATTGAGTATTGAACAGTCGTATGGTATTACAATGACGACCAATGGACCACTTATATGCCTTGATATTTTGATCAGATGGTGATTCTAAAACTAATTTCATAATCCGACAAACACCGAACCTTCGGAGTTCTTACGAAGGTGCAATGCCTAAAAGTTTATTTGACACGATACAAGAATGTTCTCGTAAGTCAGTATATATTTAACGATTTCAGGATGAAAAAATTGACTATATTTCTCGAGATGAAAATACAAGTTAAGATGGTTCTTTTGCCCTTTTTAATCAAAATTTACTTTAGGTAAGTTTATAGGAAGTACCTGAAAAAAGACACAAATTACGGCCACCTATTTTGCAAAGAGCTACTGCAAAATATAGTACCAGCAACTGCATTTTGAGCGGAAAATATTTACTAAACCACCATAGTAAAATGTGAGCTGTCCTTCCGGGCGATGGCAAACTATCTACCACTTCTTATTTTGTTGTTGTCTACTAGACAAACAGGTCTTATCACCACATGTTCATATCGGATCAAAATATACTGGTATCTAACATCGTCATGTATAATTTTGCCATGTAAATGGGTTCGCTTTCTACTACTCAAATAGTTTATTTCTCCAATAAATATACAGTAATATATATATAATGTAAATAATATAGACAATACGCAAGAGTTGCGAAAGAAAAAAATGTCATCCAGTCAGCTAGATTCCGCGACTCCACTTCTACCCAAGTAGTCTCTCAAATCGAGAAGCTGCATTGCAGTAGGAGAGCCAGGGTCATGATGATGTTTCTAGAATAAAGAAAAATTAATCACAAAAAGAGAAAAAAAATTCTCCTTAACAACAATAATTAGCCTTTAATGTCAAAATAAAAAGCCTTTCATCTTATAAGACTATACGGATGATTTCACTGCATTCCAATGAGAAAACGATCTTGTGAAGCACGAGGCACTGATAGATCGCATCTGCAAAAGATACGATCCCCGTTCTCAATTTTGGCTATTCAAAAGAATCTTTCTACGTGAGTCATAGGCATGAATAGAATTCCAACGGTAGCGGGTCTACTTGTGGTTTTTAGTGAAAAGAAGGCGTTTTCCAAAATACACGATGGCGGTTTCCATTGAAATTGTATGTGCATAAAATCTAAGAAGACGAGAGGGCAAAAGTTGAAAGATTTCTGTGATTGGCGGCGTTGAGCAAATATTTTTTTTCTAAAAATTATCATTTTTATTTCATAATATGATAAAACAACTCGAGTTTGTTGTTTTGCTTAATTCCACCAGGCTGAGCTCATGTTAAAACATTTCGGAAATTAATTACAGAGTTATCCATACGTGGATGCAGTGGTAGAACGAGGTATTGAGATCTAAAGAGCACCTGAAAACCAAACTAATGCTGATAAACTATATTCAGCATAATAGGACCTTACGTTACTATTCTTTAATGCTTCGAAATAATCAAAATTGTATTTTTTATTTATCAGGAAAAGCGCATTTTAACCGCAAAAATTTCCTTTAAGCGCATATTATGGCATAATTAATTGTGAAACGAGTTCCGAAATCGAAACAAGCAGACATAGTCCACTCTATGTTACATTGCGTGAGCCATTGTCCTTCCCATGATTTTCTTGTTTCAAAATTTCAAATCGATGACATCGAACTCCGGGCCAATTTCGTTGACCCTATGTAAATGCCCCAAACAGCCAACGTATAAATGCCACAAGTTCACTTGGTTTACGTCCGTCTAAAATTACAACGACTCTGATACATACCAGTATTTTATACTGGTACGAATTGAACGGGGTAGGCTACGAATTGACCCATAATTCAATTATAAATTTGTATAAAGTTGTATCAGGCTTAATAGTTTAAAATATGAAAGTTTTGCCTATTCTGGAGATCTTTTTTATTAAAATTACAGAATCGTCTTCGGAGGACTGTCGCTCTCTTCCAAAACCTAAAGGAATATTTCTCGTACCCACTGATCCCACCGCCATATGCATTTTGACCTCGCTTCACATTTTACTCAAAATGTTTTCTCTGATCAAATTAGAAGTTCAAAAAAAACAACAAAATATGGAAGGAGTTGCATAAAGTTTAGTACCATATTTTCGATTATCATAAAAATTTCTCGTGTTTGAACCAACCGTACCTTAGACTTACCGTAGGTTAGAAACGACTTCAGAAATGGACACAAGACATGTTTAACCTGTCGGTCGTACCAGAATGTTTTCTGGTCTGTCAATCCGTACCCGAAAAATGGCAAATAGGTCAATTCGTATCTTGATGAAATTTGCAAAGAATTTCTGCGAAAAGTCGGGGATGGCTGATTATCGCATAGGATGAAATAAAAGCCAATCCTTAGCCGGAAGAGCAAGCATTTATTCAACTCGGGAAAGGACTAGATTTCAAGTGCCACTTAACGATGAATACCATATCCGCAACTTTTATTTGAGCCGCAGATTACAAAATTTATGGGATTTTGAGCAGCATGAATATTTTCGTGAATTTTTATTTGATGTTCTTGTTGCTACTGCGTACTGCATCCTCTGCAATTACGCCTCGCTTTGACAAACTTATTAAAGTCAATGCCAAGTTGGACAATTAAATTTATTTGTGTATTTTTTTTTTTTTTCTCGTTAGAGTTGGTATTCGTTGGTACGTGCTTTTATGTTTTATAATTTTCGTTATAATTACTTCAGTGTTTTCATGCGGCTCCATACATACTCTGAAATTTGAAATTCGGCCCCGACACCGAAAAAGTTTGGGTACCACTAGTCTAGACTCTAGGCCAAAGTGAATATAACAGGACAAGTGGTCTCGACCATTGGTCTCATAAAACCCATTCTTCTACGTCACACCCGCCATTAACTGTCCAATAGTTTGCGCTAACTAGACAGTATGTATGATAATAATGCATAGGCGAGGCGCTTCATAGGATAGGTTTTCAATTTTATCCCGCGGGAGAGGAAAACCGAGAATACGGCTTAACCATATGGCGAACCACGACCTCTCGTGCAGACACCAGATACGAATCGAAGTGAGGGTTTTGGGCCTAACATTTTTATGGTGTTAAATGAAGTAAAACTCCATCATGTGTGCCAGATACAACATTACCAGGCCCAACAACCCTATGTCTGGACAGACATTTATGGTTGAATGAAAAACAGCCGCGAAACTAGATGGGTATTCTCCATTAAAACCTGACAGAACTTATTCTGAATGTCTCGAGTGGAACTCAATAAACTTCGAGCTACTTATCACTGACGTCCTGGGTTCGACCCTAATTATAAGCGAGATCGCTAGCGCACGATGATGACGTCACCACATGCTACGGCTTCTTCCAACCATATCCATGCACCGAATAAATCAGTTAAAGAGGATATGCAAATACTTTTGTATTTTGGAGAAATGCGCTATAAGGAAAATTGACTGATTTCAAATTGGATTTTACAAGTTTTGCGGTTAGGAGGGTTCCATATATCAATGTGTGTATAGAAAGGAAATGTAAATTTGTACCTAATAAATAAAAAAATTGCGAACAAAAGTTTTTAAGATTCGAAGTCGTATGTTCGGAAACGTTGAATTTTGGAGAAATGCGCTAAAAGGCATATTGACTGATTTCAAATAGAATTTTACAAGTGTTCCGCTCAGGAGGGCCCATATATCAATGTGTGTATGGAAAAAAATGTAAATTTGTACCTAATTATTCAAAAAATTTTGGGAAAAGGTTTTTAAAGATTTGAAGTCTCATGTTCGGAAATGTCGAATTTTATATTTTGGAGAAAGGCGAAAAAGGCTTATTGACTGAATTCAAATCGCATTTTCGGGTGCTCCGGTAAAGAGAGCCCATATATCAATATGTGTATGGAAAAGAAATGTAATTTGGATTCCACCGAAATAAAATTTTTGGAACATAAGTTTTTGAGGAATTTAATGCCTTATGTTCGAAAACATCGAATTTTGTATTTGGGAGAAAAGCGCCAAAAGAGCATAATTGCTGGTTTCAAATGGAATTTTTACAAGTGTTCCTGTCAGTAAGGCCAATATGTTTATGAAAAGGGAATGTAATTTGGCCACTAAAATGAAACAAGTGGTTCAGGATTTACCATAACCCGTGGCAAACTCACTTGACTTTTGTGGTTAAGTTCTATAGGGATGTTCCAGCTTAGTACACGTGGCTGTACTATTTCATTTTGTAGCAGCTTTCCTATTTATGTTGCCGTTAGATGGTTTATTTTAGGAACTTCGAACTGGTGATATTATATCCTATTATGAGATAGGCAAAATTCCTGTATACATTAGGTATTATAAACTACAATCTAGTTTTTTTTATTATCCGACGCAATAATGTTCATCACTCTGACATTTTGTACTTTCTATTGATGTTGACGCTGAATTAGCCGTTTTCTCCGCCAAAAAGAAATCATTTTATTTTAATTATTCTTATAGTCATCCGTTCATATTTTTGTATTATTAATCTTCCACGTTGCGATACAGGGATATGCTTAGAATATTTCTTTGGATTTCTGAACTTTGAAAATCAATGTCTGTTATTATCTTTCCTCCCGATTGTTTTTTTGTAAAATTAAACATTTTTTTGTATGATATATACCATGTATTTTTCACATGTACACTGGATTGAATGTAAATAAAAGTAATATCACTCCGAAATCGACTTAATTAAAAGAAGTACCAAAACTTACGTACAATTTGGAATAAAAAAAAACAGTTGCGACAAATCTGATTCAATGTTAAAATGAGTGATAAATAAAATCCATTCTTGAAACACTAAGCGTTAGTATCCTTCAAGGTCTTAAACATCATCTAGCTAAATAAAATTATGGGTCTTGAAGAAGTGTCGTTGCTAAAAAGGTATTGGGTGTTATGGCAATTTAGATTGTATATATTTATATATGACAACTGGTAGCTATTCACTGAAATTCCCCCGTGCAGCGTGTAATATAAAAAATCTCTTCCCCACAAACACTGATTAGCTCAGTGTTATAGATACGATATTATTCGGCCATACCATCATAGAGGTCCAGAAAAGTCCATGATTTGCTCAATGGGTTACAATCTGACTTTATCTATGCCAACGGAATTACGAAATCATACAGGAATATTTAACTGGTACACAACACACTACTAATGAAGAACAGATGACAAACATTTACTTGGCAGAGTTAAGGTAATGCGATTCGTTCGCATTCCAATAAGAGTCCCTTCCTAAATTGCTTGGCCGTCTTGGCGCTCAAAAAACGCTGATTTAACATGATGTCATCCAACGCATCCTCAGTTTGGTCTTCCCTTTGAAACTGTTGTCTAGAATCGTGTAGTAAATTCTTTCGCCAAGTTTCGGAAGTGGTGTATGTTTCACTATTTTTGTGAGCCCATTGTTCGGGTGCTTTGTAGGCTGCCATCCTGGCCTCAGATTACCTCTAAACCTGAAAAATTTACTTGAAGAGCTACAGTTTACCACAGTCGGACGTGAAGTTCGTCTTTCGCTGCCACCACGCCAGTAAATAGCCGAGACTCCCCATTCCTAATCAGACAACAGGACCACGAACAACCTCTTCGAGGTCCAGTCCAGACTGACATATCTTAAACAATCAACAATAAGCACAGCGTGCGATGGGCACGTCACAATTAACCGTGTTATAAAGTTTAAAACAACACAACAAAGGTTGCCAGAATTAACAACACAAAACACTGGCGCAGGACGCATGATAAATCTCGGAACCAGATTAATTCGTAAACCTTGCTAATTGCCCAAAGGGAAGAAAGGAATATTTTCAACGAAAGGTGTTATTAAAACATATATGGAAAAACATATTCGAGCAAAAAAAAAACATTGCGGTATAGTCCATTCTCCCTAAATCGCAATTCGCGAATCCGAATTATTGACTTTGACAAAACAATTTTTAATTTAAGATTTTTTTTTTTACAAGTATAGTCAAAATCTGATTTTTCATTCATATGATTGATGACAAATTCTGTCATTTACTGTTTCCATTTTAATCGGTTTGACATTCACTTTTATTTTATCTGATTCAGATTGAAATTCCTATCCCAAAACAAATGGATGTCCCCCCTAACTAAAACACTATAAATATTTCGGTCTGAAATCCGATTATTTAACTTTTTTTCATATTTTTCGAAATAACATAATTCAATCTTAGAAATTTTAGTTACCAAAAATTTTATATATACGAGCTTACATTTCCTTTTATACACATATCGATATATTAGCCCTTCAGGCCGAACACAAAAATACTTTAGAAACTTTCGTTATTTTGATTTTGTTAGATTTCAAATTGCATTTCCTTTGCTTACACATATTGATATATGGGGCCAATTTGAAATTCACACTTATGCCCTTTTTTCTCAAAAAATTAGATTTTGTAAGATCTCAAACTCCATAACATAGTAATATATTGCCCTTTCTATTTGGAACACTTGTAAATCTTATTTGAAATCCGCAATTATGCTCTTTTGGCGCATTTCTCCCAAATATAAAATTCTACGTTTTCGAATTTAAGATATCGAATCTTTAGAAACTTTTGTTTCCACAAATTTTAATTTAGTTAAATTCCAAATTAAATGTGCTTTATATAGCCATATTACTATATGGACCCTCCTGGCCGAAACACTTGTAAAATCCGATTTGAAATTCGCAATTATGCCCTTTTGGTGCATTTCTCTCAAATATAAAAGTCTACGTTTTCGAATTTAAGATTCCGAACCTTTAGAAGCTTTTGTTCACCGAAATTTTGATTTTGTAAGATTTCAAATTGCATTTCCTTTGCTTACACATATTGATATATGGGACCAATTTGAAATCAGGAATTATGCTCTTTTGGCACATTTCTCCAAATTATGAAATTCTACCTTTCCGAATTTAAAATTATTAATCTTTAAAAACTTTTGTTCCCAAAATTTTTAATTTTGTTAGAATTCAAATTACATTTTCTTCCCATTCCTCTTTCGATATATGGGACCTCCTGGCCGGAACACTAGTAAAAAAATCCAATTTGAAATCCGCAATTATGCTCATTTTGCGCATTTCTCCCAAATACAAAATTCGATGTTTTTGATTCTGAGGTTGCGAATCTTTAAAAACTTTTGTTCCCAAAAAATTTGATTTTGTTAGGTTTCAATTAACATTTCTTCTCTATACGCATAATGATATATGAGGCCTCCTCTGCGGAAAAGTTGTAAAATCCCATTCGAAATTTGCCACGATGCCCTTTTCGCCGTTTTTTCTAAAATACAAAACTCAGCTTGTTTGAATCGGGGATTTTGAAACTTCAGAAACATTTAAACTTCATTGAAATCTTGAAAGCCTTATTTTTGGGGAGGTTTTTTTAGGGAAATATATGGTTTCTGCAAAGTTCGCCACACCGCCGCAACGTTGCCTCACTCTGTTTATTTAATTGATATTATATTTGGTCTTTGTTCAAATGAGCTTTCTGCTCTCGTTCTTTCCGAACAAAATTTTCAATCGGTCAACACGATTGGCTACCAATTCGCACCTTTTCACTTTGAAGGTTCCACAGTGTCACAAACAGTTTTATGCAAGAAGCTTCTTTCCGAGAATCTCTAAACTTTGGAATTCCTTGCCTTATCGCCAAGGCTGGTAGTACGGTACGGTACGGTACGAAGTTCGGTACGGTACGATTGAATTTTTCGGTACGATAGTACGGTACGATTCATTTTTCAATTTTCGTACTTGGTACGGTACGGTACGAAGTTCGGTATTTATTTCGTACCGTACTGTTTTTCGTACCTTCGCATTACACTTTATCCTTCTCAAATGAATTCAAAAAAATAATGTCATTTAACATCTATGCCGTTTCATAACGGGGCTCTGATAATATGAATTGTGTCTATCAAAGAATGTTTAAACTAAAGAGCAATTTTATAATGCTTTAAACGCGGCGCAGGCATGGTAATAAAAATGCAACTGATTCACTTGAGCTGATTAGATGAGCTATGTCGTATATCGGTTTTACTGCAGTGGCGTAAAACGTTGTGATTGCCTGGAAATACATATAGGCCGCTGATTTATGACGTATTAATGCATGCATGCATGCTGAATGCATTTTTCTGTATTAATGAAAGTTGTGATAGCCCAATTAAAATCGATAAGATAAGAAGCATTCATAATACTAAAAATCACGGTGTTATCACGGTGCCCGAACATACCAACTGCAATCGCGGATCCAGAAAAAAAAGGGGGGGCATATTTTTTCCAACATTCAAACACCGGCTTTCAAATTTACAAAAAGATTAGAGTGCCGGAGGCGCGCACAATTTTTTTGAGAACGAAACAAAAATACATGTTTTAAGAGTGAAATAAACATTACCAGACAGGAAAATGTATCTGCGCGCCGGAAGCCCGTTGAAAATTTTGTAAAAATTGAATAAAAATTCTCACTTTAAAAGCTAAATGCTACGAAATATACAAAATTAATCAGGGAAAAATATTGCGCAACGCAGGCGAGCGAAAATTTTATGAAAATTTGAAATAAAAACTCTCTCCCTCCTACCAACTATACAACTAAGCTAACCAGTAACTACTGCTATTACGTTTTGTTTGTACTCTGACACGCAGATGAATATTCAGAAACATCAGAATATACAGTTATATTTAGGCTGTTTTGAGTTGAATGTTAGCTGATGTTCATCTTAAATAGAAGATATATTTTGCTAAAAAAACAGCTAAGGCACCATGTAGACAACGAGACATGTCGGGAATACGTCTATCGGGTATTAAAAAATAAATAGCATTATTCAGTAATGTGAAGAAAACGTAAATTGCACCAGAAATACCAGATGCAAAAATGCACAGTGATAGACCGCACGAAACCCATGTGTGGTGCACAACGAACATTCTTTTGTCGAGAGAGAATTTCTTTTGACGACACAATGCTGCTAATATGCTAAATATTGCTTCATGTCAGATTCTAGCGCCATTTATCACCACCCGTCTACCATTCTCATATTATACGCAATGTGAACAATGATATTGGGGTAGCATATGCTTAATTACGCGCATGTGTTTCTGTCCTGGATTTTAAACCCGATATTATAAAACTACATCAGATCTTACAAATAAAGCTGATTTTGACATTGGTAGTTAGTACGGTACGAAATTGCTGCCCAGCGAATCGTACCTGTTTTCGTACTGGTACGAAATTTAGTACGATAAATGAAAAATATTAATCGAACTTCATTGCATACTGGTACGAAGTTCGGTACGATGTACGAAAAAAGTAATATCGTACGGTACGATACGAAAAATTTTCGAAAGGTTCGGTACGAAATTATTTTGCTGGTTCGAAGTACGATAAAAAATTTCGTACCGTACCGTACTGCCACCCTTGCTTATCGCTACTTTCCTGATCATGTTGATCTACAAGGTTTTAAAGCTCGCGTTAATGGACATCTATCAGGGATCCTTAGTTCCTATTCCTGCATTTCATGTAGCTTTTTGCACTTTAGTGGCTTTAGGTGAATTTTCGAGTATGAATCGTCACCTGTGGCCTTGCTCTGAGCGAATTTTAATGAAAAAAATCTAAATTCCAAACCTAATTTTTCGAATGGGAACACTGGCATTCTGGTAGGGATTCTGCCAGTATGACAGTGGTCAGTCTATCTGCTATACAGTATAGGGCGGGCTATAATCTGTAATGGTAGTGAAACAGAAAGTGTGAAATTTTAGATAAATAAAGATAGATTGCTGGAAACAAAACTTTAGCACTTGTGTGAAAATTCTGGAAATTATTCGGATCTATTACCGTATTCCCGAAGGTCCCCAAAATAACAACTGGCAGCATATACTCATCCTAACCTGCATTGTCTCCCGGGTTAGGATGAGTACAGAGCATGCTGTAGTACAGTATATGCAGTACGCAGTGCAGAGTGTGGTACTAAACTGTAAACGTCGTGACACCAAGACTGAATATCGTAATCAATGACAGTTTAAAACAGACTATAGAACGTGTGTTATGTTAGTTAGATTTAAGGGGACCAGAATCCTTACAATTTCTATTGCAGGATATTAAATATGGTCAAAAAGAAATCAAGCTATTTTTCACAAAAAGACTCCATCCTGCATCAATACGGAGAGTTGAATCTCAAATCATATCCTTTACAGTTTATGTAAAAGGAAGAAAAAATATATTTTCTCCCCTTTTTACATACTTAGCTGTGAAATGCAAAAATGTTTAATATGCTTAACTAGGACAAAATTGAATGTATTTTTTATGCTGGTGTGATGTCGAGGTACCGTACTCACAGCTCATGTTCGATGGTGAAATAGTTGTGGTATACATGGTGATGTCAATCAAATAAAATGGCAATCAATGGTATGACTTGACATGTTTCACACTCTTTGGAATGTTTTTTTTACAAAAAAATGATATAGATATACTGTATATATTGAGAATTTCAGAATAGTCGCATATATAGACTGACAAAAGCTAGTCCTCTTTTCTGGTATAAACTGATAAATAAGCTCTGAGCTACGGTACTGTAACTTAGATACAAAGCTGGGGTCTTAGGCTGGTCAGCTGGTAAAGTTTAGTTCAGTACCATATTCCCGAATGTCATGTAGCCTATACAGTATATATGTTTATTCGATCCAGTAATAAAGCATGCAATGTATACTGTGCAGTGTACAATGCAGAATGGGTTGATATAAAAATGAATGTGAGACAGAATAAATGCACAAGGTCGACCTAAACAGTAAAACGCGAGTGTGTGGCAAAAACCGTTGGAAAATAGGGAGAAAAAAGTAAAAAAAATATAGAAAAAGGAAAATAAAAAAAAGTTTTTTTTTTCTTCTAAGCATAATATAAACACCGAAAACAGGTTCAGGAAAACTGAGCTTTCACCAAGACGAATGTGTCTTTTTTACAGCTGATCATTTTAGTCGTCCACGAAACGAAACTCAAGTTGAATCAGATTTAATGCTCATTTTATTTATAGATTAGTAAATATAGTTACGGTATGTTATTAAACATTTTATTTTTGATATCATGGAGTGGAATATGTTGTGTCACTGGTAAAAACATCTCATCTCAAACTGTGTTGAAGTTTGGACCACTTGCTCTCTCTGAATATTCTGATGTTGGAAGTCAAGAAGTTATTTATGCTCCAATACCTGCCTCGTATTTACCAAACTTCTCTCTAGAATGGACAGGTGGTATCGAAAACACTGGTTCCAGTTCACCAGAATCATGTCCTCATGTCAAAATAATGGTACTGGTGCGGAAATATGGATTACCTGTCCCAAATCCCAAAGATGCAACAAGTCCCAACAATGTTTGGACAAACGGCAATGATACGGCTGTTGGAGGATTTCGCATAACTCAGTCCTTACCGAATAGTCATGATGAATATATCATGCTTTTTTCCGATGAAGGTAATGTGACAGGGGAGTTTTACATTTCTACATTTATTGAAGAACCCATGGAAGAAGGTGTTGAAATCCCAGGCGATTGCAAATACATAGTACAACTTATTGTTAAGGCATATAGTAGTCTTCCATATGATATTGCTGTTATGACGAGTAAAAATTATTTCCAAACTTTAAATACAAATGAATATGAAAGTGATATTTTTCTTGATCGCTACAGAAATGGTTTACTTAGCACTGATTATATTACTTCAAAAGTTGGCTATAATATAAGTGTTAACGAATCAAAAAAATTTAGTTGGATGGTACAACCTTACTCAGATGTTGGCGGTACTTTAAAAATACAAATTGGATTCAATAAATCTTTGTTTTCATCTAACGATACAATGTTGTTGCATGGATGTGCAACATGGAATAACGATTCTCCATATTTGTATGATACGTGTGAGAAAGGTCACAAAATAGTGATAAATTCATCACAAACCTTATCTGACATATGGTATTGGCCATTTCCAAAAGGCGGCCTGTGGACTCTGGATGTTGGAATCGAATGTTTTGAAGGGGATTGCAGAGATGAATCTGAAGTTTCTATCAATCTTGATGTGAATATAATTCAATGTATTGAATCTTGTCATTCGAGTGAATCTAAAGGTGAATGCCTGATCTATCGCACTGATGTTCTGTTCTTCTCAGCATGCGATTGTAAAGGAGGGTGGCAAGGTATTGCATGTACAGATGGCACAAATGCTGTTCCACGCAGCAAACAGTTACTTGAAGTTCTTCTTCTTACTTTGAGCAATGTTATTTTTTTCCCCTGTGGGATTCTGGCGATCATAAAAGGATTTTACACAGAGTCTATTGTGTATTTTTTTGTTATGGTTTTCTCAACATTTTATCATGCATGTGATAATGATTTTGCAGCATCATTGTGCATTATGCCGTACAACACACTACAGTTCTCAGATTTTCTTGGGTCTATCACAGCAATGTGGATAACTCTAATTGCTATTTGTAGGCTTCAGTTCAGACTTGAATCATGGTTACATGTAGCGGGGTTGATGGCTATAAGTGTCGCCGTCACAGATAATCGATTTAGTGTTTTCACTACATTGATTCCCATTTTATGCGGACTTCTCATCCTTGCGATACGCTGGGGGAGAAAATGCAAAAAAACACATGCTTGCTATCCTAATAAAACAGACTGGATATTTTCTGTAATACCTGGTGTGTTTTGTGCTATTGTCGGTTTTATATTATTTGCTTTTGTTGAAAACCCAGATAATTATTATTATGTCCACAGCATGTGGCATGTCTTGATGGGGTCGGCAGTCATGTTTCTGATTCCCAAAGAGAAAAAAATCTCTCCACAAATTGACATAGAATCTGAAGCTAGTAGTATATCAGGTACGCACTATAATGTAAATGCCACTGATTCCACAACTTTTCACCTCGAATTGTCAGATGATTCTTCATAAATATTGATATTGCTGTATATATATTTATTATTCAATCCATGCTATCTCAGCATCTAACATTGTTTATTTCACATTGGCTATAATGGGCCCTATCAGTCAGCTATGTTCTAAATATTTGCCCAATGCCCATGTTATAGCATCTCACCTTCACTCAGGACATCCCCAGAAAGAAATTTCTAGCCCTGACCTGCATGGGTCACTAACGTATAGCAGCTTAGAACTGAGATGAGCCTCATTTCACTTTCTGCGAGCAATTTAGGTTGGAACATGTTTTGCCAAGTATAGGTTACAGGGGTAATGATGGGTCACAGGTAAGCAAGATAAAATGTTCCATTATATCAGAGAAAACAAAGTTTGTAATAGAGAGCAAGCACATTATTATAAAAGCTTTGTTTTATTGTTTAATACTGTTAATCGAAGCTAATAATTTTTGTGAATATATTTTTTGAAGCATCCCGTGTATTTATTTTCTTCAGAGTCTCTTTTCTACTAATTGTCGAAAAAATTATGATTGAACCAAATGAAGTTTTGATTTCTCCTGTTAATATCTTCATTTATTTGAAAACTTAATTCATTATATTAGTTATCATTTACAGTATTCTCTTTCTTTTATTTTTTAGTACCGTATATATTTTGTAATTACCAACCAAATGAACCTTAAAACACACTGGTACTGTAATCACAGTGATTGTCATAGTTTTTTTATCATTCGTTCACTTTGAAACAAGCATTTGCACAATGCTATACTGTTATCTGTATAAGCATACCGGTAATTCATGCGTGTTCCGTGATACAAGGGTTTTGTAAAAGTAGAAAAATTAGGTACTGAAGGTTGCTGCAACTGATTTTTTTTAATAAATTTATGACAACACATTATATCATGTTAATGTTATGCAATAATATGGCACTAGATAGATATCTAATTACCGGTATGTAATTCGATTATTCTTCATCAGATTTTGTGTATTTAAAAGAATTTGTCCAAAAAATTTCTCATCTTTTCTTACTACATCTTGAAGTGGCATTTTTTACTTCTAGTTTTGAAAAATAAAATACCTCAGTACCCAGTAAAAGAAAGTTTCTCAAAAGATATTTTGTTAAGTATGGGTCACTGATAGATCGTTCCGTGGAGACGGGGTCTATCCATGGCTCATTCTTGACGAATGTAAATTTTTGAATGGATAAATATTGAATCTTAGTCATTTCAAAACGATGTCAAAATCATTTCAGTATGATGATTTGTAAGTCTTTTCTATGTTTTTCACTGCACTGCTCTTTAATTAAGAGACATTCTTCCTGCAAGTAATATTATGCCTAATGATAATAACATTTTGGTTTATTTAATTCTTGATGAATTTCAGGGTCTATTTTTTTCATGTTTCAATCCCCAAAGTGGCACAATCGAATAGTTAGTAACTCATATTTAGTGATGCAAGCAGGGATGGGTGGGGTCTGGGTAGTATAGCATATGACAGCTACTCAGGCTCCAAAGAAAAATGGTATCATCAGAAATAAAATTTAGCCAACAAGCAAAGATACGCCTTGGACTAAAAAATCAAAGGCTCTCGTTTTGAGTGTCTGGTAGTAGGCATACATACTTTACGATGTATACCGTACTGTAGCAGTGTTGGTGGTTTCAAAGCTTTTTTGTCCATCTGAAAAAATGACATCAACATTTTTGACAACTGAAGAAAACAAAGATACTGCAGTGTGATGGCCAAGTAATTGGGTTTTCAAAGTTTCAATATTTATATTTTTTCTTTGCCTTCCCAGAATTCAATATCAGCTTCATTTTCCCTTTTGTCAAATTTTGTCTTGGGCAATTCGATATAATATGATGTATTTTTCGTTTATATTATTCTTTTTTCTGTGTTTAGTTATATAAATTGTTACTGCAGTAAAAGCAGAACTAGCTTTTACTGTAATAATATGAAACCAAGTCACAGAATCTTGTTTTTCTTTTAGTGTCTTATACTGTCAAGTATACTCTTCATCTGTGCAATTCTCGCTACCCTAATATTTCAAAAAATGGCAATTTCAATCTTTCAAAGTTATTCATTGCCAGATATTGGGCTTTGATTTTTACCATCCCAATATGTTATATGTTTGTCAGAGTTGCCGACTTTGCTCCATTAGGACATATTGAAAACAAAGTCTTGCTACTGTTATCTGATTAATAAAAAATTTGCACCTATTTTTGATTTTGAATGGCGTTCTACTAGAATATGCATTACTAGTAATGGTTCAATAGTGGTACATTTTGCTCTCATTTATTTATAGACTTTCTTTACATACATACATCCTCAATAAGTTCTTTCAAAAAATAGAGAATTGGATTTATTGGGATTGTCCGATAAAGTTTTAGTTTGAACGATTCACTATATGAATGTTTCAATATTTCATATTTAAATGAATTTGCTAAAATATGATCCCATTTTGCAGCAAAGGTATAAAGTTGTAATATTTGGCATATGTTATATCATGATTTCACTGCAAAATTGGTGAATGTATGAATAATCGGAAAACGATATTAATTTCAATTAGAATTATAGAATACATGATTGTTCATCCTCAAAATTGATTCACATTTCATTTTGTACATAATATGCACTGTTCCTTTTCTTCTCTTTCAATTTGTTAATATTGTAAATTATGTTATGATGTTCTTTTTTAGATACATATTTAAAACATTTTGTTGCATAGCAGTTTGACTAAATAGTTTGTTGAAAGTGCTGAACAATCTTATTTTATGTGATAATGGCTTTCAATTTTGGAAGCTCCAACGCAAGTACTTCGAAACCTGGATTTAGTTTCGGGTAAGTTTGTGACCATTTATTGGTATCGGGCAAGATGACAGAATCCTGCTTTTCTTCAGCTGTTCGAAAAGTTCTGTCATATTCTTCGGGTTGAAAAAAAAGCTTCAAAACCAACATCAATGCTATTTGATAGCAGTATTGATGATTTTATCTATAGTTTTTTGCTACCAGTCACTCAAAAAAAACATTAGTTTTTACCAAGAAATATTACCAAGCTTGCACCACAGCTTGACCAATTATATCAGCGTACTCCATCATTGATTCATACTTCAGTCTCGGTCAGATATTGAAACATCGGTAGATTATTTTATTGTGCAGCGTTACAATATTTGAATTCCGAATATTGTTAATCACATCTTGGCAACTTACCATATTACACTATTTGTATTATATTATTTCATACTATTGATTCAGCCAAAAAGTATTTATTGTATATGAAGGAATTTGATTTGATGAAATTATTTACTCTCCTTGTAGATTATGTGTACCGTTACTGACCAATAATTTTTTGTCACAATATTAAAATCCCACTTCATGTAATATTAGCTTGTCATGCTTTACTTATTTAAACCAATAAAGGTTCTTGAAGAGGTTTTAAATTGGATGAAAATACTTTTCTGACGTTTCTTTGATACTGGTACTTTTTCAATAATTCAATACCGATACTGTTTTGTCAAGTGTGGGTCACTGATGGATTATACATGATCCAGCAATACCTCAAGCATGATAAAATAATATATTACAGCATTTATTTCGCACTTGCCGTCATTCCTAATAGAATATTCTATTTAGGTCTTCAACTGCTACAACTAAAGCAACCGGTACGGTTCAGCCGTTTGGTTTCGGTACTGGAGCCACTTCATCAGCAACATCGACTGCTGCTACTGGATTTAATTTTGGTAATACAGCAACCCAGCCAGCAAAATCTACAGCCAATTCATTATTTGGTACATCCACTGGCACATCTGCTGCATCAACTGGTTTAGGTGGTGCTAGTTTTGGTTCAGGTGTGGTATTTTTTATTTGAGTCTGTATTGTCAATATCTCATCTATATAGTCAGGATAATAAAAATAAACTCAACGATCAGTTGATATTGTTGTCATTCCCGGATGTTCATATATGAAATTTCCTCCGAATACCGAAATACCAGTATTTAACAATTTCGATTAAAATTTATTTTACTTTTCGGATATTGTAAAAAAAGTTATTTTGCATCAACATTGTAGTTTTCCATGTCATTTATTCATGTTGTCGGAGTAAGATCTATCAGTGCCTTGATCCTAGTTCAGAATTTCTCTTTCAATCACAAACTTAATTTTGTCAGGAACGACTCACAGATAGATCGCATCTTGGGGGTGAGCCATACTTATTAACAAAATGCGTTTGATAACAAATTTTTGATTGGTTTTTGTAGAAAGGAATATATTATATACCGGTATTGCAGTATATATAAATTTAAATGTTTTTTCCAGGGTTCAAGCTTGGTGGATCAACAGCCGCAACAACTACTACTGCTTCAGGTAATTAAGTTTTATGCAAACGTATTTGGTTAAGTATGAGTCACTGATGGTAACGGCACAATCCATCTCAGACTCATACTTAACAAAACAAATTTCTTACTGAGTGTACATTCATCAATATAATATTGATAGATTGCCTTTTTTACAAGTCAATATTCTCTTGTGTGATTTTTATGATCATTTCGATGTGTTCTGGTCCATAAAAGGATTTAATACCGGTAATCGAATATTAGAATATAGTCAATATTTCATGGAAAATTTTCCAATTGTATGAACGTCTGGTATTGATAAAATGCACAATAGTTTAATAACTCGCCAATATTTGTCCATTATTTTTGTGTAAAGTTTCAACATAATTTTTACTCAAACAATCTGGAAAAATATTTCGCACATGCATATTCTTATTAATACCTGGTCACATATAATGTCCTTGCAGTTTAAAACTGCCCCTTTGTAGTGTTTGATGTATCTCATCAAGCTATTTTTTGGAATCAATAAATTAACGTTGTTAGTACATTCCTAGCAGTGTACCAATACCTGCTCAATATTATGTTGAAGCTGGAAATGTCCTTATCCGAATAGTCCAGTATTCTGTAATTCTGATCGAATTTCGTTTTTCGATTATTTCAATATTCCATTTTATATTATATGCAAAATTTTATAACAATCATGACGATTGGTCAGTGTAACGTTGTCATAGACTAACTACTTATGACTTACTACTTGGATCAAAAAACTTTATTGCCGAAAGGGTAAAATAACGTCAATAAATATCAGTGATTTTGTAATAATAAATTTTGAATACCGTTTGAACTGAAGTATAAGGACAATCTAGGTGGGACTTTATTATTTATCAAAGACGATTGTCATGTGTTTAAAAATGTTTGGAAGACCACCTGTACTTCGTTAATAAAATGTTGAAATCCAATATTGACAGCAGAATATATTTTGTGCAAATGATTGGAGCTGAAGTACTATCACAAATGATACAAAAGTTTGATAGCATATACTTGTGCTATGTGCGGTTCGTTCATGACGCTTGCTTACAAAAATACATCCAAAATTATATATATTTGCTTATTGATCACCCACTTTAGCTTATTTGGTATAAAACACCATGCTATTTATTGTTAATATTTCAAAAACAGGTTTTACGTTCGGTGGCGGTGGTGGATTGTCTCTTGGGAGCGTCGGTGGCAGTTTAACGGTAACATCTACCACAGCATCTGGTCTTGGCACAAGTACAGCAACGACAGCGGCACCTGCTTTCAAAGGCCTCGGAGGTGTCTCGTCGACCACTAGCACGAGCAATCAAAGCGACGGTAACGGTAACAAAAATAACGGGGTCGGCCTAGCATTAAAGGAACAACATGTCCCAGATGAATTGTGCAAAGACGTCAAGGATTTCGAGTTAGTTTGCTATGATAACATATTATGTACAAGCATGATCTGTGATAGTTGAAAACTAGGGACTTCTTTCTGCATTGCAAAATTGTTACAGGCATTCCAAGTTTGGATCGTGAATCAATATCATCAGGTGTCATTAAACCTGCAAATATCTGTCATGTCACATTGTCTGCTTCTTACTGAGTCGTACATGTGTATTTTTTGTTGAAGTTCACTCTAAGCGAAGCACGAAGCAGCACTTTGTGAGCAAAATAACAATTTATACAGCAGAGCTGAACCACAATAATAAAATTTAGTCAGTGGTGACAATATACTCCGGGTGATCATATAACTTTGCAACTCTTTTTAAATTGTGTACAACTAAGATGTTTTTTTATTTGCTCCATGGAAAATTTACGGTCATTATCGTTATGTTTGTCTTACTGTAATTGTATAAAATGTAGTCAGTGGTGACAATATACTCCGGGTGATCAAATAACTTTGCAACTCTTTTTTTTAAATTGTGTACAACTGAGATGTTTTTTTATTTGCTTCATGGAAAAATTATGGTCATTATCGTTATGTTTGTCTTACTGTAATTGTATAAAAATCATAAATTTCATTTTTTTTTTGTTTAACCTAATATGCCAAATGTTTATTTTTATTTTCAGAGAATTTGTGAAAAAACAAAAAGAAGGAAGCAATACAGTTGGAAAATTTTCTGTTCGGACTCTACGTAAAATACAAGAGGAAGTTTCTTCGCTTTCGTATGCTCTTGGCACCGTATCATCTGCTTTACACAGGTTGGTGTCTAATTGAAGTACCCTTTGGTGGTGTTAATTCCTGATCTGCTGATTTTAATTGCCGTTTTCATGCACAATTACTGTAAAATCGAATCCTAATTAAAACAGTTCAAATTCAATCTTTCCGAATTAAATCCGAGCGCAAAAATTGTCACAAGATTTGCAAAGTGGTCAATTAATTCCTGCTCAATCAGGGAAGATGTTTTTTTAAGCGGGAACTAATGATGGAAACTTATTTCTTGTTATCGTGACCCACGGTGGCAGAATCTTGCTCTTCGAGTGTCTGAAATGTTCTGATCATTTTCTTCGGATACACAAAAAAGCTTCAAAACCATCAACACTGCTATTTCAGAGCAGTATTGATAATTTTGAACCCTTTTCATTCAGTTTCGTTGCTACCAGACACTCAAAAAAAGACATTTAAACTTCTCGTCACAGATTTCCCATAAAATATTACACAGTTGCCTAATTTTCTTACCATTTTCTTCGGTTGCCCGAGTGGCACAGTACCGTAGCTTGAATGCTGCCTGTCTGTCGTGACCCATCAGTGATTGATACGTGATAAAAGGAAATTTTTTTATTTGAAGCTGAATTATTTTTAGAATAATGGTAAATCGCTGTTAAAACTTTCATTCTCAGGAACAATGCAGCAGTACAGAAGCTTCGGTCTGATTTTACTGAGGAGTTGCAATATATTGAAATGGCGAGACATACACAAGATATTCCACCCTCATTACAGCATGATAATATCGATCCTATAAAGTGAGTTACCCAATCGAAAAAAAATTTGTCAAATGATCTTTTGTTGAGCATGTGTCACTGATGAATCTTATAGATATAGACATGATCCATCTGTGACTCATGCTTTACAAATTGTGTTAACTGGAATAAAAGTGTTTTATTTCAAATTGTATAAATTGTGGCTTTCACACACTGAAAACAATTATGTCTTCCTGTGAGTGATTTATCATGAAATGCTCCCTTATTTCGCCAATTTTCTCGTTACTCTTTCTTTGATGATTTTTAACCTAATAGTGATAAATGATGACAATCCAATGTTTTGACGATGTGATTTGAATCCAAAATAAATATATCTAAACCACTATAAGACACAAATCAAGAACTCGTTTTTGTGCTTCCTTATGATTCGATTCGAGGGTTTATGTAATCGAAAATGAATGTAAAAAACTGATCTGAAAACTGGACAATAAATACCCATTTTATATTTTTTCAATCTCAGATTTTTCATCAAAATGTTATCAGAATTTGAATCAAGTATGCAGATATATAGAAAGCAAATCGAAGAATTGGAAAATCATCTTAGTTTAACCGATCAATCGATTAGTCTGACACCTCAAGGTATTTCTGATCTTAATGCCCTATGTGTGGTATTCTTTTCTGTAGATTATTCAAAGTTGGATAATTATTGTGTTTCAGGATTGCCAATTTTATGCTCATTTTTAAAGATTCTGCAATGGTCCAAAGCAACTTTTCCTGAATTTGTTGTGATTTTGCAGCTCACTAGCGAACCAATATAGTAATTTCATTTTGTCAAGCATGAACAATTCATGGACCGCACCTAAACAGTGCGATCCATCAGTTGCTCATGCTTGACAAAACAATCGAAGAGATTAGATTCGAAATGTTTCGATTCAATTCTCATGATAACTGTCTCTGTTGGAAAACTTATACCATATTGGGATGTCAAGTATTCATTCATGATGGATCATGCACTTTATATGTGGCTCAGGTTGTACACTATACAGCACTACAGTGTGGATAAATTTGAAGACTCATAATACAATTTTTATTATCTAAGACACTAAGATAGGAACCATCTATCAATCTATATATTTGGAAACCTTACCGTTTGGATTTAGACTTTTTTTGGTGGAGACCATTTTCTTCTGGTGTATGAGTAGATTATTAATGGTGTCATTAATTCAGTAAAATTATTTAATTCATATTATCTAATTAATCAATTCGAAATCAAAAGACTATCTATTTATTTTTCAGATATTTATGTTGCATTGTGTAAAATGCAGGAATCTTTTATAACCCTTGCTGCCAATCTTCATTCAATACATGATCAAGTTAAGGTAAATAATAGATGCAAGTTTGTTGTACTAAATTATCTGATTGTAATGACCCCCTGGAGCTTATGTACAATAAAGTTGCCGCTCCTGAGGAATAAAGAAAAAAGTTGCCTAGAAAGCTCGCCTGGAATTTTGCCTTCTCTGTTAATATTTTTGAGTACTTTTAAATGTATTGAATTTAAACCTTTTTTCTCAATTTTTACTCATAATCCATTCAGTCATTACATAACCTGGTCCTGTCCTAATGTAGAAAAGGGCTCAAAACTTGTATGCATAATAGGCATTCAATAAGGTGCTTATCTTACCTCCTATGGATACCCACACACTTGAATTGGATTTTATATTCAAATTTTTATAATTCTCACACACATAGCCATCAGGTATTGGCAAGTCTGCTTCGTAAACCCCTACCTACAACTCAACCCAGGGTATAATACTAATTGTGTTTGGATACTGTATGGAAACCTCATGTCTTTCCAACGTAACTACTGTATTAGTGACCTACTCGAATGGGTGACTCTGAGAAAGAACATTTACATCTTCTCTACAGACTCTTAAAGAGCAATATCTAATATATCGAAGAATTGTGCACAATGATACAGCTGATATTTTCGCTGCAAACAGGCTGAAAATTTCTCAAGGTATGTGATCCTCTATCTATGAGTATTTGGATTGGCTGAATCCTTCAAATTGTATCTAAATGCCTGATATAGGAAATGTAGTATTGGATATTGTCCCTCTTCTGTATTTAATAATATTTCTCATTTCATGCAAACTTCAAAATTATATATTAAGAAAAAAACGAAGAATTGGATATTAGGATGATATAAATCACATTTTTTTTGTTCCATCTGAAATTTCATTTTGTCAAGCATTCGCCACAGATGACTGCGTCTCATCGATGTGATCCATCAGTGACACATTCTTAACAAACGATCTTTTGAGAAAGTTTTTTCGGTATTCAAATATGTTAAGTTCGTTTTGTTAATAAAAATTTTTCCTTAAACAGAAAAAGGCCAGAAAAGTACAGGAATCTCTCCATTCAACCAACTTAGTAATGTAGCAACATTAGCAATGGCATCGATGGTAAATCAACAACAGCAGCAACAACAACAACAGCAAGGTCCTCCACAGCAAGGATTTTTATCTACTCAGCCCGCAGGTATTTACAGTAAATAAGATAGCCTAAGATCGCTTCAGGTGAGGTCTTCGAGGATGGAATATATCAGTCAACATTGAACCATTTCAACTTGTTGAGGCTTTAAACTTGATGTGTACATCAACTATTACTCACGTTCACTAGATAACTAGTGGGCGTGAATGCCTAGTACAGTGGTTCCCAACCGGAGGTCGGTGGACCACCAGGGGGGGTCCACAGGAATACTTTTGGGGGGCCATGAACTTTGTGCATAAGATGAATGAAAAATAACGAAATTGGACCACACTTGGTTTTATACTCCAGTAAACAGTCCAGTAAGAAAAAAAAACAGATCCCGAATAAATATGGCCGTTATGTTGATAGGTTAAAAACATTTTTTTGTGTAATTTTCTAGAGTTCCCCTTGTACGTAACATTGTCTAATAGTTTCAATAAAGAGGTCCACAGCTTTCAGCAAAATCCTGGGTCCATTTCACTAAAAAGGTTGGGAACCACTGGCCTAGTGGTTTAACATGATGGCATCTCAGGTTGAAGATCTCGGTGAGTCTGGCTTGTTAATCCATGCCCAACACTAGGCGTGGCCAAAAACAAATATCTTTCGGTTCCAAAACCAAATCGAATTATTTTCATGAATCCAATCGCATATTCCAATCATAAGTCATATACCCGGTTATAAACAATTTAGACATATTTTCATCAGCTTATAATTTACTGAAAAAAATCAAATTTTTTTCAAAAAAAAACTCAAAATTATCATTTTGTTGATTTCAAATTGTTGCAGAAATCGAAACGAATAATATATGCTTCGGATATTCCGATTGGAATATTTTGGACAGCCCTACCCACCACCCAACCCAGGGTATTATAACTTCGATAGGCTAAGCCGAACAGGCAATTCATATCTTTCCAACAACTCTAGCCATGTCCATCTATAAGTGTCTGCCAGTACAGGGCCTTGGTCAGAGTGATCCACCCCAAAGAGTGGTTGTGAAAAAAACAACCACCAAAACGCACTGAGATCGTGAAACTTTTTTTACTGGATCTTTCTTTACCGATCTGTTCTATTCATCAAAGGTGGACTGTTTGGTGCTACGACTAAGCCTACTGGCACAGCCAGTTTATTTGGTGGTGGATCCACAACCACTGGAGGAACAAAGTTTGGAGGTTTCGGAGGATTTGGTGCGTCTACTGGTACTAAACCTCTCAGTGCAGGTACAGGTAATACAGGTGATTTTACTAATATTGGTGATAGAATTAATTTCTTCTGATTTGTGTGTGTGTGAGTGTCAAAACAACCATGCTTCGGTAGTGTTTCATTGAAATTCACTCGGAGCAAAGTCGGGAGGGGGGCCTAAAAGGAACTAACTAATAACCACTTGAAGAGCTACTAAAAGATGTACTACCTGCAACTTCACTCCAACCAGGAAAAATTCCAAGCCGAACCGAACCGCTTTGTTAACTAGGTGATAATGAAACCATCTAATCCGCTTGAGAACTGAGGTTAATAACATCTTTACGTTACTAAAATATTGAATCATAAATACTAACGTCATGCTATAAGCCAAAATTTACATCGTAAACGTTAAACTTTTTTTATATCGAAGCAGAAGCAATTTTACATTTATGTTTGCAATATCTACATGCCGTGTTTGAAAATAAACATCCTTACTTATCAATCAGTTTATAAATTATTGATTCATTGGTGGGCACTAAAGCATGCAGTACTATCAGGATATTGATTTTAACATTTTCAAATAATAGTTGAATTTGAATATTTTGGCAGAATCTATTTGCTGATACCTCAATAAAACTGATTCAGCTGACTAATAATGCAAACATATTTAACTTACAGTTATTTTTCCTGGCTTAAAAAGAAACTTTTCTCGAGATAAGGATTACATGTGGGATTTGTCTACTATTTTGTCGAGCATAAATCATAAATGGGCTCGCAAAGAAAGCTGAATTCATCAGAGCACACTAATATGAAAAATATTGGGAAATATGTATTGTTGAGCATGACCCACTGATGGATCACACCAATTTCTGGCACGTATTCAGTATATTTGTATTCAAATCTGTGTTGCCGACTTCAATAATGCTTGAAAATGGAAATAAGACCTTGTAATCCTTTCGATAATACCAGCCACGCAAATATTAATTTCTAACATTTTGTTTTTATCCTTAATTGATTTAAACTTCCTTTCACATCAGGCTTTGGTACATCTGCTACAGCATCCAGTGGTCTATTTGGAAATACATCATCGCTAAATACTAGTGCTGGATTGACCTTTGGTGGCCCCGCCGCACCAGGTGCTACTTTTGAACTCAAGCGTCCTCCTCTTGGAAATAAACGTGGGAAGAAATGACTAGGACGCACCGCTTCAAGTTGATGATCACAACACGCCCTCATCGACTGGAGCGGTAGATGACCTGACCATTGATAAGATTATTGAAGTATCAGAAAGGACTGTACGAGTGAAATAGATGAAAGGTTAAATAGGAAGTGATGTTTGTTTGGATGCTCTATTCGGCGAAATTTCATTGCACAGCCACATCCTGGTTAAGAAAAGCTTGTTTGAACATGCATTGTTAAGCATGAGTCATTGATGTATCACGGCGAAAAGGCGCGATCCATCTGTGACTCGTGATTAAGTTTTTGATTATTTGAATATGGATCATGTTTCAGTCAAATGTTACTTTCTCACTCCAGCTTAACGATCCTAATATTTTCTGCATTAAAGAAGAAATTTTGATCATTGTGCCCAACACTCTTATGCTTGGCTCTAATCAATCACATCGCTCAACTTTGTACTGGCCTGATTGCTTTTAGTTTCATGTGCCAGATATGAAATGAAAAAGTTTGGTTCAATTTTGACATGACCTACTTAAACTTTGGAAAGTATCATACCATAGTGTTGTTTTATGCATATTTGGTTGAAACTTTGCAGTGCAACATGTATTATTAGTCTGCAAAAGAGTTGCCTACAGGTCATTATTAATCTATCTATATACACTGCCATCTTTTTCTTCCTAGGCAATTTACTGCTATATTTTGTGAAGTTCAATACAAACGATTGTGACCAAACAACGTTGTTTGTTTTATACAGCAAGGTTAGAGGAGAGGAATTCCGTTTGAGGCGCAACGTAATCTATCATGGTCATTACCGGCTGATGACAAAAACATTCATTCGATCTGGAATAATTTCCAGCATGTCTTCTTAGTATACTTTTAATGATATAATGATACCTACTTTTCACACTGGGATATGCTTCATTTGGTGCGGCCGGCCATGGGTTGCATGCCTTGCTTGGGGGCAGAGTACCATAAAAAAGGGGATCGAGTGTCGGTTTCATCGCAGAAATGAGAAACTGTCTTTCTACGATATTGAATAAAAAAAAGTAGTCCCCTTACTAATCAGGATAAGGGCACCAATACTATACAAGAGACGCAATCGTTTGCTGGTGAGGGAATATCAGGTTTATTGCAAAGTTTGCACACTCTAACTACAGTAAATAGTCCCTAAATACAATTATAATAATAATATAAAGAGAAAGAGTATGGTAATAAGCAAGTTAGTGAGAAAAAACTGATAACGACAAACAGCACTGTTAATTACTATGTAAACTACAAAAATGAAAATGTATTTGGGGTCAAAACATTTTATACCGTCATAAAAAAACTTTCTTGCAGAATTTACGTATTTGAGCAAGTCTGGCAGCGTATAATAAGATTCTGATATGAAATAAGCAACCTTACACCTCAATAGCTAGCGCCTACCCATACATAAATATGTGTGACCTGCCATTTTAAGTTTTGATAGAACGCAAAATTATCCAAAAAAATTCTGACCGTGGAAATAACCAACCTCGGAGGAATACGTTCTAAAAAGCTTACAGGGCAGTTATATATAAGAGCTTGGATGTTACTTTTTATCAACTCAATACAGTGGTACATGTCGACCAATATGATTTCGATTATGCTTCAATGAAAGCTAGAATTCACCACAAAAACAACTAGTCCAGAACTTTTTCTTAGCTCGTTTTGCTGAGTATATATATTTGGTGAATCGCGCCGATAAGGTAAGGTCCAACAACAATGTTTACTCAGCAATACAAAACATATTGAATCAAAAAGATTTCGATTAATTTCGAAAAAAAAAGAATCACAAAAACAATAGTCCTGAAGCAGAATATTTATCTTTCACTTATTAATCAAAGGAATGCATTAAACGGACTTGCCTAACGAAGAACAAATTTGTTTCCAATGTTATGCAGATAAGGTATACAAAAATAATAATGTTATTTATATATACAACGAAAAAAGTCACAATTGATTTCACCAAGACATCATAACACGAAATATTTGAATATCTCATAGCGCACAATGTCCACTATTACCGACCTAGGCTCGTCAATCTTGACACACCAAGAAGATCAAGATTTACTGCAGAAATTTTCACTTCATCGATATACTAATGCTTGAAATGGAATGCTACTGAAACAGACCATTCAGGTAAACAATAACATTTATAAATAAACATGAATGCATATGACATAAATGTGACTAGATTTGTTCTGTTCAAATTTCCAACAAAAGTAAAATAGCAAAACATGGAATGATGCGATTGCTACATATATAGGTACAGTCCATATTTTGCCCACTTTCCAGAAAGTCATGTCAATTTAAGAATATTTACTTCTAAAGATCGTTAAGAATACTTGACTAATCGGATAAAGCCATAGTTATCTGTGACCAGGCAAGGCAGAAATCTGATATCTATTGAATTCAGAATCGAATCAAATAATTTTTATGAATCGAATATTCAATCCAGCAGTATTTATACTAAAAATAAACGAACAAATAGATTTCTTCAGAAAATGATTAAAACACCAAAATATACGGCTATTTTCAGAAAACATATACTTTTTTGAATATGTTGATTGAAACACATATCGAATCGAATATTTTGGACAGCCCCATTTGTGACTCATATTTGGTCAACAACATATCTACGAAAACAAGCCCAAATATAAATTTCATACAAAACAGTAGCAGCTGGTAGACCGTAGATAATACTGTATATCAAAACTGACCGAATAAATAAAAAATATTCATTTCGTTTGAATTCACAGAAAACAAAAATACAGCAGGATCCCATCAAGAAGAAAAACAATAATTAATAACTATACTAATATTAAATATTGTTAATATTTGTATTATATAATAGAACATCACAGTTATAATATGAAAAAGTAGAGACTATTAACTGGAGAAAAGCATAAACAATCAGATATGGGCGCATTCAAATGATTCTATTCTGGACAGAACTCGAGCAAATGGTTCCCCAGAAAAAAACGTCAAAATATTTTTTGTCAAGCATGAGTCACTCACTGGGCGGCACGCCCCAGCAGTGGCATATGTTTGACAAAAATAAAATTTCTGATATGTCCTGGTTTCAAATAAAAAGTACTAAACTAAATAGAGAAATCTCACTCTTGTCTGAACACTATACAGTTGGCTGAAATATTCAATTTAATTCATATATTATAAAGTCTTCGTGATCGACCAGCATTTACTGGGAACATCCAAAGGGAATAGTTGCCTTACATACAGGGGTACCAATTTTAGTATAATGAATCAGGAAAAAGGCTTGCTTGAGATTACCACCATTTCGATTTCAAACTATTCCTCAAACGAAGTAATCGTCCAGCATAATTATTTTGTTCTAATTCATATATTGGTACCATGAATAAGAAAAAATGATCACTATACCAATAGACTACATTATATTTTAGTTTGTTAGTTTCACTTGAAGACATTTGCGGACGGCAAAATGCAACTGAACGTCAAATAGAATAAACAAAAAATTATTGTTAAGTAAAGAAAAAAGGAAAATATATACAGTTCAATGAATATGGAAATATGGCCACTATTCTTTGCGCCTCTCCTCAGTAAGCCTATTGTTCATTTTAAATGATTAATTCAACACATACAGCATATGCAGCAGTGATAGATTAAAAAAACATGAACTAGTGATTATGACTATGAAACGTATAGCTAATCCAGGATTTAATTTTGTCTTGACAGAGCAATCTCTCAGTGACCCATACACAACAAAATATTTTTTTGGTAAATCACATTCCATGACAAAAAATTCCCACATTGCAAAAGACCGATAGACACTAGAATATCGGTTTGCACACACCGTGTGCACTCAATCATCAAAACTTGAAAAATTTTGGAGGATTCTAAACTGCTTTGCATGAGTTCATGATATAGAATTTCAGGATCAGGTTGTGTGGAAGATGGTGCACACCAAAGAGTGTGATCGACCCTTACACGAAATCTCTCTCATCCTCAACATCCCACAAGCAAATTATTATTTAACGACACAACAACTACAAAGGAAAAATAAGACACGAACACAAAGACAAAAGAGAGAAAGCAAGAATAATGAAAAAATAGTCATTCTAGTATAAGAAAAAGGGAGGGCACCAGGTATCTTTGAAGGAATATATATCTTAAGACTGGAGTATTTCGTTCAGTTTCTCGACACCGGTCATGGCATTTGATTAGACGTACTACTGGCAATCAAAAAATAATTTTACATTGTAGGGTATGAGCCACTGAAGATAGCATTTGCAATCCTCGACTGGTTTTTCATATTTGTCAAAAATGTCAATTTGTATCTATGGGCATGAAACAATATTTCTTATGAATCTTTCAACTGAATTTAAAACGAATTGTTCTTCTTGATAAAATTCATACTGCCCCAAAACTTCTTTTGTTAAGTGTGTGTCACTGATGGATCACATTGATAAGACACGATCCGTCTGTGGCACATGCTTGACAAAAATAATTTCTCATCAGGATATTACATACTGCATCTCGAAAACCACAATTTTACTCAAGATACGTCCAAAATAGTTTAGACGCGGTAATGAAGCCGATTGCAGCATTGCACAGAAATATCATAATAGACAGATAGACTTAGCACATCATGATTTTGCTGCCCAATGGACTAACTAGGAAATCTGCAAAATAAATTTATCTACAAGAATTTTATTTCGAAAAAAAATCAAGATAAGAATTATTTTTAATTTTTTAGTGTAAAATTTGACACGCAGCCTTATTAACTCTAAAATCAACCAAAGTGGAATAATCAAAAAGTCTAAACTGGGAACAAAATCAAAAGTCCCTAGATTGCCAATTTATCCATTTCCGCTGGTCATCCCTAGCAAGCTTAGGAAACAGGAGTGGCTGAGGTCTCTCAAAATGTAAAGATGTAGTTCATTTCATTATGATCACACAGCTTAGTTTGCATGAAGTATAGGAAAATATTAAAGATAAAGAAAATGTTTTTTTCTCATAGTATTGTACAGCAGTTAGTACAGCCTCCTTCATTTGATTTTTCTCGATTTCGTTCTCCTAAAAAGAAAAGAAAATTGTCAGACATGCTAGCGTTATTATGTTCTGATAAAGATTCGAATCCTATAATAAAAAAAATTTAGTATAGGGTGGCCGGTGAAATACATTCATTTTCTGTATTATTTTGCATGCCAAAAGTATATACCCGTATATGATTCAATCTCAAAAATTGAGCAAAAATTCAAATGGGCTAATTCATTTATTTCCAATTAAAAAATGCTTTTCGTTAGGTACGAGCTAGTGATTGACTGCGCCAGGGACAATATGGCAGAATTTCGTTCTTCCTTGGGTCTACGAAATGTTCATATCATTTTCTTCAGATGGACAAAGAATATTCAAAACAATCGAAATATGCTACTGCTATTTCATAGCAGTGTCGATGGTTTGAATTCTTTTTCTACCAGACAGTGAAAAAGAAATATTTTATTCTCGCAGCAACAGATGTATCTTAAAATATCAGCCATTTGCTAAATTTTCATCCAATGGGAGTCATTTTCTTCGGGTGTCTCAGTAGCAGAGTAAACAACATTCTGCCATTCTGGACCACATGAAGTGCAGTCAGTATGCCAAATTTATGATCATTTTGACATAAAAATATCACAATATTCCGATTATGATTTGCGATTTTTTAGCTGTCAGAGTATCAAGGCTACTGCCGAAAATCAGAAACTCACCTTGTGATGGCATTTCTGGGAGATTTTCTCTCGGTACTAAGTGCATTACAGTTAATCTTCCTGTCTGAAGTTTTAAAGCTGGAGTAAAATAAAAACAGGAATATCAGTTTCAATGAATTAATTTTCAATACTAAACCTTGCTTTTACTTAATGATGATATTAAGTATCAAAAACAATATCCAATATCAGTTTCGAGTAAAATTTGAATATACATTGATTTTGCATATATGCATATTATATGATAGTCCAAACATTATTCATGATTTTGACAAATCATTCGTTCCGATTCTGAAAAGCCAGGGTATTCTATTTTGGTCATCCATATATAACAGTTTACTATTATTATTGTTCAAATTCATCTGATCAATTTGGAAATTTTGAGATTGCTTGACTGTTTGTTAATATTCCGAAACATAAAAAATAGATCGTCATACCTCCCAAAGATACATTTCCATGTAAAAATCTGCCTTGATATATAAGTCTTAATATTCTGTGATTGTCAACTTTTTCATCCCAATCTGAAAATGAAAGAAATATGATTGAATGATAGGAATGAACACCGTGAGCGCTACGCAATCTGTTAATATGAGCACTTGATTGAAAATGTCAATAATATCGAATTGTATATTCCATAACACATATTATAAATTTGCTCATTCGAGTGGATCATCTAAAGCAAGACCCTCAAGTATTTTATATATAGATGTACATTTTTTTTAAAATGCGGTTAAGGCAAGGTCAGAAGCAGCACTCAGATGGAACAACTAACAGCCTCTGATATTGCTACAGGCTACTATAAGGTGTAATATGGTACCAGCAATTGGCCTCTACGAGGATAACTTTAAAAACGGAACTAAATAATGTTGTTGGAAAGGTATGAATTTTCCAGATCTGCTGTGCCTACTGATAAGTGATAAGTGGTCACGCCATGTTTGAATGTCTTAGTGTTGTTGGAAAGGTATGCATTTTTCAGGCCTACTGAGCCATCCGGTAATTGATAAATGGTCAGTCACACCCTGTTCGGGGCATGGATTAACACGTCGGATCAGTCAGTACTTCAACCAGAGATCTGTAACTTACAATGCCTCAAAATAGCTAGAATGCGGGAAAATATTCTATCAGACTGTTTATATATATTAATTCCTGCATTTGATTGTCAATGTTAGCTTATATTTTAACAACCTTGTAACAAGACTTTGAACTTGTGAAGAAACCACATCCCACAACATGCTTGCTTACCAAACAAATTTTGTTGAGCATGAGTCACTGATGGATGGCGCCAACAAGACACGTTCCATCTATGAGTCAAGTTTAACAAATCAAAAATTCCAGACTCTGATGAAATTAGATTCAAATGACAGCATATATATTAAATAAACAATGCAGTAAAGGACAAAATTTTGACCCCTTAAAACAATCTAACTGAAGATACAGCCAGATTCAGTGTTCTTCCTAAAATAGAAGACGCCTATATCAAAATTATATGTTTTCGCCCTTATGACCTGTAAGACAGTCATGGTCAGAGACAACTTGCTGGGTATTGTATAAATGTATTGCATAAGGTCTTATGTCTAAAGTTTAATTACTTTAAAAAAAAAAATTTCGATTCATTAGAACACTAAAAGATATTCTGGTACCAAAATGAAGTGCTAATGAAAATACCACCAACATAAACAATAACAAAGGTATAAGTGTTAGAAGCTTGTGGATTAGGTGACATGACCCTATCACTTGGCTTAAGGAATGTGAAATGAATTATTTGAGCAGTTGCAACCTCAATTTTTTAAATGAAAGCACAATAGTATAAAGGAAAGAGTAAAGAATGGATTGTTTTATCATACCATGGAGTCAGAAACACACTTGAAACTTGAAAGTAGAGTAGTTCAATTTCACATACACATGACGTGATCCACCATTTC
Organism: Styela plicata; assembly: GCA_963675895.2. Classification (NCBI taxonomy): domain Eukaryota; kingdom Metazoa; phylum Chordata; class Ascidiacea; order Stolidobranchia; family Styelidae; genus Styela; species Styela plicata. The sequence goes on from OZ023152.1 coordinate 8,224,837, forward strand.
CCCGTCCCTCTCCCACGACCAGCGAAACATTGTTGAAAAAACTTTCATTCAAAAACTTTCGAAACAATCAAAATCTAACTTTATGACAAAAACAAAAAATAAATTTTCTTGCTTGCATGATGTACACAGTTCATACCAAGTAAACATATTTCGTTTAGTACGTATCAATGATGGATCATGTCAAAGAGACCTGGCCATTACAGTAGAGATTGAAGCGATCAATGTTCAATGAAAAATCTATTGAATAAACAATTATAACCCTATCCTTACCAACAATAAAAATGAACTCTCTCATTTCACAAAAGTTTTAATTACAGCGGCACAAATATGGATTCCTGTGGTAGTTTTCAGCACATGAATAAAAACTGGAATAAATCCTGACAGTTCTGTATAAAAATATTCAGTTCCCCGCTGTGCTTAACATCAAGAATTTATCCAAAGTTTAGTGGGTTGAAGGTCATCGGGTATGTTTTAAACAATTTATGAACAAATTCGTAACCAATCTGCAGATACAACTATTTATTAAAAAAAAAAATGGTAGTTTCGTTAGTGCCTAATTGAATACTCTCGTGAATGCCTTTGTGCAAGTATGGACGGCTCCCATACTCTCGTGTTATTTGCACCCCAAGTTTATATTTACATTTCCGAAGAATTTGAAATCTCAAATGAATTTTTTGAATTCTTAATACCGGTAATTGCATTGGACGGTGTGAAAGAATCTTGCCCCTTTTTTCTTCTTCAGATGAACAAAAAGCTTCAAAACCATCAACACTTCTATTTCGTAACAGTATTGATGATTTTGAACAACTTTTTTAAATACTTTCTAGCAAAAAATATCATGAAATATATATTGCCCATTTGGTATTTTTTTCTGGTAGAACCCACTTTCTTCGGGTGACTGAGTAACAGGTTACAATAATGCAACTTCAAACATTATATCATAAGATTCGTGTATATTTGTGTAATTGTGTATATCACTGTGTGTCTCGCTAAACAAATATGTTTAGTACGAAATGCCAACAAACATATTATATCTTTGTTAGAAAATACATTACATAATTTTTCAAAATAAATTACAGCACACATTACAGCTGGTATTAAATTGTACAGAGCACATTCATCCTATCGGGAAAACCTCGTTCAATCCTGACAAGTATGTGTCACTGATGGATTGTGTCGATGAGGCACAATCCAGATGTGACTCATGCTTGACAAAATGAATTTCTGATATGAGCAAAAAGACTAAATCATTATTTGTTCAAACTGGACTGAAATTTTCTTTTATTGAAATTCACTCTGAGTAAGGCCAGAAGCGGTTCATGAAAGGAATAAACTAATGGTCTCTTAATAGTAAAGCGCCAATAAAAGATATAGTACCAGCAACTGCACTCTAAACTGAAAACACCCCAGGCAGAAATGAACCGCCATGGTGAAATTCAATGATTGTTATCTTTCCTGGGTGATGGTAAAACCATCTACCACTTCTTTGCCTCCATTTAGTCGCTTCTTATATTCTGTATTGTGAAATACTGACATAACATTTTTCTGCAAAATTTTTTTTATTTTTTTTTATTAATAAATTCTTACATGTTTACATTTGTCGTCAATATCAAATTTCTGACAAAGTGGAAAATATTTGAAAAAATAAGTTTTCTCAATGTAATGTTCCATATGGTTTAAGGAATATTCAGAACCCTTTTAAGAACATTTATGATACCTAAAATGTAAATGAAAAACTACAACATAACTGTACAATAAAGGGAAATACTTCACTGGAGTGAAACTAAAATATTTTAAAAATTGCTATCATAGACTACATGGGGCGTGATTTGCCTCCGATGAGAGAAAAATTGTCTATCAATTTTTATAATGAACCAGAATAGGGGAACATAATTCAAGTCCAGTTCTTTTTAAATGGCCATACTTATAGGTGGTACACATTCCATAAACAGTGTTGTAGTATATTATTGCCAGAATAAAAAATTCATAGTAAGATAGACTGCTATAGTATAATATTTAGCATGCTTGAAGAGAAAAATTTCTAATCACTTTCCACCAAAATTTTATTCAAACAATCTCCACACCAAATTAAACCCCAATTAGCCTTATCAAAACAACTTTGATAATAAATGAGACGTTTGGATATAGAGCAATGACGTAACAGAACAAACTTCAAAAACTGATATTCAAAATTCAATTACCTTGATAAAATGATGGTATATATTTAATCTGAAGCAAAAAATGATTTTAAATTCACTTTTAACTTTTCAAGTATAAAACGTAGTTTTTCCTGATTTTAATGGAAGTAATAGTTTTGGTGTATCTACCACTTTCTGAAAAAAATGTCTTTGTTTGTTAGATTCGAATATTCGGTTTTGGCCACCCCCAACAAAAATAATTTTAGTCTTTTTAAGGCTTTAAAATCATAAACAATGCTATGAAATAGCAGTGTTGCAGATTCCATTTTAATTGTGTGTGTTGCATCTGGTCTTATATCTATCACTAGCTCCGATTTTGGCCACCCCCAGCAAATATATATTTACATTCTTTGTAAGGCTTTAAAATCATAAACAATGCTATGAAATAGCAGTGTTGCAGATTTCATTTTAATTGTGTGTGTTGCATCTGGTACTATATCTATCACTAGCTCCGATTTAGGCCACCCCCAGCAGATATAATTTTACATTCTTTGTAAGGCTTTAAAATCATAAACAATGCTATGAAATAGCAGTGTCGCACATTTCATTTCAATTGTGTGTGTTGCATCTGGTACTATATCTCTCACTAGCTCCAATTTTGGCCACCCCCAGCAGATATAATTTTACATTCTTTGTAAGGGTTTAAAATGATAAACAATGCTATGAAATAGCAGTGTTGCAGATTCCATTTTAATTGTGTGTGTTACATCTGGTACTATATCTTTTACTAGCTCTTTGCTATTGAGTGGCCTTGCTTAGAGTGATTTTCAAAAAAAAAATAATGAAAGAATGCTTCTACATTGAATAACATAAAATATAGTGTTTATCAGTGTTAATTATATACAGTCACTTTTGGCCATTTAGCACAAAAGCAAGACAAGCCTTAAAATATTGCAGTGGACATTGGTAACCAAAATCGCCATTCTTTATTAAAATGCCCACAGATTTTTTTTTGACCACTATAAATTTTGGACTGGAGTCTGTGGACTGTCTTAAACTGAAGCAAAGATAAATACTAAAACACAATCGCTAATAATTTTTTTCAGCTCATGATACACACATTTTTTCATGTATAAGATTAATGATAACAAAACAGTCGCGGGTCAAGTGTTTCAAGTTATTATGTCCCGACCTTAGTGAGAGGACTGATCTGCTTAACTCAATAAATAATTGATTTGAGTTAGTGCTAGTATGCTATGGGAATGCAAACAAAGCTAAGACCCCGTCAGAAAACCTCTACGCAACAAAATTGTTTTGTCAAGCATGAGTCACTGATGGATTGCACCGCCGAGGCGTGGTCCAGCTGTGGCTTATGACCAACAAAACGAAATTTCCGGTTTGATTAAGCCTTAGTATTATTACGATTGCGATATTGCGATTGGTAAATGCATTGTAATAAATTGTAAAATGTCTATAGTTCATTACGCTACACTGAGCCTATTGAACATTACACCGTGTTTGGTTTTTACTTTCCTTCAACTGGAAAAACGTGGTGCATTCTAAATATATATTTAGCCTATATATAACACATAACACTACAGATAAATTTGTTAAAGAAAAACTATGTGTACCGCTATTTTTACTTTCTGGCAAAATAAAATCTGTGTGAAATATATAAAAAAAATTGAGACAAATGTCCTGATTTTGCTAAACAATAAGAAAAATCTTTAAAAATAATGATCACATATGTTCCCTATTATTAATATTAAAAAAATCTGCCAAACTTAACCCATTTCATCATATTTTAGATCAGACAGGCATAAAGTATTTCAGTTACTCAAGACACCAGAAATATGGATGATATGAGAACAAACTTTACTCATGAGTCATCATCACTCGGTATGACTTTACCTGAATAGTCAGGTAATATAGAATTCTAATAGAGGTAATTTCGCTTTTCAATTATCCTTTATACTGTATATAAATTCATTTTGCAGTAAAATTAATATATATATATATATATATATAAAATGCTAAATTTTACAACATAATATATTGACACTTTGTTGCAAAATGAGCAATCATAATAATACGGCCAAATTTTGTTTATCAGGAAAATTATCTATACAGTGAATTTTGTATACCATTAAAACTAAACTATAAGTAGATATCTAATCATTCACATTGCATACGTTACAGCAGAACCTTTAAACCTTTTGAGAAAATAAAAATTTTTGCGCTTCTGTACAACGACATAAAAGACAAGTCAACCTTGTGATATGTATTAGATATTGAGACCGGAGCGAAGCGAAGTAATGCATGATTTTTAGACACGTAACGAGTGTAGCTCATATATATACATAGCTCTGCATAAAGGTAGTGGTTAGTTGGGTCTTTTAAAATGCTGGTTGCAACCATACTTTTATATAATATCAATGAAAATCATTTTGAATTCAATTTTTATCATTTTCAGACTGAGAGAATTGTAGCTACTCTACTACTTAAATGCCTGAAGAAAAAGGGTTTAAATAGAGGAAAAATTAACGAATGGAAAATATTTCGTGCTATATCTGTAATTATAACGAAATAAATCCAGATTCTATTGCAATTCTTCGACTTTAATAGTTTCATATATTATTAAATTTGCTATTTCAAATCCATTTACTCTCTATATTCATGCCTCTCCAACCTATAGCGACACATACCTAACAAAATTTGTGTATTAGTAAACAATAACAAAATTGTTCCTAATGATAGTATTTTTTTAAAGAAATTCAATCCAAAGAGAGCTGGGAGCAATGGCTAAAAAGGAACCAACTACTGGCCACTTAATAACAAAGAGCTACTTCACGATGTAGTACCAGTTGCACTCTAAGTAGAGAACATTACAAAAAAAACTGAACTGCTATGGTAAAATGCAGTGGGCGGTATCTGTCCCGGGTGATGGTAAAACCATCTACCATTTTTTTTGGTTTACTAAGAAGTCTTTTTGGGCTAGTCAGAGAGCTTATCGCATCTGCTCAGAGCTGTGACATTACAATTAAAAATGATATTATTACTTAATTTTCGAATCACGATAAGACTAACAAGGAATAACTCAAAATTATTTCCTTACTAAGGCATTATGATTAATTAATATAAGAACATGTAATCCTATTATTTGGCACCAATGTGTGACTTCAGAATATTTAATCTGGATTATTGACTTTGGCATGGAAAATAGGAACAAACAAAGAAACCTTTCCCATGTGTGCAATCAAGAGAAATCAAAAATAATAATCAATCTGCCAGTCCCAATCAGAAATTTCATTTTGTCAAGCATGCTCCACAGATGGACCACATCTCGTCAGCTCGTTCCATCAGTGGCGCATACTTGACAGAAGATGCTTTCGCAAAATTGTTCTGATTGGAATGTTGAGAGAGACTTAAGTCAAAACTTTCAGTTGAAATATTTACTAGACTACAGTTAAGAATGCCAAATGTGGGAAAAGAAAATTCCAAATTATAACTATGTTCCAAGGAGAATAATTTCAAAGTTGCCAAACCAAGACCTGTTTGACTCTATTTCAAATGTCCAAATATTTGAAAATGGAAAAACAAACAATGAAATTCAAAATATTCTAAAATATTTGTCGAAGCAATTTTAAAGAAGAATTTTCTATCAAAGACAATTTTGATTTACAAAAACTAAAATTTGATAACCATCATAAATTTCCTAAACAGAGCAATCAATAAAACATAATTACCTTTTCATGAAACTGGCCACAGTTTTAATTCTTATAACTGTCATTTGGCATTTTCTTTGGGTGCCTGAGTAGCTGAGTGACATGCTGAACTTATTCTCAATTATGTTGCTAAGATGCAATCGCCACATAGCGATATTAACAATCTCAAAGCCTTTTGTTATACCTCCAGACACACAAAAAATAAGGAATTAATCTTAATATCATATCGACTTTTTTTTATGAATCTATGAAACAACAACATAGTCTCATCAGGGTGACAAAACGTTGTTACGTTGTGTCTTCACAATCCAAACAATACCTGAAAATCCCTACCCGTATACAAATAGAATAATGTTTCAACATTTCTGAAAAATTTGCTAATATTTTTTCATATTTTGCCCCTTTTGCAGCAAAGTCATGATTTATCACAACACCATCATTATGACCTATTTATCCTATGGGAGTGGAAACCTGAGAATACGGCTTAACCATAATGGCGAACAACAACCTCTTGTGCAGACACTAGGATGAAGGTTTTAACTTAACATATTCACTCATTTTCCCTTGGGATGGATATGGTAGGTGGAGGAAGCCATAAGCATCCCGAGTTTCGAACCCAGGACATTAGAGATATGTAGCTCAAAGTGTATTCCCAATGCTTTACCCGGTTATCCGGGCACTTGTTAACACTTCTCTGCTCACTCTTTATCAACGCCATAATATACATTAAGTTGTCTTACCACTGCATTGCATTGCGTCTCAGGTAATAAAACAAAAAAAGCAATACACGTCAACACCTGCATTGCTCTGCTTTGATTGTGTTGACATGTCTACTAAGCACAACCGTAAGTGACGAAACAAGCACTCTGTTAGCCAACATAGCAAACCATGCGGTTGTGTTCGAAGGAGTGGTAGTCAAAAAGTGTTGGATGTTAACCATCACGCAGAGCAGATACCACACAAGGCACTTTCCTATAATAGTTCAGTTCAATTTAGAATATTTTCCACTTAGAGTGCAGTTGTTGGTACGATATCATGTCGCAGCTCTTTGCTATAAAAAGTGGCCATTATTTGGTTCCTTCCTGGCACTGCTTCAGGACGTTCTTTATGTGGATTTAAAAAAGACATAAAAAACGCATGTGCAGCATTGTGCTAGCCTAGAAAAATACAACCTACAAAAACCTGAATTACTTGTTTCCCAATCAAAAATTTCATTTTGTCAAGCATGAGCCACAGATAACACAAACTCGATAAAAGGTTATTAGATAGCAAATTTTCTGACTGGTTAGTTACCATTGAAGCGACACTTTTATGTGTGTTATATCACATAATACCCCGACAGTCAGGCAATCATACAAATGCATTATTGAAATATTCCATACAATGTATTATTTTCGTTTGGCAAAGAGTCAGTGATGAATAATTGCGAAAGTGTAGGCCATGTAAAATTGATTGATAAGTAAATTTTCTTACCGCCATATTATTGAAAAGACTATACCACATAACTGAGAGAGCAGCGTGATCAATACTCTATAATAATGTATTTAGGAAAGAGATCAATATATTCCAGCAAATCATTATAATATTTAAATTTAAAATATGTTATGATGTACAAATTATCTTATTTTATTAGATCCGTGAAAACAGTTCATAATTACTAAGCCATCATAAGTCAATGATAGGGAAAAGTGACCAAATCAGGATATCTGATCAAACATATGTGTTTTGTTAAGTATGGGCTACTGATGAACCGTGCCTCAGCAAGACACATGCGCAACTAAATAAAATTTATGAATGGGAAAAATTGTTATGTTGGAGATTTAGAGTGTCATTAATTATGAAAAATGGATTATATAAGATACCATAATTTATGTAAGCAAATAAAATAAATTGATAGCTTGGTTCAAAGCATTTAAAGCTGCAGTTAAATGTGAAATCAAATTATTCATCAATGGCCTATACTAGACTTATTACGCTTTTCTAATTGGTAGAATTGACACTTCTATATAGGGTACCGTAACGTGGATTTGTTTTCAAAGTAAAATAAAAGGCAAAGCTAAATTGGGGTATACCGGTAATATGGTTTGAAAAACCACTAAGCAGAGACAATTAATTCCTTGAATATTACGTGGCATGGGGATAATAAATTAGCCATTGACTGACGTGGTGGTGGTGCTATTTTTGAAATATGAAACGAAGGGTTATAAACAATGTTTATGACTTGACATCATTGTAATATTGGAATAGAATCCTATTTTTCCTATGAAATTGAACATCCCTAGGTATTTCAAGCCCAAAATGGCCCAAATATCATCTAAAAAATTCCATAATCCATTGTATCAGTTTAATAAACTGCTTAAAAAAAAAAAACACTTGAAGAAATAAAACAGATCCGCCTAAATTTTAATATTCTTGGTAAGAAATGGTAGGTGGTTGTAACATAGCGAAAGGGAAATACCATTCTCTACACTAAAGCTAACATGGCAATTCAATTCCATTTGGAATGTTTTCCGCTTAAAGTGCCGTTGCTGGTACCACATCATGTACTACAGCTTATTAAGATTAGGTGACCAAAAATGGGTTTCTGCTCCAACTATGCTTGTAGTGAATTTCAATAAAAAATATATATTGTATAAAAACTTACGTTCAGGCCAATGATCAAATACATATTTGCCAATGTCAGCTGCGGTGTCACTTGGTGTAAAAAAATATTCATGAGTTTTTCCACTGACCAGAATCAGCTTGAGTCGAATCTAGTGGACGAGAAGAAAATGTAAAATTAGATTTCAGATATGCAAATATTTTCACGCTCATTTTGGTATATTCAATAATACTGACTACTGAAATAAACTAATCATATATGGGAATGCCCTTATCCTGACAGTTAGATTTTTGAACCTTTTGTGTAATTGATGAGCAAAACATTAATTACAACCAGAGTAGTAGAATGTCGGCTGCACTGCCACAGAGACATCTGAAGGAAATGAATCCTACCAGAAAAAAATTTAAGATATATGATATATATCTCTTGCTAGAAGATAAAGATGTCTCTTTTTAAGTATTTGGTAAAAACCGAACTGTAGACGAAAGTTCAAAATCACCAACACTGCTATGAACCAGCAGTAATGATGGTTTCAAAGTTGTTTTTTTTGTACCTACATAAAATAAAATTAGTCATGGTTGAATTTTGAAACCGGTGTTATGAACCATTGTCTCAGTCACAACAACACAAAAACAGCATGATAGAAAGACAGTTCTTCCTCGCGCGGCACATTCTTTTCAACTGGAATATTGCTAATTTTTAGACTACATATATTTGAGGATTCCTCCAGAACAGTACCAGATAATGAAATTTGAGTGGCATGACAATACATCACCTGGATCTGTGACAAAACAAAGATCCAAACGGGGAGGAACGTAAGTCGGGCTGGTCGGGATCCTAGTCATAAATGCTACCATCTGCGTCAGTGACAAGTAATGGCAAAATTATGAGTTTTAATTCCGGCGAAGTCAGTTGCAACTGGATTTAATCGGGTATCAGGATTGGCATTGAATTTTCCCATCGCGAAAATTTTGACAGATGGAAGAGGCATCAAAATCTTGTCCTGCAAAGATACGTCGCCCATGGCAGAACAATCTTGGGTTGAGGGGGATCGGTATACGAAGAACGGAAAGACGTCGATGTTATAGCGGGTTTAAAGTTTGATATGATAGAAAAATACACATTTCTGAATCAAAAACTTCACTTGGTAAGGCATGAACCACTGATGAAAAAAAAATTACACGGCACATTCTTCTTGACTGGGATATTGCTGTGTATTATTACTGAATATTAAATGTAAAAAAATAAACTGCACACACTTTATCCCTGTTAGAATCCTTCTTTCTTGGACTCGGAGGTGTCGCTTCTGTGTTACCATCGTCTGCCATATCAATTGCTGATAATACAATTAATATGCATGCAGCACTTTTGCAAAGTTGATGCTTCTTATATTTCCACACCCGGTATTTCCTTTATTTGGGATGAGAATTCCACATTGGATTGCGAGCAGTAAGTTTGTTATCCAAGTTTCACAAATTATGTCATTTGTGTCATTTTTGATTTACTTTCTAAATTATAAAAGCAAGAGAAAATAGTTTGATTTTTGAAGAAGTACCGGAGAGGTGGACGACTTTGATTAAAAATTTTCAAACAATATTAGTGTAACTAGGTACGGTATGAAAAAAAATATTAAAATTTTCTTGTAAGCAAACTAGCGCGCCGAACATGTGAAAAAATTTGTTGGGCGTACAGTATTATGGGGGCAAACATTACAAAACTGTGTATGGCAAACATTATAAAACTTAGTATAATTTACATGCCGAAGGCGCATAAAAATTTTGTCTATTATGAAAATATTTTTCTTAAAATTCCATGATGGTTTTCCAGATTGAAATTTCATGATTAAAAGGAGCTTAAAAATATGGAAGTCTACTCTAATAATTCAAATACTTATCACCTAACGAATGCTATTGCAATAATAATATACTATTTGGTATCTAATCTCATAACTGAATAGCAAAAGCAGATTTTTTTTGTTGGCAGAAAAATGAGGGAATCAAAGTCCCGTCCCTGCTTTTACCGTACTTTACAGTTTAGTAGTCACTGCAAATGGATGATTATTAATCTGTGACTGCCTTATAAATATTGTAAAAGAAATTTATGAAAATGCAGTTGCTCTCATTTATGAAAAATTTGTGTCCAGTGAAAGTTCAGTACCATATTCCTGAATGTTATCAAAACAAAAACTGGCAGAATATTCTCATTCTAACTAAGGGGCGCCAATGCTGTTAGCAAATGGCACCGTCTCCCGGGTAAGGACGAGTCGCTTGCAACATTTGAAATTTTTATTATAATCGGATATACGGTACTAAACTTCGTGAGACCCAAAAATTTGCTGTTTCTGAGAGTATTTGAAGTCTCTTGTAAAGGTCTTTACGCGAGTACAGACGAGAGTATGAATCTTGTGGTATTTGCAACCCTGAACAGCTGATAGACCTAACAACAAATCAACCACACTGACTTTTAACAAATGCCCTTTGAAAAATTTAACAGGATTCAAATGGAACAGGCCTATACTATATATACTATTCGTTCTAATATGAATTGATTAAGTAATAAGGCAATGTTATACACACAGTTCTGAGCTGGTCTGTGGGCAGCGGTCTGACCTTTGCTGAGGACGGATGCCCACTCGTCCGTCCAGCACGTATTCAACACTTATTTTGACAAGAAAGCAATGGTGGTGATCAATCAACGGTACTATGTGTCGGCAGAGATGGTATTTTTAAAATTCTGGCGAATTTTCTTGTTCAATAACGAAGGCATTTATATTGGATGCAAATAAAAAGGACATTTATTTCATTAACAATGTTTCGGTTGACACTTTGAGATCATGAATTTCTCGTGTACGATCATGTATTTGGCACTATTGGATTGGAATATGCAGATTAATATGGTTTTGAGATCTTTACTTGACCAGATAACAGCTCCACAATTTGGTTTAACCAATTGGATGCAAATGATTATGAAAAGCAGAGTATCAGTTAGAATAAAGTGTTCCACTAAATATCAATGAAAATACAAGTGTACATAGTTTTTAGCATGAAGGGTGAGGATCAATTGAACAAGGACAAGTCATTTTGACTGTTCATATGAATTAAACGAGAAACATACAAATTGCGGAAAAAATATTACACATGCAGCATGAACTGCAAAAAAAATCGGGTCTCATGAAGTTTAGTACCATATATCCGATTATCATAAAAATTTCCCATGTTGCGAGCGACTCATCCTTACCCGGGAGACAATGCCAGATGCTTGTAGCATTGGCGCCCCTTAGTTAGGATGAGAATATTCTGCCAGTTTTTATTTTGATGACATTCGGGAATATGGTACTAAACTTCACTAGACCCAAAAAATCTTCTACATCAAAAGCGGGTTACGAATTTGATGAACTGTTTTAGTAGTCTGCACTCTGCACAATTTGGTTTTGTTGTTATTCACTGCCACAATTTATTCACAAAACGTTCTTGTTTTGAATTCGGTAGGTACGACACATAGATATGTAAATTGCCCGAACGTGGCATGTACGTTCGAATTAAAATAATCATTAACAATGGCCTAATACAGAATACAACGCCAGAGAACCATTCAGCATTGATGGTTTTATCCTGTTTTTATGAGTTTTGTCTTTTCTTTTAGGGTTTAGTTTGCTTTTTTGGTGAGCATGTGTGAATATTCACATTTTAAGCTTTATTTAAGGCTGTGCCAAGCGTGTATTGTTGTGATTTGTAGGTTATGTTACCACCAGAGTTCCGAAATAAAATGTATTGTCGATATGAGCCTGACCCACTAGTCTGTGCCGGCAGCATCCTGTCCTTTATCGCTGACTGACTACGGTACGCTGTACGCACAGCGTAGTGAGATGGAGATGCTTTCTTTTCCATACTATGCTCAGATGCTCTTCTGTCTTTGTATGATATGATGCCATTATCGCCAATTCCACTAGTGACCAGTATCGATCCAAGTTCAAGAGGTAAATTCCCAAAAGAAACTCTGGTTGACCTAAACAAAAGCTCGGAGGTTCTGGACGAGTGTACGACACAGAAAACAGAGGCCAGAGTTTGAGGTGCTAAGCTAACACAGTGTCAACGTGTCCACCAAGTGACCATCGGTTTTTTTGTTCCATTTTCAAGCGTTTACTATGCCCAACGTCGTTTTCTGGAAGCAGGGATACGATTAAGGCCTTTTCAGTGTACACTAACCTGGATCGCCGCCGAGATTTGAATACAGTGTCAACTCGGGACGTGAATAGTGCGGCGGTTAGTTTTTCATCCATTTGTGTTTTTGAAGGGGAGAGAATGATGATATGCGAATGGATGGTTGCTGTATATTTTACCTAACCAAGTCTGTACCAGTGTGCACCGATTCAATATTGCAGTGTGCTCAAATTCTTGAGGATTACTAACTTGAATTATTACGGCACTAACAAGACTTGTGGTTAACAATTGAGCACACTTCCACTAGGTCTGCTTGTTTTTATAGCCACCCATTTGTACTGTGTATGGGTCACCCCAAGGCCACGTTTAAGTAAAAACAGAGACGGTATTTTTGGGGAAATATAATTTTCTCGGTTCTGCCAAGTTGACATCCTGGATGAGTTGTGAGCATGGATTAATGAATTGGGCCTGAAACAAGATATTTCAAACCTGCAGCACCAACACCATACCCCATTTACTGCTAAACTCCGTGTGTAACAACTTTGGTACCTACAGTGGGCTCAATCACAGCGTTTTCCCATTACTCCAGCTATGTAAACGGCTGCACATACACCTGCTAACTCAGATTAACCAATCAACTCTAAAATTCCCCTCCAACATTCTTTATGCTTTTTTCCTAGTTTGAGGCCATTACTGTGATTTGTCTCATTAAAGATTGTGGTAAGAGTGAAAACGAGTCCTCTGTTAATCTTCTACATACTCTAAAATTTTAAGCAAAAGAAGTTTCATACTATACCGTACTTAAAATTAAGTGTTTATTCTACTGTACATTTTCAGTTTTGTACCTACGATATAATTATTTACCATCTAAGCGAGCCCAATAGGTGGTAACTGACCAAGGGTCATATAAACATTTTAAGCCCTCATTTATATGCTGTATTGCCTCGTTTTCTGAGCTGAACTTTATGTAAAAAATTAAAGTTCCACTTGACGTCGCTACTCGCATGGTTTTATCACAGTTGCATCCAACTTGTTTGTTGTTGTACTGTTAGTTTTACCGTTTTTCAGAATTAAAATAAATAAACCTAGCTTTAATCAATAGTCACAAATAGAAGACCAAAGACAAGATGTTTCTTGAAAACTTGTAATGGCATTTGGCAAAACTTAGCATTTCAGTACAAGCTGAGCCAACAAATTCAAAATAGCATCACTATCACGATTCCACTCAGTTTTAAAGGCGCAATAGCACATTCAAGCATTGCAGAGAATTCTGGAATAACCAAGTGTTCTGAATTGCTCACTTCTAAACCAAAAGTCATATCATATTTGAAGATTCATGCAAATAGCTCTCAATGTTTCCAAATTTCAGCACTTGTGCAAAAAATTTTGTTCTTTAATGCAAGCTATGGACAAATGGTGCAACGAAGTGTCGCATACCAAATGTTAAATAGTGTGACTTTCCTACTTTGATGATAATTCATTTGTGTAGTTTATGCTTAATCTCATCTACTTATAAATACTTTTCCTATTAAATATTCATTCTGCTAAAAATACGCTAAACAAATCACAATTCAGATATGTAGGACCCATTGGTAAATTGTACCAGACATACATTCTGTGAACCATAGTTGACACAAAACGAAATATTTTGTATTCAATAATAAAAGATAAATTGAGACTCGAAAAATGTTAACTTGACACATATAGTAGAAAATTGAAGTGTAAAAGAATTTGTTAATAACTTCTTCATAACGCCACCGGATTAAAAATGCACCTAAAAAATCTATAAATGGAAATTAAGAATCGTAAAAACCATATTAACAGTTGAAACATGATATTTATGTGGTTATTGAATTTTATTGACTTTAATCCATATAGTCACAAATATTTCATGTAATCACCTGGCCCTATAGCGAGAAATTCAAAACAAAAAAATAGTGTAAAATTGACAATAACAAATAATATAAAGCATTGCCATTTTCCCAATTGTTTACACAAATTTCACATTAAACTTATGACAATTTAGTCATGATATCAATGAATTTGAAATAAATAAACAGATAAAACAGCGTTTAAAAATAAAATCAGAGTCTTGATTACGGTCGCATTCCACTAGCCGAAATGCAACCAGGTTAACAGAGGACAGGAGGATATTGTTGAAAGGTGTTTTGAGTCAGCCATGAGTGATCTGGAATAGCTCTGGATGACATGCGGCATTGAAACATGATCATTTATCCACAAAGCCTGTGTCACAAGTCTTCTTTATCGAATTCGGCTAATTTTGTTATTGCGCCAGAGTATTGGGCAGTAAATTCTACATTAGAATTTGAACTAGGTTGTTCATGTGTGGTTGTAATAGGTGCAACATTATTCTCATCCTTTTTCAGTGACATGAGTTCAATTTCCGCTGCATTTATGAGTGGTTCGATTGTTGACAATGCCCGGATCGGACTTGGAGATGTCACACTGGATGGTCCTGGCTCTGAATCACATCTTTTCCTAATAACTTTGCACCCTAATAGAGATTCAAGTTGATCCGGGTCAATGTTGACATTTCCTCCGGTGCAGAAACCTCTTGCATGATCCATAAACAAATCCTTCAGAACACTGAGCTCTTTTGTCAGAATCGAAATCTTTGATTCAAGTTGTTCGTTTTCAAGCTGAAAAAGAGTTTTTAAATGAAAATAAAGAAAATTGGACAGATTCATTCTATGTTGACATCATTTGCGTTCCTCCCAAAACTTTGTCATAGGGATCACTGACAAAAAAACCTTTATTAGATGTAGTCTATATAAATCTTGTCGTGAATGAAATGACAACAGGGTTACAAAGAGGATAGTTAGCAACGCTATTATATTTACGACTCTATTAGAAGTGAAACTGCAATGTTAAAGAGTTAGCTGTAGAATAAAATCAAAGAAAATCTGGAATCAGAAAAAAATACATAGTTCATTTTCCCATATTCATTTGGGTATGTTACGTTTCGGAATCCTGACGAAATATCACAGCGTGGAGCTTCAAACAATCTGAAATTAGAACACGCTATAAATAAACAATATTTTAAAATGTACCCCACCTTGAGTTGTTCAACTTTCTGCAAAGTGTAAACAGACTTCTCTCGAGTTTTTTCTCTGCTTTTTTTCACAGCAACATTGTTTCTCTGTCGCCTTCGGATATATTCTTCTGAATTCTTTTCCATATTTTCTTTCGCTTTCACCTTTCCAGGTGGTTTCATCTTACCAGTGAATGTTTTGGAACTTGAAGGAACATCAGTGGTAGAGGGAGGCAACATTTGTTGAGATAATGGGACATGATTGCTCACACTTACGGATTGATGAATATGCGATTCCATGCTTGAAGGAACTGTTGTAACATCGCATGTTGCTAAATTAATGCTGAATGTTGAAGCCGCTTCTCCTTTCTCTTCCATCTTAACGTGATGTTACAATTGAATCATATCCACCGGCAATCAACGGAATGTTGTATTCTACATTAGAAGGTGTTGTTTGTTCGAAAATATATTTCAATACACTATATATTTCATATAGATATTCAGAACATTATCCCTTTTAAAAATAATAACAGGTAACAGATGACTGACTGTATTATGCAGTGATTTATCCTTAACCAATCTTGATCGTTGTTTTTTAAGATGACTTACTAACACATTGTCATAGAAACATGATATAACCCTGAATCGGAGATGACAAGAATATGTCACTACTCACTTTGTTAGCAGATGTTTCATTTTGAATGAACCAAAATTCAAATCTGATCTGACAAGTACTAAAATTGCAAATTCCAAAAGTTACGCTTCAACCGAAAGCACGCAAAAATCCATTTGTACCAAAAACGGGTTCAAAATAATACTATCTCCAGAGAAGATAATATGTTCTAAAGAGTCGCTATTTCCCTCAATGCCAACATTTAAATCTACATTTGAACAACAGGTATTTCCTGAAACCTCTGAGTTGGACCCTGAACTTTCCAAGAGGCATTACAGACATAATTTTTTAACTATGACATCTTTATGCAATGTATATGAAGGAGTAAAAGATGCATAGTGCAAAGCGACCAAAAGAGAAAAGGGTAGGGCTAGCTTGTCAGTATGTTACTCCCCAAAATACTTTTTTATAACCACTTCTTAGAGTGGATCACCCTGTCCAAGACACTGTAACAGCGGCCACTTATAGACGGACAGGGTTGCAATTGCTGGAAAGATATGATCGTTTCCTGTTCGACTTGACCTGCTCAAATTATTACACCCTGGGTTGAGTAGTGGGCATGAATAAGCGAGCCGGACTCGACGGGACCAGAACCCGAGATGTTCAACCTGCGATGCCAACATGTTTAACCACTAGGCCATCGCGCAAAAAGAACAGGAGTTCCATCACAAGGAAATTTATTAAATAGAACATATTTCAAGATATATCTTTTGCCAGTAAAATAAAAGGTCCATTTTTCAGTATATTATAGCAACTGATCTGTACAAAAAAATCCAAAATCATCAATACTACTATATTGTCTATTCCATTTGTGCAAATTTGATACAGTGAAGTTATTACCGGATTGATTACATTGGGAATTTTTCGATAGCTGGCTGCAAACATAAGCTTGTGCCGAACATTTTCTAGCTCTGAGCTGCCGATTGTTTTTTTTTTAATAAGAAAATGTGACTTGATCAACTTTTTGTGAGGGTTTACTATGTTTTATGAATAAGAGCATACACACAAGCTTTTTAACTACACGCTGCACAGCAATTCATTATGTCTTGCACGTGCAAGACTCTGTCGAAAACTGTACAGTGTATGGGCATGTCTAATAGGGGATAGGATTTCATTTTCATCCTGCGGGAGAGTAAAGCCGAGAATACAGCTTAATTATATGGCGAACCACAATTTCTTGTGCCGATACCAGTTCCGAATCGGGGTGAAGTTTTTTTTGCTTATCATATTTCTCATTTTTCCTGAACATGGACCTGTCTTAACAATCAAAGAAGCGTGCGATTCATGACGCTTTACCAATCGAGTTAACTGGGCGCCCTAATGGAAGTTAATATATAGAATATGCAGCATTTAAACTCATCGTTCAACCACCCTTCACACATTCGAGATAACTGTAAATGTCTAAATAAGAAAATTAGCAGGCTACATTGACACAACAGAGCAGTAGCTTTGACTGCTGCTGGATGTGTTGCTTATGTTATACATATGAATGTTTAAATACAACAGGTCAACCTATGCATACATGTCTACTGTAAAATAAAAAAAGCCTACTCTTTTTGCCAATTCAAACTTATGAAACAGTCTCCCCTAATAACCCTGAAACCTGATGACTCGTGAGGACCAGGGCATTCCGACGCCCATTCAAAAATTCTTGTTTATTTTGAGACGTTTAAATAGGACTACATACAGTCCAACAAAAAAGTGGAAGACGACCAGCACGCCAAAACGGAAGTATGGAAAAACTGAACAGAAGCGCCTGACCAGCACTGAGCAAAACACGAAAGGATTGCGCAACAGATTTCGCAATCGGTATTTGCAACAAAACATCATCAACAAGGTAGTGCTAGGAGTCAGGTTTATTACAGTGGCTATTTCACCGACCTTTGACACTCCAATCTTCAGCCTATACCTTACAATGGGAAAAGTTTGACGAGATATTTTAGGGATATTACCGAATTTTTATCTGCGTGAGTCTAAACGAATCAGATTTTAAGCCAAAAATTTGAACTGAAAAACAACTAAGCATTCCCCTCAGTCTGATATTTATGATTCACACTTAGTGTATTCTGGTAATTTCTGCCTCTATTTTTGGATTTCATGCCAAACCATGCAGTAATTAATAAGTAAATCAGCATAATTTATATATCTTTAAACGATATACAAACAAAAAAACACAAAAATTACATCAAAATACTAAAACGACGAGGTGTTTACAAAGCAGAATGAAACAAGTAAAGTAAACAGGAAAATCAACACTCGTGGAAGGGTGCATTTCATCACAACTACACTTCGAAGTGAATCACCCTGCCAAGACCCTGTGCCAACTTTTGGAAAGACAAGGTTAGAGCTGTTGAAATACATAACCATTCCGACACGGCTTAGCTACGCAACTTTTACACCTTGCGTTATGGTTGAGTGGTGGTCAATGAGCATGGATCAAGGAGCCGGGATCGCCGGGAGTCGAATCCTATCCTCAATCTGTGGGTGAAGTGATGAATTAACTTAACTTCTAATTGGGTACTCAGAAAATTAACTAAAAACTAAGTTCCTAGTATGAAAAACAAGGCGAATCAAATATTCATTGTGACAAGGTTTTTGAAATAGACAATTCGGTGATTCCAATCTGTGTAAAATGTCTTAAATGCGGCAAAACGACAATAGTTTCTCTGGTTTTCATCTAGTTACTGCCTAGTAGGTGGGGTATTTTTTGAATATAAAAAAGTGCGTTGTATACAAAAACCCAACTTTTGACCCAAAATCTATTCTACCAATATTGCATGATTATATTGCTCGGGTTCTTTTCTTCTTGTGTTGTATTCGAGGATTACCAATACCACATTACCGTATTCTTTTTCTATGTTATTGGTCCTTGTTACCTTTTTGTTATTCATATGATCTGGATTGGGTCAACCTGACACAAATACACAGATAATAGTCGATATTTACTACTAAAGCGCAAAATTTGTAATTTGACCTAACTTGAGCCAAAGTTCAAGGAAATGTTGATTTGGAGCAAATAGGAAATCATATATGGTGAATCATTTGTGAATCTCTAGCTCTAACGGTGACAGAGTTATGAACAGTTTACTAAATTTGACTTTTCATTGGCCTTTAAGGCTCAATAGCCACCTAGTGGTAGATGGATGGACACTGTGGAAATAAGGCGAAAATCCAAGGAGGGTGAATGTTAAAAAAAATTGTGCCTCCCCCAACATTTTTTCAGGATCCGCCACCGAAGCATTTTTACATCACACACTTTTTAAATTTAAAAAAAAATCACTCCACCCTATCGCTTAGTGGTGAGGGGGTTTAGATTATTATTAGATTACCTAATAATACTTTACCTAGTAGTCGGTAAATTCGTTTTACTTTACCTAGTTTTAGTAAAAACTAGGTTGTCATCACTAGTGCCGAGGTTATGAGCAGCTGATCGGGGCTCCCGATCCACGGATTATCAAACGGTATGTAATTCACGTCCTACGCTTGCTGGACTGAATAAAAATCGGGAAATTGTTTTACTGGCCGGTGTAGCGGGTCGCACTTGCATTTGTATAATTTCTACAGGCAAATCAACGTATCAATATCTTGCAATAAATCTGAAAAGATAAACACATTAATAGAGTATTTAATCAACTGATTGGACTTCAGATGTGCGGAGTAACGTAGATAAACGGTATCACTGCAACGTAGCCTTCTTCAATCTTCGGACACGCATGGGACGTAGGTTTTCGATTCTGCGACCGGGACGGCAGGATGAATGTTTGAACCTGGGACTTTCTCGGCTAACTTTCCAGGACGCACCTATCAGAAATCATTCTATAATTTTTTTTGTAAATTGCACTTTTATTTGTGTAATACACAGAGAAGATACTGACTGAAGTATGCCCTCGAACAATAAAATAATTATAATAATGAAAGAAAAGAAAGAAACAGAAAAATAGCGACCAGTAAAACATGTATAGAACAATTAAAACAAGTTAAAATTAAAAAGTCGTAGAAATTTTATTTTGTTGAGTATGATTCCCTGATTCACTTGACAGCGCGATCCATCTGTGGCTTATACTTAACAAAACATGTCACGAATATAACTTCTAACCGAGTCCTATTGAGAGACTCTTAGAAATGTAAAATAGTTTTTCGCAAAATCCCGTTTTACAGACCGAAATGATGTTAAAATCAAAAGCGCATTATTGTGTTAACAGATGCGTACAAAGCGACCCCTTCAAATCTTTTGTTTTTTTGAAAGAGAATAAATTTTTAGGTCCTCTACTCACACAACATTGCCACAAGGGCTTGCCATATGAACTTGGTATTGTTGTAGCTATCCTCTATTATAGTTCTCATTTCTGTATTATATGTAGCTCTTTGCGCACTAACGATTCAAGGGTACTTTTTTCAGTGTGATATATGTCTCTAGCAGACTTGCTCTGAGCGAATTTTGATGAAAAAACGTCTGATTTAAATCTGTAGTTCAATATTAATTGAGTTTACACGAAAAATCACACAACTTGACTAAAAGGATCAATTTTTTAATTAGAAATGAATATTTGAATTGCATTGATCCGCTGACATATCCATGCCAAAATAAAATATTAACTTTTTGTCCGATTTTTTTTTTTTTTTTTTGAAGAGATAAGACACGCACTGACACTGGGCATTGTTTTCTTCTTTCTGATATTTGCTATATAGTAAGCTGGCGATGGTGCAACCCAATGTTTAAATCGATCTAAATGAAATATTGACTTGAAAAAAGAGGAAATAATCGTAAATAAAAATCGCTCATAAATCATAATAAATAAAGCAAAAGAGAAGAACAAATAGAAATATAAACCGAAAAATGAGTTTGAGCATAAGTGAAAAGTCATGAATAATAAAACAACGATATAGCTTCATTATCACACGAACTTCTCCTTCAATTCATTGATATTTACAACTAAGTTGAAATGGGAGATCAAATGAGTTCACTTTCAAATCCATATCGCCTTCCTTGTCTTTCAATTTATCTTAATAATGGCTTTGAGTTCTTGCTTCAGTCAATTGGATATCGACCATTGTTTATTGTAATATTCACATACATGAGCCATTGATAAAACATGTCACTAAGGGGTGTTTCAACAAGGGATGCATGTCTTATCATAATACCGCAAACCATTTCGGATTGTAACTGGATGATTGCTATTTACGCAAATGAGCCATTGAAGGAACACACTTCGGCAGGGTGTTACACCACTGGTCCATGCATAGCCTATAATAATAACGCACATCATTTCTGATTGCCACTTTGGCTGGTAGGTATTCGGTCAAAGAATAACGAGAATTCTCTGTTTATGATTGAAATTAAGAAAATCCGTTGTCGGGCGGATTACGCAGTCGGTCGATTTTCCAACACTAAAAATCAATACAAATGCAATTACAGAGTTCATATGCCCAACAGGAACAAGATTACATTGCATGGAAAGCACGTCGAATAATGGAAACAAGAAAAATGAACGTTAAGGTTACGTGAACGATGCTGTAAAAATCTGGCAAGATACAAGAAAATATCTATATATGAAACAACGTGCTATTGTTCTACATTCTCATTAGATTTATAAAAAACGATTCTATATCTTATAGTCAGAAACAGTTGAAAATTTGATTTTAAAATTTGGGTTGAAAAAATTTTTAAAAATTGATTCCGTATTTGCTGTAGTTCGAAATTGGGTTAAAAATTGTAAACAAAATTGAGCAAATTAATTAAAGTGGTTACATTGGCCAAATAAAGGGTGAATCATCGTGAACGACGGCACTGAAATTTTGCATTCTGCAATAAAATTTATTCACACATCACAAACGTTTATAATTCAATTATATTACATCTCAGCACCAAGCAATATAATACAACACGGGCCTGGCGAAAATACTTTTCTACAACATAAACAGGTATAAGAGAATACAGAATTTCAATGCTGTCACTTTACGAATATCACTTGTTAAAGTCCGCGATTACTAATCAACAGACCGATTAATCAGTGAAATAACAAAAAAATTATTTAGCAAAAGAAGATTAACGCGAATTTCAAAAATGTGTTGATGAACCAATCAGAAAGTTTGTTTTGTTAAGCATTTGTCACAGATAGATCGCGCCGACAAAATATGTTTCGTAAAATTTTTCGTGATAGCGGGCGCACAAAATGAGAATGCATACAGATTGAATGTATTTAGTTAGTGACGAAATTAGTCCAACTATATCGTCTTCGGATAAAATTAGAAGACAAGAGTTATTTAAGAGCCCAGAAAAATATAGCTCTGATAGCTCTTACCCTTTCACGATTTGAGATAAATAGTATTAAAGCTGAATTTTTTAAAACAAATCGAGTCAATTTTTTAAATAAAATATTCTCATAGGAAAATGACAAATAACAATATCAATAAATTTCGAATTTCAACCCTTTAATGTTACTTATCCCGTCCAATTCTACTTTCACAACTAATAGACTAACACATTTTACGTCAATCATGCACCCAAACGACCATATGCTAAATAATGGTTAAAAAGATAATCTTTTATTCAATTACGTAAGAATAATAACACCAACTTTTAGCCCATTATTACACATATTGTTGTAACAATAAGAGATGCATGACAGCTTTTGTCAATTTCATTTATTTCGGAGCGTTATTTACGAAACAAGGAAAAGCATATTGTGTTGTATGGGTTTTATGATATGAAGTATGAGAATGACAAATTTTCGAATTAATGTAGACTTAATCTGTAAGCTTGAACCAATCAGAAAGTTAATTTTGTCAAGCAGGAACGACTAACGGACCGCGATTTGGCAGCGCGATCGATCAGTGACCCATACTTAACAAAAATTTCTCACCATACAATTTCTGACTGGCAACGTCTGGTAAGATTTGAAACGCTTGTCAAACAACGGAACGTATTGCTCGGCTTTGTTCTTAGTGATGGATCGCGGACCTATGAAATGTGCTTTGCAAAACCAAAATTTCGGAACAAATAAACGAGAGTAGAATATGAAATCTGCAATACTATACATAAAAACAATTTCCTACATACAGAGTTAAAGTCCAGTTAATGTTACACCTGTGTAGTTTGTACAAATTTGAACAAGATCAGATTCCTTTCGCATTAATTAGGCTAATGCACCAAACATCTGCGCAGTAAACAACAATCAATGAAATCGCTTCTAATTCAGTTAATTCAAAGGCAATGTCTGGAAACCCAATTTTAAACAAAATGGAAATTTGGCCTGAGAGCTCCTAATTGCGTTTTATGTCACTCAATTGAACACAAATTTTGATTTGGTAGCTATTTATAGCACTGTGCGAGTCAAACTTACATGTAATATCGGCCGACAAAGTTCTGTTTATCCCAAATGAATTTGGCTATTCAAGTTCCGTATTGGCTTCATGCTGCAAAACTGAAAGCATGAATGCAAAGCTAACAAACGAAAATAGGGTTCTTCTCCGTTTAACGGCCTGCCGGATTCTCGGAGGGAAATGCCATGGCGTTTTGCGACTAACGTAAGGAAATACAAACTTCAAGTGTAAAAATCTGAGTTAGTTTTCTTTACCTCAATCAAGCTTCCTCTCTTTCCATATTTACCCATCCGTATTTAGCGTGGATCTTACAAATGCGACGGAATTCTGCCTCAGCGCGTCTTTGTGACAGCTGATTGTATCGACGTTTCTGCCGGCGACTGACGATCGCTCCTCCTTGCGTCAAACCCGATGCAACTTGCACCAACAAAGATTCCACTGTGTACGCACTCGACCAACCTTGTGACGTTAAAACTTCCATGCAGATGGCTCCTCCGTCCATAATGAAACCGTTGTCCAAATAAGGCCCGACCAAACGAAGGAAAGGTGGCTGGAATGGGAACAGTTCTGGGAAGCAGAGACGGAATTTGATGCATTCTGTGCCGGTATCTTGCATTGATTTCCACAATTCTGAAGTCTCATCTACTTTAAGAAGTCGGACATCCCATTCGAAAATATTGCTGTCATCTACTAGATTAATTTCGAAAGCTGAATTTGGAAGACTTGTTGCTCTTGTCATGTATTGGAGTTCACGCATCACACGACGAGTTCTGACCTGCACAAATCATGAACAAACGTGAAAGAGTGAATACGCTGAATTATGTCAAATATTTCTGAATTTTCCAAGGCGTCGCCAATTCAGGGAATATTGGCAATTATCTATCAATCATTATTAATCAATCATCTTTGTTCAATAATCTCATTCATGTATGGATCGCGCAACTGAAGCGGTCTATCAATGTCTCTTGATTCATTGATGTATTTTTATACCGCTCTTTTACCTTTGAAACTATCCCAAATTAATTTTTTTAAAGGTTATGTAAGGAATATAACTGTAAGCCTGTTACAAAAGAATGGAATCCCCTTCAACGTCCATACGAAAACATATGGGATTTAAAGGGATTTTCATTGCACAACGATATGTCACGAAACATCAATTCGAAAACGTTTTGTCAAGTATACGTCACTGATGGATTGCGCCTATGTGGCGCGGTTCAACCGTGGAGTATGCCTGGCAGAACAAATATGTTAAGAGAGCGAGGGGCGTAGGAAGTGTCTAGTTGTTCAATTGAACAGGTGCATTATGTATGGATGCGACGGTCAAGGGTGCTTGGACATGCAGAAGGAAAATAGCACATATTTCATATAAAAAAAACACTTTTAATGTAAAGCGTCCTGTAGGCGTGGACATGAAAATTACTCTAAACTTCCCTAAATCCGTCGTCCAAATTTCGTAGAAATAAACTATGTTTTCTATATCTAAGAATAAATATAAATGGCTTACCGCTGCTGATTGTGGCATATCAGAAGTAATTTTAAAAGTCACAGTGGTTTTTTGTTGTTTCTTGCTCTTTACTGCTTGCTCTTTCTTACAGTTTTCTGTTTTAAGAACGTTTGCAATTTCATCCTTTTCTGTAACAACTTTCTGTTGTCCACCGTTGTTTTTAAAAGAATTCACAGCTTCAACCTCAGCCTTTTCTATATTCAAATTATTTCTATTTAAATCATTTTCACGTGGATCATTGGGCTTTGGTGATGGGTGGGAATCAATCCGTGGAGAGCTAGCAACGTTTTGTGTTGTAGTTGTTGTTGAAAGAGCAGAAATCTGATGTGAAGCAGAACGTTTTCTACTGCGCGTAATATACCGCGCAATACGTGCAATTACGTTCGGCATATTATTAGTTATTATTTTTATTTTAAAATTTTACTTTAATTATAAACAAGAGTATTTATGTTCTGAAAAAATACATTATGATTAGAATAAGTTGCGACTAAAATAAAATTGGGATAGTAATAAAAAACAGCAAGTTAAAGATCTCGGGTCCATGAAAACCCGCCAAGTTTTGTTCAAGAATCCGTTACCACCACTCAGGCTAGGTTAGGTTCGCACAGCGGGACCGGGCATAGTGTTGGAACTTCTAAAAAATGTCAGTGCCGATTATCCAGTTTCTTTCAAAATATATTCATCGTTTTTTGGTTTTGGTCTGAAATTTTACTGATGCTTCCACCCAATTTTAATAATCCTGTTACTAAAAACGGTGCATCATAGCTTTCCAAAATTTCTATGGACTGCAATATTCAGTTGGTTGAGGGTGAGCCAAAGATAGACCACACATCATTTTGACCTTTTACATACCAAAGAAAAATCGCTCCTACGCAGCAATAAGAAACACATTTCATGAAAAGTTATCTCTAAACACTGAAGTTCTATAATGCTAGAAGTAACCGCTTCAATAGTAGTTACCTATGACAGTATAGGACTTCAAATTTATTCAATATAACCATACACCTGTATCGCACTCTTGTTCAACAACAACGCTGCACAGCTCCTTTCATTTGAACGTGCTTCGCATAAGACCTTGCTTTTGTATGCATTTAATATTCCTAGCACGAATATGAATCATTTTCTCCTGACAAATCGTATTTCACGTTAACCCCAACCTCATTTATGAGGACCCGTTGCATTATTGATTCTCCTGTGCGGAAAAAGAGATTTTCTACGTAATGAGATTAGAATAATATAAGCAACTATTTAGAATACAACAAATAATATACTACAAACAACATAGCTATAATATAACATAATTTGGCAAATAATGGATAGCTATTTGTTGCCTTCATTTACCAAGAATGTGACATCAAACGAGGCCATGCTCGAAACAGGCTCAGACATCGTAAAATCTCTAACCGGCAACTGATCAAACATCTAAGCATTGATCAAAGTTGGAGATTTTTGGAGAAATACGCCTCAAACAATAATATATTGAAAATTTGGAATTGCCGAGCTTAATCACGGACAGGCCAAGTTTTTTTCATAAATGGATTTGGTGTAAAGCTTTACTCAAGGCTATCAGAGCTCATATTGGAGGTCTTTTGAAGCCTGACCGCTTCAGAACCGAGTGTATCGGATGGGTTTGCGCGACGGGCATAGCGTAGGAAATAATTCCATATCCCGGAAATCCCTATTTGTAAAGACAGAATCAATCGGCACTTCGCATTGCACTTTTTTTATTTTGAGGTGAAACTTCCGTGTCATAAAAATATCCCCACTATACTAAACTGTATAATCATTTCGAGCTACAATTACAGTAACTCACTGTAGGCTAAATTTGCATTTCCGCTATTGTACTGATATCGTTTTACATCATGTTATAGTATAAAGGAACCAAAACAACACTATTTTTCACTACTTTTATATACCCCACTGCTTCAAATCCCATTTTGAGAAACTTTATCGGAAAAGACAAATCCTTTTTCCAATTGTATATAAAGGAACCAAAACAACACTATTTTTCACTATTTTTGTATACCCCACTGCTTTAAATCCCATTTTGAGCAACTTTATCGGAAAAGACAAATCATTTTCCCAATTCACTAAGTAATGAAAAAACTGCGCTACCATATTATATTCACTTTGACAAGATACTTTCTGCTTTTCTCCATGCCTCCGTTTTACTTGAATATACAATTTGCTAACGGGAATGTCAAAAACGAATTTGAACGAGTTTGAATTTTAGATATATTTCAGAAATGGGTTCAGTAATTATTTTCGAATTCTTGTTATGTATTGCAAGAATAATGGATTTTTTTTTTATAAAACTTCGCTCTCAGCAAGGCCGAAAGCAGTGCCTAATAGGAGCTACTACAACACGAAATGACAGCAACTGTACCGTAATTCGAAAAAATCTTACATATAGAACTTAACCATAATGGTAAAGTGCAGTGAGTGGTATCTGCCCTGAGCGATGAGAAAACCATCTTAAAAATTTATGTGATATTCTATATTCCAATTTTGTTTACACAATTTATTCAAAACATTAAAATATTTGGTAACCATAATCTTTCATTATTATACAACTATCGGACATATAAGAAATTTAGTTTAATCAGGAGTCAATGACGGATCGCGCCGACAAGGCGCGTTCCATCAGTGATTCCTGATTAAAAAATAAATACCTGACTGTTCCCCAACTGTGGTATCTTTTTATTTATTAAAATATACGATAAGCAGAGCAAAAAGGGGGTAAACAACAACCACTAATATGACAAAGAGCTGCATCAAATGTAAAACCGATAAAAATACACCACAAGAGGAAAACATTTCGTGTGTGTACGTCAAGTGCTATAAGAGCGAAATCAAAATAAGATGCGCACGTTCAGCGACGATTTTCCATTACGTTGTAGTAGGATTTGTTTTAGCATCGTTCTTAAACATTGACATTGACGCAAAAATACGCCAACTCATCTGGAAGAATTTGACTTCATCAAAAAGCACTTAGTCTAAATCAATTTCACCCTCTTCTGGTTTGCAAAACCAATTAGTTCTAATCCATCACGGTGAAAAATTAGAGATTCTTTAAAGAATAAGCAGAAAAATTCCAAAAATCCGAATGTTGGTACTAAAAAATGAAAGCTGAAAAGTAGTATGCGCCGATATCAGTAGGGGCATGTAAAAGTACACCATAATATGCTGCTGAAACATTTCAATATATTTTTAAATTATAGAATCAAATTGGGTAAATTTTGTTTGAATTATTTGAATAAATAAATCAAAACTATAAAACTGATGAACAAATAACACACAATACACCAATAAATAGAAAAAAAAAATTGTCATTTGGCATTTTAAATTATTTTAAATTTAATCCTGCTAGAGCATTTTACTTTGTAAAATTCGACATATATTATGGACTTTGCAAAATGGGTAAAATATGGTCAAATATCAGCAATTTCATTTATCTGTAATGTTGAAACAATATTCCATGTACACACTGTTTTCAATTTCAAATACCGTTTAAATAAAGCTATTGGGACAAGCACGCACTGCACTGAACCTCGCTATTCACGATTTAATAACTCAGGCAGGCAGTCCTGGTTACTAATCAAACCTAGACGTTAACGTCTGTTAGTGATAAAATATTGATGACAATCTTGCAATACACATCTTAATATAGATTTTGAGCTTATATCACGCATGATCTACAGGTGCACCGTGTCCAGAAGACACTAATCGCCGACGATACATGTTTAACCGAAAATAAACCGAAACACCCTGCTAATTTTATTGTCAATAGAAGATTAAAATTCTTTGTCTTTCTCGATGGCAATCCTAATTAGCCTTCAGTCGATGAAAAGCAGACAGGGCATCACACTATCGGATCGTATTATGACAAAATAAGTCAAGCATTAAAATATAATTTAAGTTCCGTCGCTAATAAGTGTCCAAAAAGAATACGGATAGTAGAAAAACAAAAACAGAGGATCCAATTAAGGATGATTAGATTTGACTGAACTGTCCGATAAATTTCTACAGTTTCGAAAATAAGAACGTGCCAATATATTAATCTTGGCACTGGCATTTGATTTTTAAATATCCAAAGTCAATTTAGGGATTCGTTTTAATTCGCACGGGAATTGTGTGCAGACGTGATGTGACCTTAACTTGATTTTTGAAATCTAAACTTAAATCGAGCCAATATTCTGTCGCAGGAATAATATAAAAGTGAAACGAAATGCTCATATACGAGTTTATTTTGGTTTGCGAATCCTTTCTTATCAATATTCCATAAACTAATCATTGTGTTTTACTGAATGCAAACCAATGCATCGTGCTTTTATCTTAAAATTGGTTCAAAATGGTACCCACTCCAGTAAGAATTACTTTTTATCGTGTGTCACAGATGAATCGTGTGTTGCAGGCTGTCACCCATTTGATGAATTCTACGAAGAACGTCACCAAATTTTTATTACAATTAAATTTTAATGCCCATTATCGGCACGCAATAGTAAGATTATTTTAATTTCTAGACAATTCTCCAGTTTTTTTAACCGAAATATTTTTATTTTTTATCGCACGGCGTTCTTACATGCCAGCGATCACTCGTAGTCATCTAACAGATTTATTGCATTGTTGGAAAGATATCACAGTAAGAAAAATCATGTTTTATTATGGACCTAAGAAAATGTAAATGTTATTTTTGACTGGAATAAGCTTCCCGGTTCGGTTCGGTCGATCGGACTCAACTTATTACAACCTGGGTTTAGTGGAGGTGAGTATCGATTAACGAGGCGAGCTGCAACGTCAACAAAATCACCAGTAAGCAACCTCTTCAGTTATACTCATACCTAAGTACTAATCCTATACCTTGCAATGGCAATTAGCTCAAGTTCTACTCTACTGTTACTGCTACGCATTGTAGGTATATAAATATTCGATTTGAAGTAATACCTACTCTGACAATATTGGGTAATAATAATCAACGTCGTCGGTGACCCTTGAATTTATATTTGGAATTTGTCGTGAATATAAGTCAATTTCGAGCCGTTTGATGAAACAGCTGTTTAGCGGTTTACATCGCACCGAGTCCAAAAATCGATAAACGTTGGCCATGCATGAGCAATAGATAGATCACACCGACATGGTGTGATCCATCTATAGCCCATGCATGGTCAAAAAATTATGGAATTATTCATTCACCGTTTAAAGGGAGAGAGACTGGCGACTTAAAAGTACGCCGTCAACAACAAACCATATCGAGATTATAGTAATTAAAATCCATTATATTGTGAGCAAAACATGTTAGCTAGATTTTAAAGAGATTTTGATTCAAGTGTTTTGTTACTAATAAATTGAGTTCGGGTATTAGCAGTTTAAGCCGGGATAACAGATTGTGACTATTGTTATCCAGCGCGAGTGTGGGAAATATGCAATTATTTCGGGTGGCGAGCCATTTGAAACAAAGAAAAGCACTGGGTCGCTCAAGAACGTATTGTAACACTAAGCAATACTGTACTAATTCTCCCACACGAGATATCGAGACACGAGAAGTTTTGCAACAGATGTAAGGATAAATCATGGTGCGAATTTGATCCGCGAAATGTTATTGCGAAGTGCTTTGGAATTGATTTCTACGGAATATCAGCTAACAGTGGCGCATTTGGAACCTGTAAAAAAGAAGGGGGCAAATATTCGGAAAATTTTCGTTTTCAAATTATGACGTCATGATGAGCATAACTTTTAACTAAAAATTTAATGTTTTAATTGTATACCACGATAATAAACAAATCGAATTTCACGACAGAGGCGCAAAAAATATTAAAAATACTCCGATCCAACAAAACCATAACGGGAAAATAAAAATTCAGGAGGCTGGATGACTTTTTCTTGCAGACTGCAGCGCTCACTTTGGCCCGTCAGGAAGACTTCTAGGTGTAGCCTAAATACTCATACTTCGTTTCTCTAGGGCGGATAAGATAATTCTACACCGGTATTGATTGGGAATTATACGTGATACCGGCATTGGTAACATGTACCTTACCCGAATATTAGTCCTTTATTCGAAAAAAAAAGAATTTTATGAATTGAGGTTATAGTTTGTATCCAACACCTTCTGTCGCCGTGGATGTGTACTGTGTATCACAACCGTAAAAATCGTGTATCGTCATCGGTCATAAAACGGCGTATAGGGGATTCGATGATCGCCGTCGTTTTGCGTTTATGTGGACCGCGCACTTTAGACTTTTCGTAATTCCGTAGTTTAAATATTTAAGATGCAATGTCTTGAATATATTTACTAATTTGTCATGAATTGATTCAAATGGTTTTATACCTTATTTTTTACAAGTGATTTTATGCCGAATATTTGGTTGAAAAAAACTTACAAAATCACAACATCCCTAGCTAAAGATATCTTAATATATTAAAGGCGTCGCAGGAAAGAAATCCAAGTCATAGGAAAACTAATTCACATGTAACGGAAATGGGGATAGGTTACATTTTCGATTTCTTCGAATCGAATCTCAAATAAAATAATTTTGAATCGTTTTGAATATGATTATATTTAGAAAGAAAACTTTTCCCAATCTTTTTAAGGTATTAAGACAAGACTTGTATCAATTCCAGCGACGTAGAACGAAAAGTAGATTTGCTGTGTATAGGTACAAACAGCCTAGCAAAAAGTTGCCATAAAAATCACAAAAAAATACTATTAAAAAAATAACCTTTTGAAATTTCATCAACTTCGATTAAGAAATTCTAAAACTTACATCCCTAACTGGTAACCTGTTTTCATCTTCGATTAAGAAATTGTCCATCTATGCCAGAAACTCAAATCCCATCTCCCTGATTTTCCTGTAGAACATTACTGCATATTTGACTTTGCTTGCAAATCTGAATTCAAAGTGCATTCACTGCCAAATCTTATCGATTTTTGAGCTTAGCTTGTTTTTGTTTTCAAGTAAGTGAAAAATCGAAGTTACTTATTTCTGGTCAATAATCTTCGCTGGTCTACCCAAACGTTAATTAACTACCAAGGTTAAAGAAAATTGTGGACTTAAAACTGTTATTTTCGTCCTTGGGCCTTTTTTCATTCTCAATTTATCCGACGAACAAACAAATTTGCAGTCATTTTAATTAACGCTTTCCCAAAATTGCTAGTTATCCTAAAACTGTCTTATAATTTGTATTGTACCGAACGTTTTAATAACACATGTCAATGCCATGACATAATGAAATTTTACTTCGAAATAGTAGTTTTTCATTAAAATACACTCGACAAAAGCCACAAAAACCCGCTAAGCCGTTACAGCCGGCAAGACAGCGACTCTGAAATATATAATCAGTCAGCAAAATTGAAATGCACAATGAACGTTTTCGTTGGCGACAACGTACAATTTTTTCCAATTTTCTCAATTGCCTTTAGATGGACCATAAAAAGATCGCGCCTAATGACACGCTGTATCTATGGTTCATCTAAAAAGCAGTTGGTGCAAATTTTATCCTAAGTGTACAGTCGTTTTAATAACCCTCTAATTAGGACATTGTTATTTTAGATACAACATTGGTTTCAAGTGTCGTGTAGTATGTTAGAGCGGCAATATTGTAATTACAAGTCGTTCAAACATCCAACAAACGATTTTCCTCTCTCTCTAAATAATTTATATATTGGTTCAAAAGAAGAAGCGAAAATGCTTTTATATGTTATTGTTTCAATATGTTTTTATGTCGCTGAGTTACATCAGATATTTTGTAAAAATAGATTTTTATATAAAAATTTGATATTTTTCGATAGCCTAGTGTTCATCACTGTTGGCATCGCAGGTTGAAGATCTTGGGTTCGAGTCTCTTCAAGTTCAGCTTGTTAATTCATGCCCACCACTCAACCCAGTGTCTCATACCATTGATGATTTGGTCGAACCGGAAAGATCATAACTTTCCAAAAACACCAACCCTATTCATCTTTAAGTGACCGCTGCTACAGGGGTTTGTTAAGGGTGACCTAATCAAATGAGGGATTATGACAAAATAAACCATGACACATTGCTTTTTTAACAAGTGTGGTCTAATTCTATTTAATTTTGGAATCCCAATCAGAATATTTAAATCTGAAAATCATCTCTGGCCCAAAATTGTCAACATGTTCATAATTCCAGCATACAAATATTTTCTATTTCTCAGTGTAACAAAATATACACCCAAAACAAAGAAAAGTTCAACCAAAACTGAGCTGAATTCATGGGAGGGTGGTTTGCTCGCTGAAGCAAAGGCTAAATTGACATTTTATAGCGTCGGAAACGAGAAGTTTCTGAGTCGTTTCGCAAAACAAGGTAACATTTTATCTGTAAAACATGTTCTAAAGATATAATTAGGCCGTAAAATGCCTGAAACAATCGCGCCTGAAGGCGCGCGAATAAATAACGTTTTTTTCGGATTTCCTGATATAGAGAGTTCCCCCCCCCCCCTCAAACGTTTCCGCAACCAGTGGCTAAATTGACAATAAAATATTTATTCTTTGAATTTTTTCTGTTGAAATTACCTCTAAGCAAGGCCGGAACCAGCACATAACTAACGGCCACCTAAGTGATAAAAAGCTACTAGGAAAACTTGAAAAACAGCAACTATGCTTTAATTGAAAAGTATCTCCAACGAAACTGACCCACTGTGAAGAACCAGTGGTTGGTGAATTGGTCATCGTGATGTTTATAGGGACAAATAGTATTGTATTAATATACAGATGACTAAATGTTTTCGAATAATGTGTTTACTATTCACGAAATTCTATGTTTTACAGATATAAACAGAATCGATTCTCAATTCTGAAATTTACATTCCTACGCTTTCTCGAAGGTAACTAAGCCTACCTAAAAACATTTCCCTGTCAAGCATATTTAAGCACAATTTTCTCGGCTGGCCCTCAGACTTGATGGCATGTACACTGTATAAAACCCAATACGTCTAATACTGACTGATACCTATTCATAGTAAGCATCCGTGTATTAGATTTCATGACAAGCAAACGACCAGCGATTTTAATCTCTAACAACCCGTTTTATGGCCATTACGGAATCGCATTTCCGAAACCTCACTCGAGGGACATTTTATGCCACAATCAGATCAAATTGCATCACACATACATGAAACATTCTCTCACAAAGCTTTCAGTTATGGTTCATATACAACACAGATGTAAATTATACAACCCTACAACGACCGGAATAAATATAAATTTATCTTTGTTTGGCATGCTCTATACATCATTGTCGTTCTACGAAATTGCGACGCTCAGGTAGGTTACGACCTACAATGCATAATATAAGCTGCCATTATTTCGCACAGGATATTCAAAGTACCTGACCTATATATTAATATAAATCTGCATATCGATCCTTTGTCAGCTTCTGTTTTTCATATAATATCTTATTGTTCTGTTATGTATTGAAAATGCAACCGGACACAGCAACAGTTAAAAAAATACGTCTTTGCATGTTTGTCAAGTATGGGGCACTGTTGGATCGCGCCGCCGAGGTGCGGACCATCAGTGACTCATGCTTGACGAAATAGAATTTCTCACCGCGAGAGTCTGCAGGCTAATCCATCGGTAACAATTGTGAAGGCGCAAATTGTTTGAAAAATGTATGAAATTTGAGAGCTTTTAGGTATTTTACTGAGTAATAAAGCAACGAAAATTGAGCACGCCTTTGTATTTTGATGAGTCACAAAACGACCAGTTGTAGTCCTTCAACAGCTACAGACGACAACACAAACTAATGCCGTAGTGCGGTGTCAAGACTATAATGTACGCTTGCGTCGGTTGCATATTTTTTTGTGTTTTTTCTTTTTCATGCTTGCGTTTTAAGTAAATTAATACAACGCAAAGCCAAAATAAAACAATCGTAACAAACCAAGCACGTAACGCGATCATGAATTCACACCTAAATTACGCTTCTATATCTGGCAAGGAATTTTGTTACGGGGGTTCTGCCCTCTGCTAATACTTTTTTTTCATTACGTGGTAAGGTATATTACATTCGCGCAGTAATTTTAGGAACTACGAGTAAATGTGCCGAGTTTAATATACCTAGTCCATTGAGTTTATTAAAATTTATAATTTTAAAATCATATCAAAGACAGGATTTGTGTCCTGTAACTGAACTCGACGCAACCACGCATAGAAATTACAAATTATCTCTTTGACGGAGCTCCGAGGTGAGTAACACACTCACTCTTTAATTATATTAATTCTCGTCCGTAAAAGTAAAACGATGTAGCTCGTCTGAATTCTAGATCCATGTCTATTAATAAGTAAAGACTGTCTACCTATTACACCATTTTGCTTTTACCTTTTTGTCTAGCATGTGCCATAGATAAATGATCAAACTACAGTTGATTCGGGAAGTTTTTCTCGAAATAGGTTTTGTTAAGTATGAGGCACTGATGAATTGCGACGCAGAGACGCGGTCCATCTCTGTCTCTTGCATGAAAAAATAAATGTCTGAATAGGCAATATTTGCATAAGTTGACCACGCAGTTTATCTGTTGACTTAGCCTTATGTACAACGTTTTCTTTATCCATGTTCTACATATGTATTCTATATCTGCAAATCGAAAACATTGCACATGGGTTCTGGTGACACGATCAAGCAAACTGACCTTCTGGACGTTATAGCTTCAAACCTCTACGACTCTGACGCGCGTAGGAAATACCATCCCCTTACTATACTTCGCCATCTTAAACTGGCAGATTACGTAATACCCTTATAAGTATGACGGACTTGACTATTTCTATTTTCTATCTTCCAAAAATGAACTCAATTATTTCCAGAGATATCGATGATACAAAAATACGCTCTGTGATCGTTCTTTCCCCATTGGCCACCCCATATTCAACTTCAAAATCATAGGATTTCATTATAAGCCTATTCAACGCACGATAAAAATCGATACGGTATGCCTATATTTAAAATTGTAAAACTACCGCTCGATTGCGGGTCAGTGGTGGTGAAATTGATGGCCATAGCGTTTGTGCTATTCTCTAATTACAGTTGTGCTGCATTAATCAACATTATCTCATAGCCATGATCTCGTTTCATTACACATGGACCATTGATAAAACGCGTTGTCATGGCTCGGTCTACATGCTAAAAGAAAATCAACAATTCAGTACACGTATTCCGCGATGAACGTGTTTATGATTATGTGTCGTTTTTCAAAGATATTGGATATTTAGAAATTGATTGATGATTCATTATCACCAACGGCAGATACTACCAAGTGTACTCTACCATAGTGACACAGTTCTGTATGGAATATTTTCCGCTGTAGTTATTAAGTGTTTTATATTTTATGCAGCTTTTTGCTATGTTAGTTATCGTTAAGTACAATCCGTACATTTTTCGAAACACCTTGAGTTACCAAAATAATAAATGAAAAATGAAGATATAGGCGATCACGGCTTAATCAGAAATACTTTTTGTAAAGACAACTCATGCCAAATGTGTATGGACCACTGATGGAACGCGTTGATGAGATATTTCTGTTGCTTATCTAATATATATAACGTCATAATGCCAGCACAGGCGCGGATCAACAAATACAGACAAACAAATACAGATTTACCGGAAGTAACGTCGAAAAGCATCAAATCCTAATCGGGGAACCTTTAAGTCTTGTATCTTGAAAAATTCTGCATTTCTGAGAGTAAAATCAAATTCACGAAAATTCCATAGAATGTAGCTGAAAAAATTGTTTGTTTCACGTCACATTATTCAGACTATATTACATTTATTGACTCTTGATTATAAGCGACCTTGTGTTCAGTGTCACCCCCCCACTTCTCGTCGCGCCTTGCATTCCTAGGTATACGCGATTCAAATGTTACATTATTCAGGCTAGATATTAATTTCATTGATTTTTGATGCTAAGACATCTTTACCTTGACAAGATTTCCACTAATGCTTATGTTATGACGGATTGATTAGGATTAGTATGTGTTATGAAATATGCATGCAGATACGGCAAGACATTTTTCGGAAAAAAGAGTCCACTGTTCAACCATCCCCAATCGGAAAAGTTACATATATGTTTTCGAGGTGAATGAAAACAAATGAAAATAAAAAATCATATTCAAAAATTTTGACAAATTATATATATATCCTCCAAAGTATACTACAGCTGAGGACAAATGCTCGTTTGACCCAATGATCATATCACCCATATGACACGGCCAAAAATTTAAAAAAGAAACTTCCCTTGCGCTGCTTAGAACCTATATTACCAATCAAACCCAAATCTACCAGCCACCTAATGGTTTGGTCTGCTTCTATTCATTCATAGATATCTAACTAAAAATTTGAAATAAAAAATAACTGCGAAAAAATACATTTCGTTACAATCTTTGTCAATCTTTAAGACGCATGGGTGAGAACAGCCACTTATGTTTGGTGCGCACACTTTTCAATACTAGTATTTTAAAGGATAATTTTGAATAAATGCGAGTTTGTCGCGTATTTGATAGACGCGTGAATTTCCATCGACCCTGCCCAAAGCTGTTATTCATTAGAGGTGCAGACGGAAAAGATACCGTAATTGCATAAATCTGACAGCTGGACGGACTTGCTTATATTTATACTATTTATACTTTCAGAACATATTCTCTGACACTGCTGCTAGAGAACTCGGTTAGAATGGATTCTCCCAGGCAGAGAAAGATTGAACATGTTTGGTGAGTTTCTGATGGATCGCGTCGACGAGACGTGGATCATCAGTGACTCATATTTAACGAATTAAAATATCTTATTGAGATTCTGTCCTAATGCAACTCACCAATAATGTAACGAAAACATAGAAGACTTGAATCATTGTACGGTAGCTAGATGGTGGGTGACTATCACCAATACCGGATATTTTAGCCTAGGTCTCTTCTATTGTTTAGGTTTCAGTGCGTCCGTTACTCATTCAACGTTCACGCCACTTTCGGTGAAGGCCGGGGAAATTTTTCCATTCATAAAAAGGTGCTTGCTTGCTGGAAAGTACAAAACGATTCACAAAAGCGCAGATTAACGCAGATCGCTAGTAAATCGCCCCGACACACCGTGACTTAATTGTCTCTGGCACAGGACCGAAAACGGTTTACACAGGACCGAAAAACGGTTTATAGTAAATGAGTGATATTACGCAAACGCAGTGTAGTTTCAATTCATAATCTGTCATGTAATCAAGCGTGCCATGGCTAATTTTTGAGCAACGCGGAAGTACGATCTGATCTAAGAAATTGACCATCGTGCAAATATTTATTTTGTGTATATATTTTTCGTGAGCACTCGCTTTGTAAATATTCTCATGTATGTCCAATATCTCATGTTTTTGAACTTTCTCGCAGAATTGCAGATTTTACGTTTTTTGCCACTAGTTTTGTGCGTTGCTGGGATTTTACGTATGAATAAGTTGGGAAAGTTGAAATAAAATACTACATTATACCTCTCGCGCAGATACCGGTACCAGTTCCGAACCAGGTGTGAAGGTTTTTGACTTTACGTATTTTCTCATTATTTTCTTCCGAAGAACCTGGTTGGCGAGGAGGCCGTAAGCAGCGCTTACAACCACCGTGCCTCTCGCATAGGATAGGCTATCATTTTTATCTTGCGGGAGAGGAAAGCCGAGAATGAAGCTTAATCCTGTGACGAACCACGACCTCTAGTGCAGATACCAGTGCGTCACCCAATCAGGGTGAAGGTTTTTGAATGAATTGATTTATCATATTTTTTATGTGCATGGACCTGGTTGATGGAGGGGCGGTAAGCGATGCTTACGTGAAACACCGTGCACGGACGAGGCGTTAGGCAGACCTCTCGCATATAATCATAATCCCTCACGGGATTCGAAGATGCGTAGCTCGAAGCGTATTCCCAACGCTTTTACCGATTGAGCTAACCGGGCACCCAATCATAATGCCCCACATAATCATCCCCAGCAGGACGTCAGTGATGCGTAGATCAGCATATTCCCAACGCTTCACTGATTGCGCTGACCAGGCACCCCTGGTAACCGTACTTACCGTAGACGTTCTTTCATATATAGTCTCCTCGTACGTGGATGGTGCGATACATCACAATCGAAACATGTGGACTTTTATAAGTAAGCAG
Source organism: Styela plicata (assembly GCA_963675895.2). Lineage (NCBI taxonomy): Eukaryota > Metazoa > Chordata > Ascidiacea > Stolidobranchia > Styelidae > Styela > Styela plicata. The sequence continues at coordinate 8,264,149 of OZ023152.1, forward strand.
TTTAACTGGCAAGCCACTTAACTCACTGCCAATCATTTTGGGTCTGCGGTTTTTGCCTAACGATTACCGGTACGTAATCTTAATGCACGGGACGTGGTTGGAGGAAGCTGTAAGAAAAATTTACATGAATCACCCTACCTCACGCCTAGTATTTATCTCATACAGTATTCTAATCTATCCTGACGGCCTGGGACAGTGTTCACTTGCAGAACTCAAATATGTGTTCCCTCATCACCTCTAACCCAAGAAGTAGCTACCAGGTCCAGCGATTTAAAAGACATGTCAGCAGTAGTAAAATGTACACCTCACTGCACTGAATCCTACCAAAAAATTATACAATACTAATACTTCAATGGAATTATTACCTAAACAAATTTAGAGATGATATATTCAAATGGTGATGCATAAAACTAAAATGGAATAATATTAGGAAGAAAATGGCATGACAGTTAAACACAATAGCACATAGAAGCTGTATTATTTCCAACATATGCATACACTCTTCTTTCGAAACCATGAATTGCAACTTCGAGGAGAAAACTTTCGAATCAAAAACCAAAATGTTGAACTCAAGAGGAAATTTTTACATTGCTACCAGGGTTGGGCAATCCGAATCATTTGGAATTCAAATCAGATTCAAAGATTTTTTTCGACTGTGATCGAATCACTAATTTTATGTAAATAACAAATATCCCATTTTCACTATTATAACTTATCTCTGTTGGGAAAATGAAGAAATTTGTAGTTGACAGGATGTTTTCAATTCACACTAAGAGCAACAATTTTCTTATATTAACCACGAAATATAATCAATTTAGGTCAAATTGGACCAGAATCAATTGCATTTCGTCGTCAAAAATGAAAGTCTTAGTTCATTTAACGAGTTTTAGTTTCTATGAACGACCACAATTGATTCGAATAAATTGTGCTTCTAATCACCAATCAAATTGCCCAACGATCTTTTTTATCAAAGACTGGAAGTATCGCCTGAAAGGAACCAACAAACAGCCATTTATTTTACAAAGATCTACTACAAAAGTTAGCACAAGTAACTGCACAGAGCAAAAAAATCCCAAACAGGACCATTATTATAATGTACAGTGGGAGTGGTGTCTGCCCTAGACGATATCGAAACCATCCACCAATTATTAATTTTAACTTCAATATGAAAACCTGTTTTTTTGCAATTTGAAAAAATTTCATTCAATAAGTCCAAAATCACTCAAATTTGCAATGTTTGGTTTCAGAGTATTGTATGTACGTATTTATTTTGCCTTACAAAATGCATGATAAAAGTGGAAACTATACAATCTTATATAATATCACAGAAAAGAATATGCCCAGAAGGTTCAGTTTCAACATATCCCTAAAAAAATATTTGAGTAATCACAAGCAGATGCAGATGCTGAAATGTTTGGTGCAAGAGTAATTCAAGACCTCAAATTTATTTGTTCATAATATGGGAGCACTAGATGCCAAGACAATTTTACTACTGAAGAAAGAAAAGCATACAAAAATTATGTCGAACCACAACCTCTCGTGCAGACACCAATTCCTGTGCATGAACCTGGTTAGTGGGGGAAGCCATAAGGAGTGCCTACGAGAACCGGTAAAGCTTAAAGCAGACCTCTCCCATATAATTATCATCCCTACCGGATTCCAAACTATATCAGGACAATCAGAGATGCGTAGCTCAAAGCGTATTACCGACTGAGCTACACCTCTCACAGTATATGCATCTAATTAAAAAGCAGTTTTCCATTATTCATATACACCAAAAATTTACATCATACCAATTATGATAACATGTACACCCGTAGCCCAGATCCATATTAATAACTATGCCAACACAGTGAATAAAATACTTGAGAAATCCAAATGCAGACAAATTACCCTTAGAGAACATATGATTGGCAATGACATACCTTTAAAGACACCTAAAAATAACAATAAGTTCTGGCTGATATTTCACTATGAAAGACCTTTTTTTCGAATGTGCCTTTAAGGCGTAGTCAAATCTTGCTCATAAATAACAAAAATTACCCAAAAAGCATCAACTTTGCACCATCTTTTTCCCCAAATCAAATATATATCTTTTAAATTTAAGATACAATAAAACAGTTTCTCTCTCGTTGACAGAAGACACCGTTGAATTTTCTTCTTTCTTTTTATTTCTCTCCTTTTTACTTCCTTTTCCTCCCAAAGCTGTTTTGCACTCCTCACTAATACCGTCTGAGGAAAAATAAGAAATGGAATTAAAACACATACAATAAATTTTTCATAAATTTAGCTTACAGCATTTATTTCAAACTGCACATGGATAATTACGATAGTGAGGCTGGGAAAATGTCAGCTATTCATGAACAAAAAAAAAGAGTCCCATCTTCAGAATCATCAACATCGTTAGGTTGTGATTATGGGAAATGAAGAAATATTTTATCGTCATTTTATGAATGGGAGATATTGAGGAAAGTAGGAAATTGAAAATTCATAAAAACATAAAATTTTTATGGCACATAAAATCTGAATCACTTGACGTTTGAACCTACAATTTACATTCCTGAAAAGGTCCGGAAAATCTCTACTACCAGACTGAAATTGAAAAAACTGTTGAAATAAGGTGACATAAATTTTTTTTCAGAAACTCCTTTTAAGCAAGGCCGAAATCAGCACCTGAAAGGAGCCAACCATCGGCCACTCGGATGGCAAAGAACTAGTACAAGACATAGACACAACTGCACCTTAAGCAGAAAACATCCTATACAGGACTGAGTCATTATTGCGAAGTGCAGTGAGTTATATCTGCCCCGGAATTGATAAAACCATCTCCCGCTTCTTTATTTCCTTTTAGTCACCTCTTATAACAAGCAGGTAATACGTTAGAACTATTCTAATTTATCCTATGAAGGGAAGAGAAGCTGGCCTAGGTGAAAATTTTGTTGTTCAAGCAGTAAAGCATGGACCACTGATGGATTGCACAGTCAGGGCGCATTTCGTGGATTGCTCAGACCATATAGCAAATTTTCTTACGTCAAGCATGGGCCGCAAGATGCAAGATAAAAATCACTTATTGAACACATATTGCAAAATAGAAATTTGTTAAGTTATTTGTTGAATGTCAACACTCAACAACCATACGAGAAAGTGGTTCATTATATTCTCTTTTTCCTTTTTTGACTCGGGATATAATGGAATGACACACACACACAAAGAGTTTACACTCACCGGGTATTCTGATTTTAATTTTTCCACTTTGCCCAAAGTTCCCTTCGATTCTCCCCTGTTCTCCAGTTGACAATTCTACTTTGAGATTTTGAAATAATTCAATGTTAGATTCTTTCTTCAGCAAACCTCTGCATATTAAAGTGTAGTCATCTTGTATCTAAAGTAGTAGGTGAAAAAAGAGAATACGAGGAGTCCTGAATTTTCAAATAGGTGTTTAAAAATGCAATAAATTCCTACTTTAAAAAATTTGCTACCTGGTACAGGAAAATGGGTAAATACCACTCACTGTACTTCATGGCAGTTCAGTTCCATAGGGGATGTTTTCCGTTTAGAGTGCAGTTGCTGGTACTATGTTTTTTAGTAGCTCTTTGTTTTTGAGTGGCGTTAGTTGGTTCCTATTAGGCACTGCTTCTGGCTTTGCTCAGAGTGAATTTCAATTAAAAAAAAAGTATACGTGAAGGCCATTTAATAATTCCAATTTTCAAATTTTGAAATATCCTTCAAACAGGATGTAAAAAAACAATATGTATACATTATATATATATATATATATATATATATATACATATACCCTGTCCACAATTCCTTCCTTCATTTTGTTTTTGTAAACTTTTATACTTGTCAGAACATTTTTTGTATAATCTTTATCTGTGATAGACTCAACAATTCTGGCTTGGAATGCTAACCTGTGCAAAAAAAAAAAGAAATAGCTTGCAAAAGAAAAAAGATTAAGCTCACTGCCGTTCTACAATTCAACGTTTGTTCTAAAATTCTGTAGTTTGGTTGATGAAGTGGTCAGTCCCCGAAGCCGCGACAAAGGTGGTGGTATTAGAAAAGAAGGTGAATAAATCTGTTTAGAAAGTTATACAATTTATTTAAACAAAAATGGATTTCATCGAGTACACAATTAAAAATTTTATATTGTCAAGCATCCGCCACAGATGGACCGTGTCTCATCGACACGATCCATCAGTGACACGTGCTTGACAAAAGTTGTTTTGATGAAGTTTTTGCGATTGTGTATGTAAAAGTATTGTGCATTTGTCATCTAGATGGTTTTACCATTACCCAGGACAATACCACTCACTGCACTTTACCATGGTGGTTCAGTTCCATTTGGGATAGTTAGAGTGCAGTTGCTATTACTACATCTTTCCGTAGCTTTTTGCCATTAAGTGGCAGTTAATTGATTGCTTTCAGACACTGCTTTCGGTTTCGTTCAGAGTGAATTTCAATAAAAAAAAGTCAATATTTGTCAAATGCACATCAACATCATCACTAATAGAAATAAAATGTGCGAAGTAAAAACACGTTAATTTATTATACCCTAAAAGAGGATGCTCAGGCCCCTTAAACCTCCATGTTAACAAGGCTTGAGTATATGGCCTTTGCATACCCCATCTTGGAGCAAAAACAAAAAATACCGGCATTTGTTTGCGTTAATATCTGAATCTAGTCTTGATCCAATAGCAAGACTGTTTCTTCTGCATGTAACTGGTTTTTCAAATTCAAGAAGTACATATTGATTTTGATCTCTGTAAAATATACAAGAATACAAAAAGCTATGATATGAAAAATTTTTTAATTGTTTGCATAAAATATTTAATTCAACAGCTATTTTATTAAATATAACCATCGTACATACTGATGGACTTGAATCCCAATTTAAAGATTTGTAACTGAATCCCAATTCGAAGTTTGAACATTGCTATGTCACTTACGTTGTGATTTAATGCATGTTTCTAAAAATATGGACTTATTGGCCCAACTGTCGCTGGCATGAGGGCAACATTCATAGTGATAAGTGACTCACTCAAAATGAGTGACTATAAAAAATATTCTGTTATCTTACTTGTCTTCTAATTTCTCTAAGTAAATATATTCTTTCGAAAAATCAAAGCATTCTGCATCAGATCTTTTCAAAACCCAAGAAGACTTTTCACGACTCGTATCAGATTTTTCTGACAAATCACCAAATAACATCAATCTTGCCATAACAGTGGAATGTCCGATTGTGATATGAAACTTTGACCTTGTTGTTACATCACCAGAAAAATAAGGAATCTTGGAAATTTTTGCGACTGCAGCGTAAAGTGTTGGCAAAGATCCTGGGTCACACACTAGACCTCTCTCGACAAGTTTTGGGTCAAATTGTGTGACACAAATACCAGCTCTGTCACCTTGTTGAATTGAATTGACAGGCTTTCCGAAACATTTGTATCGATTTTACTTTCTTGGCTTCCTGTCACAAAAGGCACAGAATTACCTTATTCAAATTTTACGCGAGGCTGGGGTTAACACTTTTTAGTAGCTAGGAACCAAAATAGAATCTGTAACTAAAACAGGAATACTTTTACTGTTTGATACTGTTTTGACAGGCTTAGTCAATTACGATTACAAGTCTTTGATGGAATGTGTTACCATATCAGTATTGATGAACTGAAGCTTATTTTAATACAGCATTACGATTGTCTGAACATTACCAAAAAAAGAATATTTTTTCATCTTTATGGACGAGAAACATTTTTTTGTGAAGCATTTTCGGGACTTATTTAAGGTATAGTGATTTTTTTTAAATAACTGAGAAGTACAGTGCCTCTCAGTCAAAAAAATTTCGTCAAACAATGTTTCGATATGCATGTGTTGCAGATGGGTCGTGCCGCCAAGGCGCGGGCCATCTGTGACTCATGCTTGACAAAATTTAATTTTCCGATTAAGCTGACATTCTGCCAGTAAACAGTGGGACACACTCATACAATGTCAGTGGCCTATTTTTGTCAAAATAAAACTTTTTTATTTATAATTTTTGGAAGTTTTGATTTTTTGTTTCAAAATATAACAAACCTTTAATAAAGGGACTTCGACGTTGTCATTAATAGTAACTTTTCCACTCAATACTGTTCCTGTCATCACTGTACCTTGACCACGAATTGAAAAACAATGATCAACGCTGAATATAAATGGACCAGATGGTGACCGATCAGGTATGTATGTATGCTTCTTTATTGTCTGAAAACAACGAAGTCATTTGCTCAAGAATACAATTAAAAAAAAGACAACTAGCTATAAGTTACGTATGGTTTGATTATCACCCAGGGCAGAGACAAATTACTCAACTCCACTGCACAAAATTAGTTTTGTATGACATGGCTTTCACAGTGCTTGCATTTGACCAAATGGGCATTTTATGCAAAGAAGATGATAAAAGTAAATAAGTTTCCCTACTTCAATTAATTTTTCAATATTCAATCCTTGTTGTTGATTTGAATTTTCTTGATTTTCTGAACCACCTGGATTTGCAGCTACAGGTACAATGTCACACCCAGAAAATTTTGTTCTTTCCAATGTTTTATGCATTCTTTTCATCATTTTGTCAATATGAGCCTATATAATAGTTAAAAAAAGAAACATTAGTTCAAAAAGCTCTTGATAATAAAAATGATAGAATGATATAATAAAATAGGAAATGAAGATCTCTCACTCTTATCCCAGACAAATATCACTCTTATGAGAATGGTACATAATTCATATGATATGGTATTATAGCTCATTATTCATTCCATTCAATATCTCACACAGTGTTTCAGAAGTCTTCAGAGTGGTAATAGTTTATGACAGCTTGGGGAAAATTTATGTACAAAAATATATACAAAGTGATTCATTCAAAAGTTATTATAATCTGAATCCCAGCATTATCGCCACATAACTATCCTATAGCGCAAATACCACAGTGATTGCAGCATGGTATTTTATTGCAAATTTAGACCCGCCCTTGGTTGTTATATTGCAATTAAATCATGACATATTCATTGTCAAAGTTCATGTTGTAAAATGGACATAAATCATGATTTAATCTATATTGATGAAAACAAGCAAAAGATAAATGATATGTAAAACATTTTCACGACTCTTCAATATTCACCTGTCGTTTTTCTTCTGGAATTAAATCAACTTTATTGAGTACTACAAGTAATTTTTCGCAAATAATTTCACCGATAACAAGGCATTCTGCTGTTTGTGTTTGCATTCCTTTTACAATATCAACAACCAAAATCATCAAATCAATAATTTGTGCTCCTGAAATGTTAATTATAATTGTAAATTAGTTGTACAAAATATCATGTTGGTTTCTTAAGATAAATTAAAATTATTTTAAGTCCTGTCAGTTACTAAAACTATCCACCAAAAAAAAATTAACCTAACATGCAATATAATTAATATGAGATGAAAAAACATTTTGAATATGCGGTAGTAACAAAACTATATACCGGTAGGCATAAAAATTACCAACACTATTACAGCATTGAAATGCTCAAGAAAATAATGCTTTAAAACCAATAACCTAAATTAAAGTTATCCTACAAATAAATTTTGCCAAGATATAAATGAGAAATCGATTTAGTTTTTATTAGTTAGATCTATCAACATGCGGCAAGTGGTCAACATTATGCCATCCTGGTATCATTAAACCTGTCATAACCTTTTCATTCATCATGAAACGTGAATCATAGCTGTAAAAGTTTATTCAAATAAAAGCAGAAAAAGAATGATGGGATAATATCTTCATTTATTACAGTAAAAATTCAAAACAACCTCCAATGATGGTTCGGATGAGTGAAGCATGACCAGGACAATCAACGAGAGTATATTGAACATGGGTAATTGATTCATTCAGAATATGATCTGGAGCAGGGGCCGAAAATGATGAAAAACCAAGATCCAAGGTTATACCACGTTGTCTAGAAAATAAAGAATGAGAATGTATGACAAAATAATATTTGTAATAATAATGATAACTCAGTAAATTAATAATGCCCAACACTTTGAACTGACATCGATAGAATTGATATCAGCTTGGTTTGAAAAGAACCGTATGCAAATACAGTAGGTAATTAATAGCAACCCTCTAGGCCAGTGTTTCTCAACCCTGGGTCCGCAGGCTCTTTTGAGACCGGGAATATTCTTGGTGAGTCCGCGAGGTCTTAAACTTTTTCGTAATATTTCAGATAAGTGATGCCGCCTTTCTCACAGTGGGCTACCGAATTATGCAATCAAAGAAATTTTCAAGCTCTCTCAGCAGACAATGTGCTTTGAACTAGTAAGTAATATGGTACGGTGATAAGAAAACGATTTTAAGTCAGTTGGTTGAAAGAGCTTAGCAAACTTAACTTATTTAAGATAGGTTGATTTCTGCCAACTTAAAGTACGGTACTATTTACCCATTTAATTTATCCTATTCACCTATTCATGGCAAAGCGAAAGCAGGTTTTTGCATATAATGAGGATTACTCGAAGCTCGGATTTACTTATTTACTTCGGTTGAGGTAAATGGTGAAGTGCTTATGTTGTTCATTGTCTTCTTCACCAAGAAAATCTGGCAGCGAAGGAGATACAAGGAGACCTTGCCACAGTTCTCAAAGAAGTTGTAACCGTGATCAATTTTATTAAATATCTTTCCTTTCACACTCGTTTATTTCGTGTATTGTGTGATGAAATGGGGGCAGAGTACAATGGGCTTCTATTCCATTCCAACATGTGTTGGTTATCACAAGAAAAAGTGCTTGAAAGAGTGACAAACCTAAGAGGTAAAATCACCACCTTTTTTAAAGAATAAAAATATGAATTTGTTGATCGCTTCAGTGATGACGAACGAATTTCAAAGTTGCTTTTCTTAGCTATTTTTTTCAGCAATGTGAACCAACTTAATGGATCTATGCAGTGTAAACAGAAAACTTTTTTAGATCCATCAGAAAGCATCGATGCATTTAAAGCCAAAATAAAAAACTGGGGGTGCATCGAATGAAAAGTGGGAAGTTGGCTGGTTTTCCAGGATTGAACTTATTTGTTGAAGAAAAAAATATTGATTTGCGCTCCTTTTGTTCAATCTTTCTTGAGCATCTCAACAAATTTGTTTCTGAGCTGGATCGATATATTCCCTCTCACAAGTATAGCAAAATATTTAAATGGGTGTGAAGCCCATTTGAAGTGTCAGCGTTGGAGGTTCATTCAGAATGGAATGCATTGTTGAACAATTGATAGAATTGCTGACAGATGTGGAGAGACTGAGCCGACAGATGTCGAGAGACTAGGTTCAAAATTATTTCTCTGACACAATTTTGGGTGGATGTTCGGTCGAATGATCCTAATCTTTCTGATCGATGCAAGCAAGCAACAATGGCTCCTCTACCTTTTTCCACTAATTACTTGTGCGAAGCTGACTTCTCAACTTTGACAATCGTTAAAACTAAGTACCAGAACCAACTTCAACCGGACCACAATATCAGATGTGCATTGACAACCATAATTCCTAATTTCGATAGACTTGTGAAAGAAGTGCAAGTACAAGGTTTTCATTCAGATTTACAGTGCATATGTTCCCAATAAATAAACCGCATTGACTTTTTGTTTGACTGTTATTGCTCTGCAATTATTTTTTATTTGTATTACTAGAGTCTGCAAATACTTTTGCAAGTGGAGGAATAGTCTGTGGGTTAAAAAGGTTGAGAACCACTGCTCTAGGCAATATACCATTCATATTCTGATAACGTCATATTTTTAAGCTTTTGAAAAAATCATAGCACACACCAGAACAAAACGGTAATTCGTAAATTAGTAATACACAATATGCGCAAACTAAAATGCTTTTCAAAACCAGATCGCTCAATTAGATAATTTATACCCAACTACGGTAATTCATTCTAAAAACTGGAAAGGCATCATTTCATCTTACTTGCTCTGTGGATTTTTATCAAATGCCGCAGTAGATGCAACACTACTCATCGACTTTGATAAAGAAGTTTTCCCGCTATCAACGTGACCGAGCATTCCTATGTTGAAGTTCAAATTCGATGCCATTTTGCAGAGAGCAGTATCTGAGAATGGACGAAAAGTAAACTGAAACTCAAGGGGATTTCCCCCAACTTTAGCCACGTGATCAAAATGAATTAAAGGTTAATGATGCGTAGCGGCGGTTGAATGACGAATCAAAATATCTTAAAATGAATTAATTAAAGTATTTTTTTTATTTAAAAATCTTAATGACATCTAATTTAGTTTAAAGAAAAATTGTACAAGATAGAAAGAAGAAATTGTCATGACACACATACAGTAAAAGGTCGTAACCCCTTGGTGGCTGGGTTGCTATGGCAATCTTTGCTGAGCAACGCTGTGCTTTCAGTTGCTTCACGGCTTGCATTTCGCTTTCGCGACGTCGTACCCCATTTTACTGCGACTAAAATTCCGCTGCGGCCGATTTTCTTCAATTGTATAATATGACGCAAAACTTCAAACTTTCTTAACGACATTTCATATTTTTATAGTGCAGATTAAGAATTAACAGTCGCTACTTTTAATACTGCCATAAAATGTCAGCTGAAGTGCTCTTGAAAGCTGAACCAGCACCGACTGGCGTTCCAGCTCAATCTTTAGGTAAAAAAGAGCATTCGATTCCAATCAACACTGGTGCATACACGTCCGTTGGTCAAGCAACAAGCGGTTACAGAACAGCAAAGTACACCCCAGAAGAATGGTTTCAGAACAATTATTCAAAATATTATCAATCCTTCACTGACAGAGATCACGCAGAACGCATTCAACATGAATCAAAGAAACTTGCAAATGAAACTGAAGCCCAGACAAACAGGTTAGTTTATAGGAGTGGGTGTTTAGTGAAGTTTAACATGAGATCCAAATCTCAGACCTGTTATGCCGAATGACTTGCTTCCAGTGTATAACTTTATATTTTTATAATATTCAGATATTTCATGTCAGTTTTTAAATTATTCTTCAATATCATTTGTTTTGAATTGTAAAGTGAAAGAAAATAGTGTTTTCTTTGCAATATTGTGAACTCGTAGTTATATTTGGGTATATCAACATGAGATAATAAGTAATAATAAATTAATAATAATAATAATAATAATGAGGTAATAATAAGTGTTTTCACGCTTCATGGGTCACTAATGGTGTGCTGTGGAGATGCCCTTTAATGACATAGTGAATAAGTCTAGTGTATAAAAATAAAATATTCTACTTTCAATTTTTTTGTTACTATTTTGGTACACATCATTTTGACCATCTTCATACTGCATATCTGATGAAAATTTGATATTCTTTATTAGGTAAATGAATTTTATATTTCTTTGTTCACATTTAATACAGAACTCAAGCAGACGTCACAAAAAAACTTGGAGAGAGAATTCATGATATTAATTTCTGGAAGTTTGAACTTCAACGTGAAATTGATGACTTGATTGCAGAAACAGAACTTCTTTTTCAACAAAAAGTCAGTTAATTTTTATTGGAAAAGCTAAATAACGATCTATGTACAAACTTATATATTTAGTGAGGTACATTTCCAAAATTTCTATAATGTCCCTCTTAGTCTATTCGTTTGAACTGAAAAACCCTTAGTGGTATCAACCTAATCTGAAATGTGATTCTGTCAATAACAAACCACAGATAAATTCTGCTCAAGTGGCATGATTCATTATGAACTCATACTTAACTTACACAATCGTGTTTGATCAAATTATTTAATTTGATCTACTGATGAGATCAAGGCATGGCCCATTCGTGTTACAAAGTGAAAGTTGTTATTGGGTATACACAACTTTTTATCTAAGATATGCGCATGATTTTGATCAGCATTTTAGTGATTCAAAGTACATTTTATTTAATATATGCATGAATGAAAATTGCTTTTACTCTCACTATTGTGTAATGCTCAACACAATTTTTGTTATTTAATTTTTTTAATGTTTTTGATTTCTTAATTATTACTATAATGGAGCTTTCAAAAAGTATTGTTCATATAAATTTATATCTTGAAGAATGAAGATGCAATACTGTTTTTTTCTGTGGAGTGGAAAGCTGAAAATATGACTTGGCTGACTATTTGACAAACAGACAGTTTTTCTCTTGATGATAATTATCTCTATAAAATTCGAACTTACACCACAACCAAAGCAGTTTCTACTATTTTACTAATTAACATCATCTTCACAATATGAATCATACTTATGACATAAATATATCAATATTAATTTCAATATGTGCATATTTTCCAGGTAAGATTGGACAAAGCATTAGATGCAACTGAAATACCAATGATGATTGCAACTGATGATTTAGAATGCAGGAGTAGAAGACAGGGTCCTGATCTTGTCAAGGACAATGTTGAAATCCAGCTGCTAAAGGTAAATTATAGCCTAAATAAAGATGAATATTGCAATACATCCGATCACAAGTTTTCATCCTGTACAAGTTTGTAATTAAATGTCTACAGTATGCTGTTTTCGTGGTTAAAATTTACTTTGACTAATGTTGCAAGCAGCACTTCAAATGAACTAGCCATCAAGGAATTTTATGCATATAGATACATAACATGGTAAACTCCCAACTGTACCTCAAGGAAAAACATTTTGTAAAGAATTGATGTGCTGTAGTAGAGCGTAGTGAGTCGTGCCTTCCCGGACAATGGTAAAACTCTTGATTGATTTTTTCAGTCATTTCGTGTGATACAGATGTTTTGGATATACTTTTCTAATTAATGAAACACAATAATTATTATCATATTTGTACCCAAGCAATGAAAAAAAGTGAAAACGTTAAATTTTAATTAAATTATGAGGATTGAATTATTATTTTTTCTTCTCTAGGAAGTTGACCTCATCAAATCTGTTCAAGATCTTTTGAAAAGAACAATTGAGCAAACTGAGAATCAAATCAGGTATTTATTGTAATTTTAGTAACTAATAGAAAATTTACGGAAACAAGAAACTTTTGCGATATATCATTTTCTAAAAGATTGGAATGTTTTTTTTTCTGATTGTCTTATTATGTAATAGAATTTTACAATAGTCTCATGAAATCTTCAACATTGCTATAATATTGATTCATCTAAAGAAAACTTTATGTTCAGTCACTCGAATGACAATGAGATTCTGTCACCCGATCTGATTGTGATGATTAATGAAATCGTTCAAGACAATATTCAATCACTGATGAACATTTTTGAAGATCAACTTGAAATGTTACAGAATTGACTCAGATTTAGGTCCAAACTTTTTTAAAGAACTATACATGTATTAAATATTAATAAGGCATTGGCTATTTTTATATGCCTATTGACTATGTTTAAAATATTAATAATATAATAATATTAATAATAATATAACTAAATTCTATCATTAGAGTTGTTCTGACATATTTCCCGCATATTTAAAGAAGGAACAAAAAGGTGCAAAAAGCTGATGTTATTATCTCGACACTTTCCAAGACATATACCACTTACTGTGCTTCATTATAATGGTTCTTCAGTTTTGATTAAAATGTTTTCCACTTTGTGTGTAGTTGCTTCAATTTGTAGCATTTTTTGCCATATAAGTGAAAAATTAAAAACAATGAAAAATTAAAATCTGGTTTCACTACATCAAATTTTTGTTGAAATTGAATCTATTGCATAAGCAAAAGGAATATTGAACAAATTTTCATAATTTCATTGAAGTAATTTTTTAAACTATACTTTATACTATACCCTATATTTCTAGAATGAATCGAGATGCCAAGCACAACTTGGAATTGGATTGGAGTGATAAATTAGATGCTCATAATATTGATGACAGATGTGGAAGACTCAACAACCAATCAACGGATATTCAATATCATCCCAACTCTGCTAAATTTGAAGACAAGTTTGTTATATATTTTTTATGGGAAAAAAATGATCTCTTTCCACAAAATTACAAGTAGCCTAACATAGTCATAGCCTAACGAAAGCTCACAAATGTACTTGTATTTTGTGGAAAGAGATCATGGTATTCATCTTCTTGACTTTTGATAATATCTCATTCAAGTATCTTTGTGACAACAGTCACATACAGATCCAAAATCGCGAGTAAACAAGGAAGAAGGTTTTAAAGCAGTTCACTAAACGATAAGGAATCTCATATTTTTTCACAGCATCACGCCAATTACACCAGCTGATATCAAACATTTTCCAGATGCCTCATGATCGGATTTGGTTTTTGAAAATCTTACAAAAAAATACATACTTATACCAAAGTCATGTTTGTCTTGAAATAAAGATGTTGTTAGAGATAGCATGACTTCCTATTATTTTGGTTGAGCATGAACCATGGATGCGCAAGATAATCCGTCAATGACTTATCAAAGCATATTTCATAATTTTTAGATGTGGTTAACCAAATTCAGTATGGTGACATTTCAATAATCGTAATTGAGAAAATTTGGTTTCTGATTTGAAGTGTTTGGCTATAAACAAGGATTCAAATTCAATCCATTTTTTGCATATCTGCTTCAGAAAACGTTGGTCTCATGTGACTATAGGACAAACCAGATTGGGAAAATGAAAGCTACTCTGCTGCTAGGACACCTGAAGGAAATTGATTTTATCAGAACAAAATTTAGTAAAAGGCAATATTTCACTATATATATATCTCTTGAGATTAAAATGTGTCTGATTGCGACCAAACTACACAAAAAGTTTCTAAACCATCAACACTGCTATGAAATACCAAATATATCTTTTAGATAGGATGTTTTCCAGTTGTGTTGATATTTTGAACAACATTCCAAAGGACTTCACCCAGAAATTTCAGACATGTTCAGTTGGAATATTATCCTTCAAATTTTCTTGTGCATCAACATAGCTCTGAGTTTTAAAAGCATCTGTGGTAAAAATGTTATGCTTTTTCTGCAGCTCGTCGACCCCTGAAACATGGGCTCAATTCACTCATGACAACATTGTACGAGCAGAACGGGAGAGAATGGCATCCATCAATTTGAGATCATTGATCGACAACGTTTTGCACGATACATCTGATGATATGAGAGAACAATGTAATGCCGTCAATGAAGCATTTGCAAAGAGAGTTGAGGAAATGAACGATGCTAAGACTAAACTGGAAAACCACTTACAGAAGGTTTGTCCACACAGTGACTCTATTACAGTTCAAAAACCCAATAACAAGTATTTAAGCATTTAGAATATATGTTTATTGGAACCGCTTTTTATCTTTGCATTTTTCCTGCTTGTGGTGAAAGTGACTAAAATGGAGCACAGGACAGATAGTTAGATATCACTCATACACTCTACTGTAACATTCCAGTTCTTATGGCACATTTTCCACTTGGAGCGTTGATGTTATTACAAAAATTAAAAATTACTAACTTTTCATTGTGACGTTTGAGCATATGAGATAATTGCATAATGTTACTTTTAACCCTTTTATCGTTTGTATAGGTCTTGATTGAGATTGGTAATCAAGAGAAGAACATTGCTATGCTGAAACTTGCGATAAATGACAAGGAACCTCCAATGCAAGTCTCACAAACGCGTCTTCACCATAGAACGTACAGACCAGCTGTTGAATTGTGCCGTGATCCTGTTCAGTATAGGTAAGAATATAATTTGCTTCCAATAAAAGCTTTCGCCCAGAGAAAATTTTAATTTGCTGTACAAAAATATCATGTTCTCATTCCACAGAAATATAAGTTTACTGTAAGCTTTCGTTGGAACATAGTCTTCTTCAGACAAGATTTGTAAATACGCTCGATATTATCTCATTCCTGTATCCTTGTGAATTCTCTCACACATGGATCCAGGATTTTGATGAAACAAAGAGGAGGGATAGGTAGTTCATTGCAACATATCAACGAATAGTGTAAATCAGAAATGAACCGGTGAAAACAGGAAACATATAAATTGCTTAGAACAGGTTTAGGAAATATCAAAGAGTCCATGTGATCATATCATGGGATATTTAATTAACTAATTCTTATTTTTCTCAGCAATATTGATTCTGTTTTTTGAATTGAGTATTGCGAAATCTATTTCTGTGGTTGTTTTTCCTAAATATTCACATTTTTTTCACTATATATATGAAAAAATCGATCATTGGTCGAATAGAAATCGATATCAAACTATGCGATATTCAAAAAATGCATTAGAGACTTCATTTATAAGTAGTCGACATTGCTGTTTTGAGAATCACAATCAAAATTTTTATTTTTTTCCAGACTTGTCTCGGAAGTTGGTGAGATCACTCACAGCATTGAATCACTGAAACAACGTCTTGCAGAAGCAGAACGCTCGCTGCAAGATCTGATGGATACTCGTATGGCCCTTGAAAAAGAAATTGCCGTCAAAGCCAACAGCCTGTTTATCGACCGCGAGAAGTGCATGACCGTCCGCAACCGTTACCCAACTGTTATCAAATTGGCAGGATATCAATAAACAAATGGACCATCGTACTTTACTTATCTTTGGGACAATATGGGGGGAGGGATTAGTTTTCAGGGTTGACATATTTGTATGAATAGGGGGGGGGGGGGAGTTTTCAGGGTTGACATTCTTGATTAACGGGGAGGGGAAATTACATACTTTTATTGTCTTATGGTACAACAAAACCAAAATTGCCAAAATATGCTCTGGGAAGAAGATATTAGGTATGTGAATATAGATATAGTACATAAGAGTGTGCTACATATTAAGGGCAATTGCGATATGTTCATCAATCGCAGAAATAATATTTTTTTTGGATAATCTGCCGCATTTGGGCAATTCTTCGACCTTATCACACTGCACTTTTTTGTTGTAATACCAGTAGCCACTGCTTGCATACACAATGTGTATTACACATTCTGTTTTTGTAAAGCCATTTCGAAATTATTACTATGAATATTGTATAAAGTATATTTTTGTTGTAAATGTAGCTAATGAATATTTGGAAAAATAAATGCACTTAATTATTCATAGTTGTTCCGCCGTGAAATCCGTGAAGTTTTGTAATAATAAAAAGTTCAGAATCTTCTTCCACATATTACAAGATTTATTTACCAAGCCGTCGCTAGAGCATATTCTAGCTTTTTCAGGTATTTATTAATACCAGACAAAGCTAGACTACCTATGCTCTAGCAAGAGCTTGGTAAATGAATCTTTTGTTGTTCAACTCTCAACCTCACCGTATTCAAGTATCCTTGCAGCCTTGGTCACATATGGATCCATTTTCACAAGAGGAGTGGATCAGAGAGTAGACAATTTATTGTACAAACCTGAGGCATATCTTGGCTTTTATAATAATGTTGTCATTATTTAGCTGATGAAAATACTCATCATATTTTAGAATTTGTACAATTTCCCTTATTGGCCACCGCTATGTCTGGGGTTTGACAATGAAGAGGTCATGTAGAACATTTTTGCAACATTGTCTTTTTCCTGTGTGAATACGTCATAGATGTTTTCTTTTTAGTCACTCATTTAGTGGATCTTACAGCGAGCAAGTGCTATATAGCGAGATGCACCCTGATAGGATTACATTTTTCTCCTGCAGAAGAGAAAAGCCGAGAATACAGCTTAACCATGTGGCGAACTAAGACCTCTCGTGCAGGCACCGGTTTCGAATCGGGGGTGGGGTGTAACACGTGCACAGGGTGGAGGAAGCCGTAAGCAATGTTGAACGGCGAGGCGCCCAACAGATATGATCTTTTCCTGAACATTTCATGCGTAGTTCAGAGCATATTCCCAATGCTTTACTGATTGAAACCCTGAGTGGTCATTTGACATGAAGAATTTTACACGACCCATACTTGAACTAAAAGGCAGATTTTTTTTTTTAGTGACTTCTGTGCATCAATGCAGTCATCTCAATCGCTATAGACGGACAGGGTCAGAATTGTTGAACATATATGATCTTTTCGTGCCCTATCTAGTTATTAAACCCTGTTGGCCTCGCGAAGAATCCATGCAGTCCATCAATCCATCGTCCTATTATTAAATGTTGGCCTCGCGAAGAATCCATACCATATCCATCCGCTGCCCATACTCGACAAACTTGATTTTCCGTGGATGAACTGGTGCTGCAGATCCCACCACAGATGAGTGGCGATTTCTATTATCTATAATTCCTCTATTAACACTAACGAAGTCTGGGACTAAAAAGCCCAGTCCAAATTTCTATCCACACACTGAACTTCCCTCCACCACAGTGACAAATTGACAATACTCTGGATAGATTGAAAGCCAGCCCGCCATATTTTCAAAATATTTTAACAATATAGCAACCCCCAGATCATTTTTGGTTCATTGTGTCAGTTTCACTCGCTTTCCCAGGACCACAGGAAAGACTTTGATACAGTACATTTCCAAAGGCTTGCTCACCACCCCAAATATTTTCGATACAAACAACATTCATTTTGAAGCCAACTTTAATTTTATTCACTTTATCGATGTTTTATCATTAAATTGTAGCAAGTAATCACACACACACACATATAAATCAATAAATTTGAGCCTCTCGCAGTTCAGCAACAATTAACTTTTCAGTTCGAGCACTGTATTTTTTTCACCATTAATCAAGCATGTATCATATAAAAATTGTGCAGAAATGTTATACTTTTTTGTATGATGCATTCTTGATTAACCAAATTTTTTTCAAATTATCCTATTCAAAAAAGCATTAAGCAGCATAAACAAAGTAATATGGCAGCAAAAATTACATATGATACAAGCAACGGTCATTGTATTTGCGAATTTGCCATGAATTGAACGGTCAATGAAAGAAAAAAAACAGAGCTAAAGCTTCATGTCCAGCATAAATTTGGTATTGAATGGATACTATAATTGACAAAAATCATTTTTATCATCAAATTTATGTTTTTGTGTAGAAACTAGTCTGATACCACCTTGTTCACGACTCGGATTGGGCAAAAGCGCACACGGAGAGATTACACATAATTTGTAATGGAAGGCCTTTGGAACATAATGTCAAACAAAGTTCCAGTTATAGTTAACGGACCCTTAGTTATAGTTAGCGGTCACACTTCAACATATTTGAACAACGCATTTAGAATAAATTTGTTTGATCTGATAAATTTCAAATGATTCAGCATTCTATTTCTAAGCGTATTGAGGATTCACAGCATACAGTTGGCACGAGTGAACTTCAAATACCGTAATATTTAACCCAAGATTGGGTATATTACGTATTTCTATATTGTGTTATTTGCAATGAATATCAATCAGCTGATTTGTAATAATTTCAAATTAATATCTGATTAAAACACATCTCGTCATTTTCTCCCCTAAACAAGATGGCAATTATAAAAAATTACGTATAATATTTGATTTGATTCATATATTTGATGTAAAAAGCCTGATCCTAACAGTTAGAAATTGCCTTGGCAATATGGTGCTTTTATAAAGAGGTAAAACGACAATTATTTTATTTTCTGATCATGTAATATGAAAAATTTAGTCATGATACAAACATTACAGAAAAATTACAAACCAATGTCGAAACATATTTGCCGAATATTCGAGAGTATTTTCAACGGGAAAACTATCCATTCAAAATATTTTGTCAAGTACGATCACCAATAAAGCTCTTTGAGACATGGTCATTATATTACATCAAAAAGCTAACATATTGGTCAAGCAGAACATTCTTTTAACACAAGCTGTCCATGCAACAAAAATCTAATAAGGTGATGTTGTGTGCCTACTATCGTAATTATCAAGTGAGTGAGACAACAATAAAGAAAAAAATATTGTGAAGTAATATATCAAAGAGCTGAAATTGAATTATCAAAATAACAACAAAAAGTTCAAAAAACAAAAAAGGGTAGTTCATGCGTTTAGTATTTACGATATATCCAAATATGGTGCTGATTTTCGAATCTCTTCATTCATTTTCAAAACAAACAAAAATTTGGACGTTAATTTGAAAAGTAACAATAGTAGTTGTTTCTTGGGTATAACTGGTGTTAATGGGCTCTTGCAATGACGTAACCAGATTAGAGTTCGACCGATATAGCTTTTTTGCAACCGATGCAGATATCGACATTTTGACTCTTTTGGTCACCGATCACCAGTACTGCATCTTACGTGAAACTCGTTGAAATACCTCCCAAAAAAAAGCAATAAATCAAAACGCATGAAAGAACATGTCCATTGCTTAATTAATGCGTTACTTTGCAATTTTTGAGGAGGGAGAAATAAATTTCATCTTACGCAAATAATTTATGCTATGGATTTCTTCAAATAGATGCGTAAAATATTGTGCATTGCCATTTGAAGAAAAAACGAATCATTTTAAACGAACTGCATGGATTCATATGTGTATTTTGGTTGGCTGATATTATAGGCCACTTTTGTGATCTGCAGATATATCTGTAGACAGCAAAATTAGGCCGATATAACGGTTCATCAATATATCGGTCGAGCTCTGAACTAGATTAGCAATGATTTTTGTGACATTGAATGTTGATAGGGTCATTTATTCATAATTTTAGACTACTTTGCTCCACGAGTGAAACCAAGAAGATGTTCTGCAAATGTTTCTAAAAGCTAATCAGCTGTTCTTCATCAGGGAAAGTGATGAAGAACATCGGAATAGATATTCCAAACGTTGGCAAAACATTGTTTTTATTTCACTTGTTTGAGCAAAGTAGTTAAGAAACTATTGAAAGCTGATACTGTCATAACACAGATAAAATGAGATAAGCGTTCACCAGGCTCAAGAAAACTAAAATAAACTCAAGTCCGATAATTTTTCAAATGCTTGGTGAAAAAGGCTTTCAAAAACAAAGCTCAGCACTCTATTTTTTTTTTAAATCGAAACATAATTTACTACCTGTGGCCATTATTGGAATGGATTTTAGGAACTAGGGGTGGCAAAATGAATATTTTTTGGTTTTAGAATGGAATACTCGAATAAGGAATCATATAATAAACAAACAAAGACATGCTTTTATCAGCATATATTAAAAGTGAAAATTCACATTTAATATTTAAAAAAATACAAAATTATCATTTTCTTGATTTTGATAATTATCGCAGAAATCGAATTGTGTATTTTGGACAGCCCTAGTAGGGATGCATCTAAACCAACTATATGCCTTATATTTGAGATCATGTGAAGTAAATTTGCAAAATTTTCAGTTTTGGTAACAATGCCTCCGAACACACTGTATGTGAGACAATATCCTAATATAGAGATAAGACTTGACAACACAGTTATTTAATATGGGACATTCATACGCCATACCGCCTATTGGTGGCAAATATCACACAAAGAAGTATAGTGATAAGAATAATAACAATAATGGTAGTAATAACAATAATAATAAGTGATATCACACTATCATGCAAAAATATTGCATAAATGCCTATGAAAGAGCTATGTACACAGAAATATTAGACAAGGGATGGAGACCATCGTCAGGGGTACAAATAAGAGTGAATAATATTATGTGCGTGTAACGCTCTATATTTTGAGTGTTTTAAGGAAGCAGATTTCGTCATTTCGTAAAAAAACACACCGGCTTGTTGTAAATACAAACAACAAATTGCAAAAATACACAAACAACAAATTGGTATTACTACGGGGTTTTTGAAAAATGTTTCTCGTAGATAAACTATACGAGTACAGAACAAATAGGAATTCGATTGAAGACAGTTATTTGCACCCCTGACCTTTTATTCCCCTTTACGTTAAGCTCTGTAATTGGGCAGAAACAAAATAGGTTGGTGCTGGGGTTGCCCTTATAAATCAGTTTAAATAATATTCAAAATTCACTTTTTAAATAGAATATTATTTTAACGTTTAAGATAAACAGAATTACTGATATTTGTCCATGTTTTATCCATTTTGATGCAAAATGAATCAATACAAACATAATTGAAAACAAATTACTTTTATTAGAATTAATTGTGAAGTGTATGATGAAAGCGAGAATAACATATCCGTAAGTGAAACCATGATTTATGCCAAAGTTCACAACATAACATTTGACATATGTCATGATTTCACTGCACATAAAGCGGTTTCAGCAATAATAGACAGCATAAAAACTTGTCAATACTTCAAAATACATCCCCAAATTTTAGGTTTCATGAAAAGAACGTTATGTTTAACCCAAGAATTAATTATGCTAATTTTTAATCTTCATTGTATCATCTTGAAAAGACCATACCGCAGTCCATATTTGCAAGCTAGAACTGGAAGCAAAGCTCGATTGTATAATCATGCACAAAAATAGAAATAAATATGAATGGTAATGCAGTCCAATAAAGCAATATCCATCCATTTTTAATATCGACATTATAAATTTAACTTTATCCACTTTTACTGGTAATTTGAAACGATTATCAAATTGATTTGGAAAGAAACTGGTGACTTTATTTACCCATTCGTTCAATTGAACAGTGCTACCCCTTTTTGGACTGAGTTTTCAAATTGTGAGTTTTTGATATGAACAACAACAACTTCAAGGCATGGGCCATGTACGGTCCATATTTGGTAAAATTAATTGCAAATTAATTCAACTGTTACCTATGATGGGAGTGGTTTTCAGTTCGTAAGGGCATACCCATCCACCTTGTGCAAAAAATCTTCAAATTTATCAATTCCGCATAGTACAAAAACAATCAAGTATGGGGTGTTGATAAAACATGTTTTATCAATGGCTCATACTTGATAAACTTCTTCATCATGAGAGATCCACACTTGAAAATCATAAATATCAATTCATACATACAATCTATCTTGCCCCTTCGTGAAGGTTTTATGCATAGAACATATATTATCTCGAGTTTATACTATCATTAGGTCTGTTCGTTTGTAATATAGAAGGTATGCGGTTCGTTGTGGACTATGCTTTACAACCTGTGGGATATAAAATAGAAGAACTGGTCAAAATGATGAAAGTAGTAGCTGAATTTAGTCGTAGAGAATGCATTTTATCGTTATAAAAGAGCATTGAAGAACCTATGAAGGGGGGACAGCTACAAAGAGCCTGTAAGTTTTGAGGTGATTGTTACCACGAGATAGCACACACCGAATATGATACTATTTCGAATACATTCTCGAAATAAATTTTAGCACACATAATATTTTACCATACTTCTGCCAAAAACAAGCTGCCATTTTCTTTTTGAAAAATTTGTTTGGAATACGCTTTGGACTATGCATCTCTAGTTCTCTTGGGTTTGAATCCTGTGATTGCTAAAGGATTGTGTAACATCTCATCGGCTCATGATTGTTTGCATTACTGCTGGATACGGCCAGAATCTTGGTTTTCCACAGGTCCTGGAAATTTTCATGTCATTTTCTTTGGATGAATAAAAAAGCTTCAAAACCATCAACACCGCTATTTCATAGCAGTATTGATGATTTTGAACCTTTTTATAAAGTTTGGTTTCCGCCAGACACTCAAGAACAGATATTTAAATCTTTCAGCCCCAGATATGCCATGAAACATTGCCCATTTGCTAAATTTTTTTCTGGCAAATCATTTTCTTTGTCTAAGTAGCTGCCATTTTGCATGAAGCACAGTTGGAAAGGGTCTCAAGCATCGTGATCCATCAGCGACTCAAACTTGAAAGAAAAAGTGTGTATAATATATTTCAGAATGGTCTGAGCAAATGCATGTGCGAATATATCTACATTCGACCTATGCTTAACAGCTCATTACTTGTTTTTTTTTGGTACACTGTCACTAAACAGCAATAGAATATAAGAATATTTACCTCATGTACATTAGTTGTTTTTATGTGTTGATCATCAATCCTCAACCAACAATTTAAACCATCATGGAAAACATCGGTTGAATAATGTCCTCCACTCGACTTCTTACCGTGGTGATAGACAACTAGAAAGCAAATAAATACATGTTGAAAATTCAACTACATAATATGGTTGAAGGTTGAAACGAAATGAACTTAGAAAAAACACAGACTACATAAATGGGTTAAACTTAAATGTGGACTGAACATCTCGCCTTTTTATGATGCGATTCAAACTGTCAGAATGCTACCTACTGTGCCATCCAGAAACCCACAGATAAGGCTCCATCTGAAGGAAATTTAGCAGAATGGACATAGCTAAACAATTGTTCCTTTTGAGAGTCTCCTAGTCCCCAAAACTTTATGACAAGGTTCAAGATCATCAATACTGCTATGAAATAGCAGTTTTGATGATTTTGAAGCTTTTTTGTCCAGCCAAAGAAAATGATGTGAGCTCTTCGGACACCTGAAGAAATCCAAGATATTGACATCCTGATGCGATTGATAGAATCGCACGTCAAAATTTCTGTAGTTGAATATACAAAAACTTTTAAATTTTCGAAAAGCATACCTGCAAATAATTTGTATGAACGTTTTTCCAGTGCTATTTTCTTGCTTGATTTTGAAAGTAGTTCTGAACACAGAATGTAATAATAAATGGAATATTGTTGAAATACAATGTTAAAAGGGGAAATCATGACAGCGACAATGTTTTTCTCAATCATCCTTATTGCCTAAGCTTTTGAAGGTATATATTTAATTGAAATTATTCCCAATTAATAATTTTTTTTTTTTTTTTATATCACCACTTCTTGGAGTGGATCACCCTGACCAAAGTATAACAGTAAGCAACTGTATAACTTACTTATTAGGTTGCCTTTCGCTCTGTCAATATACCATTATTCGGATATCTATGTGCGTACCAATATCAAATTTGATCCATCAGTGGTCCATGCTTAACAACATTTGAATAAATTATAATTTAAAATCTAATTATAGAGAGCTTTTATATTGCTCTCAACCAGAAGAGAAGCCCTGTACTGTGTCCTCAAAAAAAAGTTTTGTTGGTTCATTCCTAGTAATTTTTTTTTTATTGGAAATTGTAATCTTAAAGGAACCAGCTGGCAACCAAACATGTGGCAAAAAGCTCCATAAATGAAAAACTAGCAACTGCAATCTTGAGTAGAAAACAATTGAATCACTGTAGAAGAGTGCACCAAGCGCCCTGGGCAATACAAATAAAAATATCACATTACGAGTTATCAGGAAAGCAAACAAAACCGAAAACAAAGTTTAAAATGTGTCAGAGAATAAGTATTAAAGAAAGATTCAGATGTTTTTATTACTCAATACTTCATAATAATACATCTTTGTTCCCTTTTAGATGCCTCTTGCAAAACCAAGAAATACATCAGAGCAATTTAGAACTACACACCTACAAGGCTAAATGTTTTCTGCTTAAGATGACATTGCTATTGATGTACTTCCCACTCATCTAAATATCTTACCTTTTCCGATGACGAGATCAGTATGATATTGCACTTCTTTATCAATTTTCAAAGATCCGCCTTCCTTATCATAAACAAATCTTTTAAGGTGAAGAATGAGTACAGGAGGAAGTGTCTCCAATGTTACTTTCCTGTTCGCTTCCACCTTTGACAGAAAAAATTATAAAATTATACGATAGAAGTAGTGCCAAGTCGGGACAGACAATTCAGAATTATTCACTATACCACAATAAATTATAGAAAGAAATGAGAATACATTAAAATATAATCTTGCAATAAGTTTTCATCTTTGGGGAATCAAAAGCTAGGACATTTTATTCGAATCAATCGTGAAACGTTCATGGGAATAAAAGCTTTCTAAATGAACTAGAATATTCATTTTTAACAACAAAATACAATCGATTTTGGTCAAGTTTGATCGAAATCGATTATACTTTGTTGTTAAAATATGAAAATTGTTGCTTTTAGTGTGAAGTAAAAATAAAATAATAAACTATAAATATCTTAATTTTCACAATGAAGACAAGTTGTAATCTACATGGAATTTAAGATTCAATCCGATTCGAAAAGGTTATTCAAATCAGATTCAAATTCCAAATGATTTGCTTCTGCCCAGTCCTAGTTAGGACAGAATAACTTTGTTCGTCTCTCCTCTACACATATAAGTTTTGTTTGCTGCGGATAGACAGAATATAAATAACATCATACCCAGATAGGAAAAATTTCAGCTAATCAAAGAAAATGGGTTATACCAGAGAAAAGTTCAGCATTGAACCTTTTCCTGAGAGCTGCCTTATTTACATATGGATTAGTAGCTAACCAACGAATTGTTTATGATGACGTAAGAATGAAAATTTAGAATCTCACTCAGATAGATATTCAGGCTATTTTCTAAACAAGTCATCATTTTAGAATTTTCGTATTGATTTCGTGAGGTTTTGTTTCGAAATATTTCAGGGATGTAGGAATCGAGCGATTTACTCAGTAAATGGTCTTTGTCATGAAGCTCTCAAATGGAGGCTAAAATTTACAATAAATTGTATCGAATTCGCCAGTTCAGCATGTTGGAAACCGTAAGTTGCTTTTTAAGTTTGATAATGTTGCATAGAAACTTATTCGTCCAGACCTATCCAATAGAAGTTGGTAATTCTCTTAACACAACAGACACTAAAACTTTTCCCATTGTGAGGAATAGGCTGCTGAAAATCAATGAGATCAAAGCTTAGGGAAAGTTCCATTGGACAATATTTCATTATATATATTTTCTCTTTTTCAATGTCTGGGGCAGCGACAAAATTTTAGTTTCAAAATCACAGTGGTATTGATGCTTTAGGAGCTTTTTAGTCATTTAAAGAAAATTGCGCAAACGTTTCACACACTAAAGTAAAGCAAAGTTCTGCTTAATCATTCGTATATAAAAAGACCTTTCTCTACCTTGACTTTTGTTTTTGTGTTTGTGAAATCTTGAACAGATTCAAGTCGAGTAAAATGTTCGAGAGCTTCCGCCACTGACCAAGTCTTCTGGTCATTAATATCCAACGGAAGAGTGAAGAATGGTTCTAGTGTTGCGGTGCCACGTTGTCCTTCTTGGAAGAGGTCGGATCGAAGTTCGCCTCGGAAAACATCAGACACTGGAGTTCTAAAGATAGAACACAAAATTTAAAAATCTTGAATAAAAATGTTGATAAATACGACACAATGAGCACATGGAGCAAAATTTGTGAGAAAATTGTAGTGAAATATTCAAAATGAACATAAACATGATTCTTGCAGATTATTAGCTTTGGCTACCCTGATGTTGTTCACGAAAAATTCAATTTCAATTCAATAAGTTGCAACTGTAACTCTCTGTTTGCGTAATAGTCATCAAAAACCATCAGCAAACATACTTTATCGTAATGCCGGTTTGTACAATAGGTAATGTTGAAAATAATCGGCCATTGAGGGAACGCATCAGCAAAATGAGATCCATTCATGACCCACACTTGACAAAACATGATTGAGTCAGAATTGCCAACTGGGACATTATTTGCTTAACAAAGTATACTACACATCATTACTACTGCTACTATTCAGCAAGAATTTGCAAACAAGGTCAAGTTGATTTCAAGTTACAAGTTCGAATTTATTGATTGTTTATAATAATTTATACTGTCCTATTAAATTTTCCTCTTAAATTATAAATGAATTTGCCTCCCAGTTCGTGAGAGGCTACAAAGTAATTACACTATGGGGTTTGAATCATGTGTGTAAATTCTTGAATCAAATTTCGCAAGACTCAAACTCAAATGAATCTTAATTCTTTCGGTTGTCTGAAACTTTCATTCATTCCTTCATTTATCCCAATTTCACAGTGATATTGGAATTTGTGGGACAATCAAAAAAACATTTTTTAGGTCTCTAACAAGTGATTTATCATAAACTGTTGCATTTTGATCAACTTTCTTTTGATCTGAAATATTTTCTTTGATTTTTTCACTGAGCACAGTAGCTGAAAATACACAGCTTTCATTAGCGCTGATACAACTTTTTTTAAAATTGCTATCTTCGATCCAACTCGACTGCAACTAACAGCCCTAAATATGACTGCACTTGAACTTGAAAATATTGACCTTGTTGAGTCTAAATTTCAAAATCTAATAGACAAACGTACAAAACATTTGTAATTTGTTAGCGGCCACACATTTACCCAAATATATATGTTTAATTTCATGTTGTACAATAAGACATAAATCATGACTTTGCTGTATTATGGCCAAAATAGGGTCAATTACTGGACATTTCGTTTATCCGAAAAAAACCTTATTCTATTTATCATGGTAAATTTTAAAAGCGGTTCAAACTTAACAATACAGACAACCTTAATTCATTTTGATCTACGAACAAAACAAACATGAAGTACCTGTCAGGTTCAATGCCGTCGTTAACAAAGCGACCTTCTCGAATAAACAGAGAAACAAAATGAACTCATATTCCTAATAAAAGCCAACTAGTAACAATGAAGCATATTATAGCGCAGACTGGCAGAATGCCAACTACCCCGCTACTCAGACACCTAAAGAAAACAGGTTTCAATCAAAAGGCAACTTAGCGAATGGGCAATATTTCATGACCGAACCATAGGAAAATATTTGAAGATCTATTTTTGAGGATCTGGTACTAACCAATCTACATGAAAAGAGTCAAAATCATCAATACTGCTATGAAATAGCAGTGTTGATAGTTTTGAAGCTTATTATCCACCTGAAGAAAATGAAGATACTGCCACCCTGGTAGAGTGTACAGGTAATTGTGCATTGACTTTCCATATTTTAACAGCGATTACAAAAATAATTCATGCAATCAAATTAATTAATCATGAGTTAATCTTACTTAGATATATCAGCTCGTCTCATGACGTAACTTTTATTTTTTCTTGTAGCAGTGACTTCTTCCCATTGTTCTTCACCTTCCTCAGACTCATCATTTTGCTGATCTTCATGTACTGGAACCTTAAAGGAAAGAAAGGGGGTCATTTCAATTCAAATTGTGAAAATAAAAAAATTGGAAATTGAAGAAAATAAAAAATTGGAAATTGAAAAGCCGCCCCTTTTATTAACAGTATTCAAAACACATAATATAAATGGAAGCGGTAGATGGTTTTACCATCTTCCAGGGCAGATACTACTCATTGAACTTTACCATGACAGTTCAGTTCTGTTTGGGATGGTTTCTGTTTAGAGTGCTTTAGCTGGTACTATATATTTTAGCTCTTTTTTCTATTAGGTCGCCGGTAGTTGGTTCCTTCTCGGCGCTAACTCTGGCCTTGCTCAAGACTGAATTCCAAAAAAAAAAATGTTGAAACATTTCAGATGAAGAATTAATTATATTGAAAACACGCTTACACACAGCCGTAAGCAACACCCCAAAGATACCAACCAAAGGGCACTCAATACGGCAATAAATTAGCACAAAAATGTACTAGTGCAGTAACAGCATTGAAGCAACTGCAGTTTAAGAAAATGTCCCAAACAACTGAGTGGGGATGGCCCTGGGTGATGGTAAAATTATTCATCAACTCTTTCTTTCCTTTTAGTCATGAAGTAACAAACCAAATAAACAGCAAACAAAAGTTTATTGAATAGCAGTATTGATGACTTTGAACCTTTTCCTGAGGTCTGGTTACTAAGAGACATTACCAAAAATGTCTTCTAGCAAGAGATGTATCATGATGTATTGCCTATTTTCGCTAAATTATCTTTTGATAGAACCCATTTTCTTCGGTGTCTTGAGTAGCAGAGTAACTGGCGTTCTGCTCTTATATACATCAATGTGAATGGATACAAAAAACAAAGTACATCATTCAGTACGATGTTAGCATCTTACCTCATATCCCAATTCAATTTGTGAATTCTTTGCTATTGATTCTTCGGTATGATTATTCAACGCTGCTATATTCTTTCCGTAATAAAATTCTGTAACTTTGAGCATCTCTTCATGAAGTCCATTCAGAACACAAGACAGAAATTCTTCTGCATCTTCTTGCCTCCCCTATAACAAAGAAAAAAGATGTCATCATTGATAATATCGATTTGATGTAAATTGACAGAAGATGACCTGTTTGCTGCTCATATTTGGCAAACTGATTGACAAGAAATTAAAGGCAACACTATAACTTAGTGTAAGGCAATGTCTTGGAATCAAAAAGCAAAAATTTGTGAGTGAAAACCTTGAATAAAAGCACTATTAGTAAACTTGAAGTGAGGTGAAAATTGAGAACTTGTGAAATGAATTTTAAGCAAATAAAAGTTAACTGAAATAAATGAGCAGGGTACATTTCAGTACAGGGCGTAATGCTTCCTAAGATCATTCATATTGTTGATTCATGGCTATCATCTTTAATAATACAGGTAGTGTTACAGATATAGGGATGCCGTTTTCAGATTTAACATTCTGATCAGTTTGGATAGCTGTCTGATTCCAATGATGATATTTGTGATTCAACAACAGTTTTGAGCAAATGCAAAAATTTGCAACTTACACTTCTTTCAAGTAATTTCACATACAATTTTTTTTGTCAAGTATGTACTGCAGATGCACTGCGCCTGCATGGCACAGATCCATTTGAGCCGTATAGGAACTTGATATATAGATTTTTTTTATCGGAAAGGAATATATAGGCAGATTATAGTTGAAATATTTAAAAAGATTTTTATAATTGAAGTATATCTAGAAAGACTAAAAATGTTTCTATATAAAATGAATGTGTCTGAAAATGACAACGAAACAGATATTGATCTATTTTTTTTTCAAAATTCTCTCACCCGTTCTGACAGCTTTGATTTAATAATTGACAACATTTTATAAATGTATTCTGGTTCGTGGGAAGGTCCGTACCATTGATCTTTCGTTGGACGAGGTTGATTTTTCTTTGGCATCGGTTTCAACTCTTTAACGAGTTTTACACTGTAGAAATAAAAGTAAAAAATATCACGAAAAAAAATTTTTAAGTCAATTTACAAAAATGGTTAGTTGTATTTTCACTGATGAACATTTTGTTATAAATGAGTTTCTGGAGCTATGCTTGAAAGCAAGTAAATATAAGACAACTCAATTGAAAAAAATTTGTCACGGCATGTTTTGTTAAGTATGTGTCACCAATGGATAGCGCCAATGAGACGAGGTCCATATACGGTACATGCTCGACAAAGTAGTATTACCGATTAAGAAGTAAGTCATGCATCTGTGTAGACTGGGTGAGCGATTTAACCCTCTTGTTGCAGAGTTTACGGTAATGTAAATGCCAGATCTATTACAAATACTCTATTAATACTTACAAATTAAGTATAGTTCTAAATTTTCAAAGTTAGAGATAATAATAATAATCACTTTTGATTAGTTTTTGAAGAAATAATTATGAAAAATTCGTAGTTTAAGCAATACGAATTCATATCCAGCAAATTTTGAGAATGTAACACTCCAAAATTAGAATAAGAAAGTGAAGGTATCATCAGGGTCTTTCAAATACTCTCGAACAGGGTGAAAAAATCTTGTTTTTCTCAGCATGTCTGAAATGGAAATAGACAAAAGAGCTTCAGAGCCATCAACACTGCTACAGCAGTACATAGCAGTGTTGAGGATTTTGACCCTTTCTAGAATTTGATTGCTACCAAACATCTAAGAAGGAACATTTTGATCTTTCAGCAAATAATTTATCTTGCAAATTCACTAATATTCTACTGTTGGCAGCCATTTGCTCTGGGTGTATTGAGTAGCAGACATTTTGCCATGCTGGTCTCAAGTTGTTTTGGAGTTTGATAGATGAACGTCAGTCAGGACACTCTCTATCAGCGTCTCAATGCCAAAACTAAAAGGGAAACTGGCATTGATTATAACAACCATTATATAATTCAAAAAACTTTTTACCTTCCCATGAAACACTATCAATAATAATAAATCACAGAACCATAAATACACTGATACTCACAAGCTGTCTAGAATAGGTGTTGAAGTATAAATAACATTATTATTATCAGATGAAGGTTGTCTTGATGGGAATGATCTCATCAGATGACAGAATGGTGATGATGTTAGAAGTGCTTGAAGAGTCTTTGTTTTTAATGAAAATATAAAATTAAGGAATATATTTTTTTATTAAAATGTATATAGCGGAATAATTTCCGGCTGTCTTTTCATCTGGTTATGAAATAGGATCAAGCGAGAAAGAAGAGTTCGATCTTGTGATGGATCCTTATTGGGTGTCTAATTTTTCAAGTGCAAGATGTATGCCAGTGGAGTAACTACTAACCATCAACTTGGAAGAGGTTATGGCCATATTAAAAGCATTATTCAAATCAATCAATCCATATTCTTGTTTTCCCCACCCTAACCCAGAATTATACCCTGTTCAGTTAACACCATACTTTTGATCCAAAACAGTTTGCCGCATAATTATAATAACAAGACAATTTAGTTGAATATTTTCATAAACATAATATTGCTGTACAAACACCAAATAAAGCTATCCAAATCTGGACTTGAAATGATAATTTTACAAAATGACAAAGCAAAATCCGGTTAAAACTAAATCCGATTAAAGTTATCTTTCTATGATGAATATCTATATTTTTAATTTATAAAGCTATTATTAAATACAAAAATCTCAATATTAAAAGCAAAATTAGAAAAGGATACAGCATTGATATAGCACCAGTTGCTTGAATTAATAAATCCTCTTGGCATAAGTCCTGGCGATCTATACACAATCTCATTTCTTGATATTTGATCTGTATAAAATAAAACAAACAATTTATAAGTCTACAAACTTTTCTTATTAGCCTATATTTTGGCGAACATGCCATTTCGTGAAAGTTTGTTCAAATATCTTTTGTTAAGCATGAGTCACTGAGCGGCATGATCCATCTGTGGCTTATACTCGATAAAATCAAAATTTTGATTAGTTGGGCCA
Organism: Styela plicata; assembly: GCA_963675895.2. Classification (NCBI taxonomy): domain Eukaryota; kingdom Metazoa; phylum Chordata; class Ascidiacea; order Stolidobranchia; family Styelidae; genus Styela; species Styela plicata. Next base: position 8,296,916 of record OZ023152.1, read on the forward strand.
CTCGTGAACCATACTCGGCAAAGGAATATTTTTGATCAAGTGGTTATCATTGGTAATGATGAAACAATTTGAGAGTATTTCGTAGACTTTGTGTACTTAACACGGATGATAGTACGTTCGTTTGGCAATATATTGTATGAATTGTGCTATTGCACAAATCTTTTGTCAATACTGACCAAGAGGCCACGTTAGAATAATGATTTGTGAGAAACTCCCGTTAAAAATTAATTACAAGCTAATAACGAAAAAAAATCGTATGTATTATAAAAACCATCATTGTTTTTTTTTCAAAATATACAACACTTAGACATTGAACACGCAAAATATTACAGAAAAATCTGATTTATTATTTAGTGATGACTTTGGCAATAAGAGAACATCGAACTGGGAACACACACATGTCAGATGCTCTGACAAAAAAACAGGTTAGGCAAATCCGAAAAAAATAGCAAAAATAAGAAGTTGCAAAAAGAATACCGGTATGCCTCTGCTGACTAAAAACAACGTCAATGATTGCGCAAGACACTCGAAGAAAAAATGAGAATCCGTAATACTATTATAAAGTACGTTTTTAATCATAAAAGAAACATATTACAAATGTTAGTCAGTGCGCAAATTACAAACTGTTAAGTCAAATAAATTTTCTTAGAAGGTTTGAATGCAGATAAATAAATATTGTCAAGTTAGGCAAAACAGAGCATTTTGAATCAAGCCCAAAAATTATACTTCAGTGGAGCTCGTTATATACTTTATTTGTTGTGAAAAATTGATATGACTAATTGCACTAGAAATCAACAGCTAGAATTTTGACCACAAATTGGGAATGACAATACTAGTATTTATAAGCAATGAGCTAGTGAAGGACTGTGGTACAGTAGTGTAAAAAATTAATTGATCATAGCTAAACAATACACAATCAAATTCACCCCTTGCCATTGTCTGTCAATTATTCGCTAAAATATTGATTTATTATTATCAGGAAAAAGACTATTTCCTTCCAAACTAACTTATTTCCTGCTAATTTTTTTTGAATGATCATTATTGCTTTACAGTAATTGAGTATTTGCCAAATGGACTATATTTTATGACATATTTCTTGCTAGAAGGAAAATAAAATTGCCTTTTTTGATAGTTTAGCAAACTTTAGAAAATGATCCAAAATCATCACTACTGCTATAAAATAAAAATGGCATAAGCATTTCAATTTCTATTTTCCTCGGGTGCCTTACCACCTGATATTCTGTCAGTTTATCTTGAGACTTGAATAGTGCTTTAGTTGATAAATTTTATTCTGATGACATCTGTTTTCTTTGGGTGCCCAGGTAGCAGAGTATTTGACCCCAATCAGAAATTTTAAACATGCGACAACGTCTCGTCAACTCGATCCATCGGTAACACATGCTTAATAAAAGATGCTTCAACAGAATTTTTTGATTGGGACATGCAGGTAAGTCTGATTTGCACAATTGGTAATTATTGGTGGGTCATTCAAAAATTAGGCTTTGAAAGTTGATACGAACATGAACAAATTTGAAGCTACCTAACATAATAAGACAAATTTGTCATCTCTGTAAACGGAGGTATTTTAAGAATTCAACTAGGGAATTGGCATTGGACTCCTATATATAATTAAATGAATAAATTTCATTGATATATGAATAGGATATTTAGATTTGATGTATACACCACAAAACTGGTATAAAAATCAATTTATGGAATGGGGCAAATACCAAAAGGAAGCAAACCAAAAATAATTATATAGTTGGATTAAGTATTTTTTTTTTGTGAATAGTATAATACATTATATCTAATACTAAAGAACCTCATCAGTCAGACTGATCACCATTCTGAGCTGAAAAGACCAGCATTCTATGACATTGGGGTGATCTTAAGAATGCGAATCAATTATGAAAGAGTGGTGTTGATGGATTTTTTTAAGTTATTTTTGCCCATTGTAATTAAATAACCTTAAAGTTACAGACAACTAAAGTGAAAAATATGTTTCATGGGGACTGGATGTTTTTATAGAATAAGATTTAAAATTGTACTCATGCTATGTTGAAGGGTAAAAAAGTTAGACCCACCTATAGATGTTTGTTTACCCCCGCGTTTTGCACCCAATATTGAATGCAGATTCTGACTAAGAAAATTGTTAACATGAACTAATAAAAATATTCAATTCGCACTCCGTTCATTATAAATATGATGCAGCCCAGAATGTAAGTAGGGTGGCAATATCTTGTTTTTCTTAAGGGTGTCCGAAATGTTCTTTCCTTCAGGTGGTCGAAAATGATTCAAAACCATCAATACTGCTATTTCATAGCAGTATTGATGATTTTGAATCTTTTTCTATGATCTTCTTACTACCAGAGACATTTATTCTTCTAACATGGGTTATTTTATGAAATATTCGCTTTTTGCTTAAACTTTTTTCTGATGGAATAAATTTTCTTCAGGTGTCTGAGTTGCGAAATAGTCGACGCTCTGCCAGCGTGAATAAAAGCAGCAGGCCGTAATATTGATTGAGAATCTAATTCACGGCCAGAAAATGTCAATAACACAGTTCAAATCTGGTCGCTAAATCAGTATTCAGATCAATGGAAAATCAATAGAACAAATTGAACATAAACGATTCAACAAGACCTTCAATTGTCTGTTAACAATGTAAATTAGCCAGACAAATATACAAAATAGGTACGATATTACAGATCTAAGCTTGAAATATTCAAATATCGTTAAATATTTTAGAATTCATTTTTGAAAAATATTGTTCAATCAAGCAAGGGTCACTAACGAATGGTGTAATATGAGCTAGTAATTAATGGCCACGGCACCAGGGGTGAGTTTTTTCATATCTAACTGTATATTAAATCAAAAGCTCATATAGGACGACAACCAACATTATTTCCTGATATCTTATCGAGTTTATCTAACTTTACACTTGCTTTCTTTCAATACTAATTTGTTTGATTACGTTGATTTTAGATTACCCGAAAAATCAAATAGAAGAAAATTGTTCTCTACGAACCAAATAGGATAGTTTAAAGCATGGCATAACGCATTTAAGAAAATTTATAAAAATAATTTTCTGCAATATGACACATACAAAACAATAAAAATCAACATTCCATCATCTTGCACTCGAGTAGCTAGGCTCATGCTTTGCAGAATGAAAATGCTTTACTGGGTTTATTATTGAATAATTGACAACACACCTGCAATTTGCTTTGAAAATGGATCCTGATCTACAGATGTAACTTCAGTCGTAATTTCCGTTTTTGGTAATATTCCATTTTGCTCGAATGTGGGTTTCTTTTTATGTTGCACAGAGTCTTTGGGCGTAGGGAAGGCTTGCTGATAAGTTTTATTATTAGCACTAGACGTATTTGAAAATGTAACAGTTTTCACAGGTTTCAAAGCGGATGCATTAGCGCTACCAGCAAATAATGATGCCCACGATGTAGGCTTTTGTTTTTGTTCTTTTGAATCTATCTGATCAGCAGTGCCTTGCATTTCTAATGAAGAATTTGAAATTGAACTATCTGGTACGTTTTGATTGTCTTTTATACTGTCAGATTTGACAGGAAATTCCTCTTCGGCTACTTGCCCATTTATCGTCAACGAGTCTGTTGCCTGATTTGAATAATCTATATCTGAATGTCCGTTCATAGCTTCGCTTTCATATTGTTCATTTTGAATAGAATTTGTGTCAATTTCAACATTCTTAGAAGCATGTGGATTTTCTTCTAAATGGTATTCAGTACCGTTTACTTGTTGAGTTTGTATTTCCTCTTTACCATACACTTGTATTGAACTATTGGAAATATGCAGTCTTGTTTCATTGTCTTTCAAATTATTTATGTCTGACAAAACTTTTTGTTCATTCGGCATATGATTTTGGTTCTCGTCTCTAAATATATCTATTTTATTATTATCACATGAATTGCAAGGCCTAGAAGAAGATACGTCTCCATTTTCATACACTCCAAAAACATCAGCTGAAAAATTAAATAATTTGTTAGGAGCAAGAGTGCAATATACACACCTACTCATTTATGGTATTATAATAATTTCAGGTATTATATGTCTTTCATCTGTAAATGGGAATTCAATCCCTGCAGCCCATTAAATCGAAATCTACTCAACTTCTTCTACACACACTCGATTCATATAGACATTTTATTTTGGTACATTTCAAACCTTCATATGAGGTGGATTATCCCTACTTTACACTTTCAAAATATAAAGTCTGGAAAAATAAGAAACAACACTTACGTGTCACATAATTGCATGAATTGGGAAACTGTAAAATAGAACAGAACAAATTTAAAAAATGCCTTCCAGTTTTGTCAATCAACGTCAGTTCAATGCGAGTGACGAAAACTCCTAATGTAAATCCCCACTTGACCAATTAATTAGGTGTTAGCACTTTCATAATCTATTTATTCTAGATTTATTTGTTCTGCCAAACATATTAAGTTATAATTTCCGAACGCTGATGAATGAAAGCAATTTGTTACATATACGTCACTGATTGATTGCTCTGCCAATGAATGGTCCATCTGTTCTGCATGCTTGGAAATATAAAATATTAGCAATAACAACCTGCATATGCAACTATGCTTCTACCATCGAAAGTTTTGATGGTAGAAAACAATTTTTTTCTAAGATAATTTTTTTTAAAAAATTTAGGAAAAATGAATTCGCAAAATTACCTCTACACACCCAGGTTGTTTCAAATAACAATTGTGCTCCTCTTCTGTGAAATCCCCGAAACTAAACTATAGAAAAGTAAAGTACATGAATGAATAAATCAAAATAAACCAGCCTAGTAAAACCATATCATTGAAATTATATATTGGACAGGACTAGCATAATGCCAGCCACTACTTAAGACAACTAAAGAAAAAAAGATTCAATCAGAAGAAAATTTAGCAAATGCACAATATTTTTTATGATAGACACGTGGCAAAAAGATTAAAATGTCTCTTTTTGAGAGTCTGGTAGTACGGTGACCAATCTGTATGTATATTGTCAACCTAAATAAATCCTTTTTATCTGAAAAAATGATCCAACTATGGTCAAGATTATTTATTTGTTTAAATCACTCCCTATTTTAGTGATTTGCATCACATTTACATCAGCATATTTACAAGTGATTTTATCAGTGCAATCAATCAAGCATATCAATAACCACTCCCAATAGCAAAAAAACTTACTCGGGGTATAGCTGAAGCCATCTTGATAAATTTTCAAGAGAATATTCGTCAAAACCAAATTATGTGATGTTACTCCTCTTATCCGTCATTTCCAAAAATAATAACTAAAAAGAAGCTACTATTTCTGAGATAAAATAAAAATAACAATTCATATTCAGTGGTAAAATTAGTGCCAAATTAACTTTTCTATAACAATAAAAAAGCTAGAATGAAAAATTTCAATGTATGAAGTCTCTACATTTCTGATGGGCATGCATATGTGTAGAGCAAAACAGACTCATTTAAAGTTCAAATCTGATCAGGATAGTTTCTTGGAATCGGACCAAAGCAACCATTCCATATTATAACAAATATAAATGCCTTTTTACTATAACAAATTGCCTCCATTATGGAAATAAAAAAATAGTTACGAAATACTAATATTGGCATAAACATACCGGTACTTGGAAAGAAATGTATGTTTGATTCACAATCCTTCAAAGAGCAAAAAGTTTTTGTTTTTTGGCATGATACAATCCATCTTGGTCAAATTTGACCCTAATTATTTGCATTTCATTCAACATTTTTTTGTTTCTATCAACGTTTCACGATTAATTGGCATAAACATACTTGGAAAGAAATGTATGTTTGATTCACAATCCTTCCAAGAGCAAAAAGTTTTTTTTTTTGGCATGATACAATCGATCTTGGTCAAATTTGACCCTAATTGTTTGCATTTCATTCAACATTTTTTTGTTTCTATCAACGTTTCACGATTAACTCAGATTATCTGTGCTTCGGATCATTTTGAACCATACATGCAAATATGCATATTCGTGTACGGTACATAAACTTAAGGATATGAAGAAGCTGATGTTGCTTTAAAATTATAAACCTATGAATTTCAGAATAATTATTCAAAATGTTGATGAAATTGACACCATATTAAATTGTTAATAGAGTCGGGAAAAAGATGAAAGTTTTACTCTGTCTCCGTTTCCACAAATTTTCTGTATAGGTAACGCTAAATGGATACACAAGGCACAATACAATACAGTGAATTTAAAATGTTGAACTCGTTGAAATTTTACAAATAAACGACAGAGATGGGAAGAATCCAGAAAAAGACAGATCTGACTAATCAAGACTCTGAACCAAAGACAATGAGATCACAAACCAGACTGGCAGAATGCCAGGTAATTCAGCAGATCGGCAATATTTCATAATAATATACCTTTATCTACGTGATTTAAGTTTTTTCGAATGTCTGGTGGCAACCAAACTGTATAAAAAGGTTCTGAGCAATCAATACTGCTATGAAATAGCAGTATTGATGGTTTTGAACCTTTTTTTTATCCGTCCAGAGAAAACGACATGAACATTTCTGAATACCGCATAAAACTAAGATGCAACATTCAAAAGATGTACATTATTTATTTAATTTCGAACTAATAAAAAAGATGTAATTGGATAAATCACACAAGATTTAAAACAGAATAAGTAATATCAGTGTATCATTGCATAATACAAGATTTTTTACTAAATTTAAGTCACACGACTGAAATTAGAGTCCGGATCTTGCCCCATCCCTTATAAACAAACTTAATCCATTTTTTTTTATTTAAATTTATGGTATTTTTGTTGGTAAGAATATTGAGAACAAGTAGATTCACATTTTTGAAGAAATTAGTTAGTTTAGTATTTTCATTATTTATTTGAGGCGATGACTTTCAATCGAGACATAATGAATCTTACATCGAAGAAAAGTGAAGAGGAAAATTGAAAAAAGCGATTAATAAACTGGTCTTTCCTAAAAGGAAACATTAATATTTTGGCAAGCATATTTATGTCACAGATAGACCAAACCTGTCAAATCCTAAAAATTTTAAGGGATAAATTTGTAATATTTGAACATCCATTTATAAAAAACATTTAACTTTCTCGGAATAATAATTTAAGCTCGCATTAGAACTGGGACCGTCTTTAACCAAGTATTTGAATACTTGATAAGAAATACGATTGATATTTTTTCTCAAATATTCCTAACTTGCACATAATGAACAACAAATTTTGCACTGTAAAAATTGAACATTGCCACAAAATGAGAAAATTAACAAAAAAGAACCAATAAATCCAATTTTTTATATCTTCTAATAAAATTAATTAGTACAAACAAAATACCATGGTAAGCTATGTTAGGAGAGCAATACGAAAGTTAGGATGCAGGTGTATGGTTGTTATTAAGACCTCCAACTCATGCCTTGGTAGAAAACACCTACCTCATCTGAGTGGAAAAAGCAACGTAACGAAATGCAAGCGAACTGCGATGTTAGCGCAAAACGCAAGCTTGAAATAACACAACTATAAAAAATTGAACCTATGCAAACAAACAAATTGCTATATTTTGCGCGACAGTTTCAGTTAGCAATAATATAATTTTGTCTAGTCAAGCATTTCGAGTAAAAGATAAAAGCGCATTCTAGCATATCAAAACGGCCAACATTTAGATTACGATTCACACAAACAATTTATTTTTGAAAAAAAGGATATACATTGGGGATGGAAAAAGATGTATAGTTTCAGTACTCAGGCCCACCGCCATCCAATCTACACCACTGCCATTCAGCATCAAACCACAGTGCATAGAGTAGTACTGCTTTGAATATGAAGGCATTTGGGCATATTCAGTCACAATATTCCCAAGAATTATTGTGGAAAAGTTTAAATAGAGACACCAAGCAAAAATGAATGATTGATACATTACATTTCGGTCAGAATTATTGATCAAACATGTTCTGTTAAGTATGAGTCATTGATGGACCGCGCCGCTCAGGCGTGGTCCATCTGTGGCTCATGCTTGACAAACTAAAATTTTTGATTGATATTTTAAAACTGCGCAGCGATATACATAAGTTTGTTAAAAATGACTACTAGCGTGCAAAAAGGGTTACATTGTCAAAGCAAAACTATGTGCAGGAAAAATAAACTTCTGTTTGAAGATCTTTTGTTCAATTGCCTATATAATAGAATAGCAGTGAAAAACAATATCTACCAATTGTAGTAACATCACTAGAACATTCAATACCATTTTAGAAAAGGATACATACAATACAACAATAAATTTACCTTATAATAAAGAGAAAAATATCTGCTATCCTAGCAGCAATTCATTGGCACAGGCCTCAAAAATAGGATGGGTGTTTCAAGTTTCAACATCAATTTCTTCGGGTTAATATTGATTTATCTAATCACCAACACTGTTATCGTGTGCATACGATGAATTACACATAATTTTTTTCCTATACGTATGATCAGTCCTCTTAAAATATCGCTCAAATAAAAAAAATGATTTCACTGGTAGGTTTCCGGAATTCAAGACGTCATGACCTGCAATGCAAAGCTTTACCTTACTTTTACCACATGACATTTTAACAAAAAATATTGAAATATAAAATTGGCAAAAGTCCTAAAATGTGCTTTGAATGAACCAACAACTAGCATAAGATTTTCTGTGATTGTAACATGATAAAGACTGATGGAAAGTCAGATTTACGAGATAGCAGTGTTGATGGTTTTGGAACATTTGAAGCCATCGCTTTCAAACAAAGACAAAGAAATTTACAACATCCGTAAGAAGCTGAGATTCTGATAATATACCACATCCTGTAGGTCACACACAAAATTAATGAGACTTATCTACTATATAGAACAGTGGAAAGAAGTACAACAGCCGTTCCTATTACGAAATAAGGACCTGGACTAAATTCAGCAAACAAGTAATAAGACACTGCACTTGAAATTACAATTGAAAGAGAAGCAGCAAAGCTTTTTATGATATTATCTGCATATTTGATAACATTAGAAACAATGAGACCACCTACTGCATGTAACATCACAAGAAACCATGTCAAACGGTCATATCCTTGTAAAATCCCATCACTTGCAATTTCATTATAGTTTGTAAAATACATTGCAAGTGCACCAAATATTGTTCCAAATAAAGACATTTGTACATTGCGTATCCACAAGCTTTGATTGGAACGTTTCAAAAGTTTTTCAAAGTATACTCCAGCAAATCCGCTACTTACGCATGAGCATAGAATAGCAGTAAGACCATACAAGCGAAAAGCAGGGTTTTTTACCTCTGCATTTCCAGAAGGGATTTGGACCAGAGCGACCCCAATCATCAATAAAACTAAAGAAATCCATTTTCCATTGTTCAACTTTCGTCCTAGGATCAAGACGGAAAATATTGCACTGCTTAATATCTTTAATTGGTAGGTAACTTGATAAGTAGGAGCATCGAGGTATGAGAGTGCTATAAATAATAAATTATTTTGTACAGCGTATGTGCCAGCAGGAATTGCGATTTTGAATGTTTCCAGTGGTCTACAAATAATTTCTTTATATATTTCATTTATAGTGAGTTGTAATGAGAAGTCTTTAATTTTAAAAATCATGAAACAGCAGCAGAACAGTTTAACAACTTCTGCTATGACGACTACAGTGCTGTTGAGAAACCGTGGACCCTCAACTGGTTGTGTTCTTGAGTAACGCAATATCAACACTAGAGTGGTTGTCTGAAGCACCAACAACACAACCGCAATCAATTTCTTTGTATTCATATTATTATCATTGGAAATAAATGGCTGAAAACGAAATTTTTAACAATTGAAAATAGTCAGATATAAAAAAGTCCCATAAAAAGTGCATCAAAAACAGCTGCATAGGATTCTAATAACTCAATTTTAAAAAAATTTCCGCATACATTGCTGAAAATCTTAATAGTGACTAGTGTTGGGAAGGAGTCACTGCACTTCGAGCCCCAAGTCAAGTCTTATGAAAATTGAAATTTAGAGTCAAGAGCCAAGTACAGTCAGTGTACTTCAGAATCGCAAGGAATCGCTTTAAAGGAACGCTTGCAATTTTCAGTTAAATGCATCAATTATGGCACTCGGCCATTGACCAAATCTCATATATCTGAAAATGCTAGGCCTGTCGCCGAGAAATTTTTGGAGCAGCCTATGTATACCAAATTGAGGTTTGAGTTAGTATTCAGTATTCTTATTTCAATCAATAAATTTAAAAATGAGAATAAAATATTTTCAATTATGTATGTTTTTATTGCATTATTTTTTCTACCCCATGAAATTTTTTTCACTACTCTGGCGAAATAAAAATAATCCAAAAAATTTCATCATAAAATTTTAAATAATAGGCGTGGTGACACAAAACTGTATGCTACAGATGGGTTTCATAGACCACAACACGATGTACTATGGCACCCAGTAATGATACTTTTTTTTTACCGGGGATGACTATACCGTATGTATATGCGGGAGGATTCTGGATTATTAGACACCTCTCCAGCACATGGTGGTTCACCTAATCGTTTCCCCAACTAACCATGTCGATGATGTTGGCTACATGATCTGTGAGAACAGATACCGGTACCAGTATGTTAAAACACCAGTGTGTCGGTACTGTGTATTCTTGGCTTCCCTTCCAGCGAGACTGAAGATAAAAATACGGTTAAATGCTAGATTGCGCCTTGGCTTCGTTTTTAGGTACCGGGTAGGTACTGGTACCTCGCCTACCAATACGGAAATAAATGGGGTCTCATGAAGTTTAGTACCTTATATCCGATTATCATAAAAATTCCCCATGTTGCATGCGACTCATCCTAACCCGGGAGACAATGCCAGATGCTTGCAGCATTGGCGCCCCTTAGTTAGGATGAGAATATTCTGCCAGTTTTCATTTTGATGACATTCGGGAATATGGTACCGTACTAAACTTCACTAGACCCAACAAATGCATCCAATGCCAAACGATTTTTATCATTATTACTTGAACTGAAATTATGATTTAATGATTTCCAATCAGAATTGTGCAACCTACCGGTATTTTTTTTATAAGATTTTGCTCCAGGCGTCATGACCTGACGATTAAGTGACCCACGTGTAGTCTTACAGCTTAGATGCGGTAAGTTATATTGTACCCTACCGGCACTCGCAACGTTAAACCGATACGCTGGGCCGCGTCTGGACACATAAACTTTCCCCACCTTCTATCATTTCTTATGAATGCACAATGCGTACCGGTATAACATTTGAAAAAAAACAGAACAAGTTTGTTTTAAAAATTCGGCCGGCCCACGATTTCGTAAGTCAGATAAACGGGAGGCCATGGTTCGACATACCGTAACTGCATACCGGTATGCAGTATAGTGTTGAGCTGGATTTTAGTCTTTCCCTCCCCGATAGGGCCTAGAATAAAAATGAAACCTTGTCCTAATCACCACCCGTCCCAATGCCGGTACCGTACCTTAACTCAAACACGCTCCAGACACGCCACAACGGCCCGACAAGCGGCCCGACGCGACGAGCCCCCAAAGCAATGACCATGCAGAATCCGAAAACATCCGAACAAGCTAAAATGACCCTGTCGCTGCATTTTCGTTCGTTAAAATGTGGTCGTTGCGTCGCAGCAGAGAGCAATATGAAACTGATGTGAACTACCATTTTTTGTGTTGACATTTTTGGGGAAAAACAATGAAAAATAAAAAAATAAAGCAACCATAATAGATTGACCAATTGTGCTATTTGATATTTGAAAAAACACTGTTTCTTCGTGTCCCAAATATGTACAAACAAAAGTCGCCATACTTTCGGCTTTTCACGAACTATTCTCTCTTTTAATTACGAAGGTGGATTGAAGTTTGGTTTTTGGGCTATAACGACGCTTTATGTGCTACGTCAGACAGGTTGAAAACAAAGTGATAGAACTCAAGTTTTGTTTGGTAGACAAGGCAGTGACTTCTCCAGACGACTGAGGTAAGAAAATGTCCGCACGGTATCATGTTACTCACGGTATCATGTTACTCACGGTATCATCAAAGTAAAAAAATTAAGCGCATCAGCTATATCACATTTCACGCCCGAAGATCTGCCCAATTGACCAATTCCATCTGCGTTTTGTTTATTTTCTTGTTTAATATTGTTAATTGATATATTTTTTCGTTTGCAAAAGCGCGCTTGTACGTTTTAAATATAATTTTCGACATCCCCCACGCCCCAGGTGACTCAGCCTTCAGTTTGTGCCTACCTGCTTGTTTTGTTGTGATCGTTTGAATCCAGAGTCCCGAAATCAATCTTGCGTTTTTGTCAGGGTAAGCATAATTGAGACGGGCTACAAGCACAATATCGGGTTGGTCTAAAACACAGGTGGCGGATAGGTTTGGTAGTAGAACGGGTTGCGGTAAGGCAATGCACACATGGGAAGTGGGCCAGATTGGTTGAGAGAAGGTAAAAGGGACACAGTAAGGCGTAGATACCATCCCGATTGCAACAGTATCGATGTTAAAAATAAACATGAAGATAAAATAATGACCGTATGATGAAAATTATTCTATTCGCTGATGACACTAGTGTGTTTTGCTTTGAAAATGACTTGAGTTAACTGAGTGCTCTCATTAATTAAACAAATTATGCACTTGGTTTAAAGTAGATCGCCTATCTCTTAATATATCAACAACTAAATATGTTTTTTTTTTATATGAAACAGCACTTTTTGAGTTGTTCGGTTTAAATTGGAAGCTACTGTATTGAACAGGTTGAAGAAATAAGATTTCTTGACGAATTCATGGATGAGCGCTTGCCATGGCAGATTCATGGCAAGTATGTTTTCAACAAGTTGTCGAAAAGTGTTGGAATCCCCAATCGTGTCAAGAACATTCTGAGCACTAACTGCTTCGGATTAGTGTGTAATTCACTGTGCCTTCCTTATTTAAACTATTGAAGTTTTGGGTAACGCTTATCTTTCAATTCTGCAACCTATTTCTCTGCTCCAGAAATGTGCGGTTAGCATTATATGTAAAGTAGAACTTGTGGACCATGCTATGTCTGCTCAGTTGTGTCTATTCTGCAAATTTTTGATTTTAGTCCAATTGAAAGAGTGAAAGTATTCTGATGTTCAAAGCCTACCATAGGCCTAAGCTTTTGCAGTTTGACGTTCAGTCAATTTTAATTTTTTTGTTGCCTTCAACCCAAGTAATGTTGTAACTTGTGTTTTCAAAGAATTTTCTGCAGAACTACTGCACGATCGCATTCCCTTTCTAAGCAGGTGTCAGTTTGCGGAATTAGGAGTTTACATTTATTTACACGTTCCATCAATAAGACCCACTGTCAGCTTACATTTAGAAAGTCAAATCTTGTCCTAATTTATTGTCACTAGTCGTGTTTTAGTTATTATGTAAAGTCAATTAAACACCGATGATTTTGAGTAATTAAACTGTTTAATGTAGGCAACTTTTCGCATTTTATCTCACTGTTTTACTTATTTGATTCAATTTATAACCCTAATTAGTACTCGAACTGCAAGTTACTCTCATCTGCAACTTTTGCTAGTAAAATTGAATTGTTAGTATTAAATTATTATTATACTTTATTTTTTAACTTTATTCTCCATTTACCACGTAAAGTACCATTTATGTATACATTCATCTATTTTAGACATTGCTGTACTGTGACTATATTTTGTTGTATTAATTACAACATGATCCAAAGATGATAACTCATACCCAAGAGGTTAACAACGTTTTCAGAATTTTCTCGTGCGACTAAATTCTGTTACGTTAATACTGAAATGGGCGAAAGATAACCCATACATAAGTAGTCACTAAATTTCTTTTACTGTGACCAAATTCGGTCATCTCAATTATGACATGGACCAAAAATAACCCATGCTTAAGTGGTACCGCCCTTGGTTATTGTTTCTTGAGATAATTTTGACCTGTGATTTTATCGCTTCCATCAAAAACTGTTTCCATAAAGTTTTTTCTTATATTCGTTCCATTTGTTTGGGTATAGAATTTGAACTGCAAATTAATTCCATCTGCAGCTTTTGCACTGGTGAGATAAATGTCCCATACTTCGGTCCTATTTTTTAATTGATTTTTAATACTAAGCAAGTTTTGTTTCCTAATTTTGAGGTCAGACGCTATGAGGTGTTCAACCTCAGTCCATCGCCTTTTCTTGTATAAATATGCAAGATTGTTACTGTGTATGCTGTGTAATCCTTGAAACACGTGTATACTGTGTAATTCTCGAAACAGCCTTGATACAAAATTCCTTGTATTAACAATTCATATTTTTTGTTGAGAATGGAACAATGATTAGTAAACATAACATATAGAAGACAGAAAAATACTTTTTGCACAAAATATAAAGAACTACTGGCATTCAACAATAGTCGGTGAGAAAATAAATAATGTAGTCAATTCTCGAACTTAAGCACTGGCGTTGATATTGGATGATGAGTGCTTTACATTTGACTAGATATGGACCGCGTCCAGTTGAATTTTCCTCAACTGTTCTAAACGGGTGCATGATTTAATATTGTCCTAACCTAAGACTCGACAAGAGGACAAAGCAGTGCCCAACCAGTAATTTTATGTGGCCAAGCATGTGCCATTGATGGACCACGTCTTATCGACACGACCCAACAGTGGCATATGCTTTATAAAACTGTTCAAATTTGATAGGCCATTTATTTCAAACTTTAGACATTTATATTTTGTTACTTTCAGAAGATCACGAAGTGGTAGAAAATAGGATTAAAAGTACATTTAGCTTTCCTGTTACTACCGTTTAAGCAATGATTCCAAAAACATCAATCTGCCAACAATAATTGTGAATGATAAACTTAATTTCATTTTTATACAATTACATAACGATAATTGCATATAAAATAAAGTTCATCATGATGAAACAAAAACGTTATAAATAATGTTATAAACACCGCTTTAATATTTATCAGTTTGAATGTTTATATATATGTTGATATAAAATCAACTCCCGATGGTTACAATGGGCATAGTTACACTGTAGCAAAAAATGCAACAAACTCACTGGTCTTTGACAATAATTTTATCTGGTGGTATTGAGAAAAATCCAAAATTGACTTTTTTGGCTAAATACGGGGTGCTGATGGAGCGAACTGCGAAGGTGCGGTCCATCAACAGCCCATAATTGTCATAAATCTCATCAACATGACGTTTTTTTACTTTGGGAATATACAATTACTGCAAATGACCAGTAAATTTACTCTACTTTTGTTACAGTGTATCAGCACAGGCTCCAATAAAGAAAGAAAATTCACCCAAAAATTGGGATTTTTATTTAATGGCGACCTGGACTTTAGCGCAGTATCTTAGATACTACTATATTTTAATATTCATAGTAATATTCGAGGGATATTTTAAAATTTTGACGTAATACTGCAATTATTATATTCTAGTGTCGACAATGCTTGGTAGGTATAGGTATAGCAATAGAAATAGTGTTCGAGTCTGATATAACTGATGGACACGCGCCTATGCGGTACGATCCATAAGTGGCTTAGTTCCGACTAAATATGCGTCAAAAAAGTGCTGAAACCGAACTCACATCCTCGTTTAGTCATGGAGCCAGATTCATCACATCCCTGCAACTTCATCTGGATCTGTTAGGATCCGTGTACTTCCACAACGTTGAATTTCATTCATTCATCTTTTCTGTGGAGAATTTGAATTTCTGTTTTTAAATTTTCTACCAATTTCGTCGTTTTCTCTTCTCAAAGAACAGTTTACTTGGTGCATAGCGTCACGGGCTGCCTTCATTCTTCGACGAGTTTCAATGTCTAATTGCCGACCTCGCTCTGTAAGTCGAAGGGCGTCTCTGTGTGCTTCGGATGAATACCAATCGAAAGCTCGCATTCTCATATATGACTGTAAAGTTGAAAATTTAAATATATAATTCATTTTGGTAACGGATATCAAGGAAAAATCGTTTATATATAATATAATAAAAAAGAATTGAAAGCAGATCAGAGTGAGAAAGAAAGAAACGAGAGGTCATTGTATTATGGTTTGTTTTCTAGAGGGGTTTATCAGAAATGAATAAATATCACTCTATCTCAACAAATATAGTCTATCTTTTTAGCTTCTTTTCTATAATGGGTTTAATATTGTAAAATTTAAATCGGTTCACTTTTACCACACAGAGAACACGCATAGACTAACCTTAACTTCGTTCAATCATAGGAGTCGAAAAAAGCATGTATAAAAGCACATTAGAGTTACAAAACCGAAGCTTTCTTTTTTTGTTTTTTGCAAATTGTCATACTTCTATAGCACTCACACACACATCACTCTTCTTGTTAAGTGATGTTTATTTTCAATATTAACTGAATGCTTTCACAAACTAAAATTAAAAGCATTTGAGATGGCAACGAACCGATCTAAAGATATTTGTTGGTACCCTGGAAGGTCTGTTGAGCATACAGAGCGATTGAACGCATCGGTGATGGCAGAACAGTTAAACTATAATTCTCTATTATGATTGTTTTCCTTAGGTCTGCTTCATATCAATCAAATATCCAATGTTTCCAAGCCTGTGTCAGAGATGCTGCCGTTTAATCAGTGCCACATACTGAAGAAATATAACTCGCGAAATATCTTTGAATTTCAGACAAAACGAAAAAATGACATATTCTTAATGTTATATAAAGTTCTAAAACAAATAGCCTTTTGTATATTTTGTTTACATTCCCCTGTCAAATTTCTCAATAAAACTCAAGTAAACTCAAACGAAATCGCCATGCAGACTTCACACAAACAGCATTATCTATCTATAAAACTAATTTACCTTTAGCTCCGGTAGGATGATACACAAATCAGGAGACAAAAAGCAAAAAAGAGAAAAGAAGAGAAAGTGAGAGAATGATAGAAAATGAGAGAAGAGAAAATAGTGAGATGAAATGATATGGGGAAGAGCTTTAGCGTTATTACCGTATCTTCTGCTTGTACTGATTTCTCTTCTATGGAGGTTTCAGTCGATTTCTTCTCCTTTTGGCATCGGATTTCTTCACACTATCAAAAATATTAATAAAGTTTTTTTTAATTTCAAAGTGTTTATGCGATGCTCAAATTAAAATTTTAACCTTAAGATTTTAAATTTATGTATAATGAGTAACTCATCGGTGTGATCCATCAGTGACCCAATGCTTATTGCTTAAAGGTACCAAACAGACTTAATTAGTCTCACGAGGATGTGGAGCGTTTGCGATCAGTACAATATATTATTTATAATCATAATTGCGTACCAATTATTTCGCACACAAGAACATAGCTATACCTTGAATGTGTTTGCAAACATGCAGTATTATTTGTGGTAGGTTGTAGTATTCTGATTACTTGGGTATAACTTGTTTTCATATAATTTTATTTATTTTTACATTAATTAAAGCGCATCTACGTGAAGTAGTATTGTTTTTATGAAATGAAATTTCACTTAATAATGGAACAAACCTCATTTCTCAATCTCTCGTTCTCCTCTTCTAATTCTCTCGCACGTTCTTTCTCTCGGTTTGCTTCATCTCTCGCTTCCGTATCTTCCACTTCTTTGTTAGCACCTTCGGAAAGTATTCGTGAAATCTGGAGTATCAAAAAGAGATAAAAAATAATTGTATGCCAGAAGGAGAAAACCGTAGCAAAGCCTTTTCATTTGTGGAATTTCATTTGTAAACTGGAATACACCAGACTCAACATTCAAAAATAGTTTAAAACTGTTATGACGTGTATACAAAGAAAATGTCTCCGGTTGCAGTGGATGCCGGGCAATTCGATTCGGTGATAGGAAGCACAATTTATTCGAATTACACGTGAATTAGTTCATAGGAAACAAAACTTCTAAATAAACTAAAATTTTCAATTCTAACGACGAGATGTAATCGATTTTGGTCAAATTTAATCAAAATTGATTACATTTTGTCGTTAAATGGGGAAAGTCATTTCTCTTATAGACATGGAGTGTGAATTGAAAATGCACTGTGAACCATAAATTTCTCGATTTT
The DNA here is from genome assembly GCA_963675895.2 of Styela plicata. NCBI lineage: Eukaryota > Metazoa > Chordata > Ascidiacea > Stolidobranchia > Styelidae > Styela > Styela plicata. The sequence goes on from OZ023152.1 coordinate 8,315,008, forward strand.
CACAATGGAGATGTTATTTACATAGAATTAATGATTCGATCCTATTCGAGCAAATTATTCAAATCAGATTGATTTTCAAATGATTCGGATTTGCCCACCCCTAATTATGACATAAATAACGACTTTGGTGACGAAATCTGCAATTCCGTTTACCTAAAATGTTGAAGAATTACTCTATATATGTGTCGAATTTCAAATATCGTATTAACTAAACTACCTAGCTACATATGGACCTCACCTGGGCGACAACCAGTCGGTGAAAACTCTTTCTGACTGAGATGATGTAACCAAATTCATAGACACAAAAAATGATTTGGGAGAGTCCGACCCGCTTATCCATACCCAGAGTGTAATAACTTGGGTAGGCTAAACCGATCAGGAAAAGATCATATCTTTCCAGCAATAGTAACCTTGTCCGTCTATAAGTGAACGCTGTTACAGGGTCTTGGACAGGGTGATCCGCTCAAAGAAGTGGCTATAAAAAAAATTAAATAAAATAATAAATCTACCTCTTTGTCATATTGTTTAGCTTGTTCTTCTTTCATTTCTTCATTGATTTTCAATTCATGATTTAAATATTCGACCTTTAGGAAAAAATAATGATAGCTTTAACATCTTAATTCCCGTAACATATTTGCATAAAGAATTCAGTCAAATTTAATATTTAGGAACAACGGTATACGAAAAAGGTGTTTTAAAATTACCTCGATTATTTGAATTCCCGTTCTTAGTTTTTAGAATTAACCTGTTATATATTATAATTATAATAGAAACCAAATTAAAATTGTAGAAGTAGATTATAAACCTGCAATACGCCGACTTGATTTAACAGAAAAAATGATATTAAATTGGAATTAAAAATGCGACAAACGCTGAATAGCATACATTTCAAATGGTGCCAACTAACATATTTGATAGTAGCTATTAGCAACTATCAATTCTAAGTCTGGCAATCAGCCAACGAGGAATGTCATCAATCCAAACCCAATATTTTATAGAATCCAATCTTTTTGAATATTCAAATCCGAAAAAAGTTCTTATTGGGGATTTGGGTTAGAAAGAATAGATATTCACATCCCAAAACGAAATATAGTTAGTAACAGCTGAAACGTTAGTACTGTGCACACCGAATTATAATGCTTAATTTTTGCCAAGCAATTATATGAAACACACCAATCATTATTGACATCAGCTGTGAAAATCTAATCAAATATCAAGAAACACTTTGGATTCGCTGCTCCGTCGCGTTTTAAAACCCGCGTGATACATCCCGCGTGGAGGAAATGGCAAAGTATGCTTTATTGAGTACGAGCCACTGATGGATCGCGCCGTCAAAGCGCGGCCAATTTGTGATTCCTACTCAGCAAAATAACAAGTAGAGTCTTACGCAGATTTTAATAGAACAGGTTCAAATTTGGGATCTTATGCATCAATTTTTTTTGTTATCAAACTCTGTTCGTCTATATACAAGTAGTCTAAGTTAACCGAAGGCTTTGATCAGGTTGATTCACTCAAATCAAAGTGAGCGGTCATAAAGAAGTGATCTTTTGGACATTTGAAAGATTAAACACAAATTTAACACAAATAACTCTATTTGATCGCAAAACGCATGAGGCCATTGATAATATCATTGTCCATTAATAATCAGGGACATGGAGAAGGTTATTCGTGAACATAATGTTAGTAGAAAATGCGAACTTGGAAACTGCGTGAAGCCGTACAGGAGAATAAGTGAAAACCTCGTACCTGCATGTACTGGTATAACAATTTCGCATTTTTTCTTATAGGAAATTCAGTCTAAATAAGTAGTACAGAGATAGTGCCCGGTGGTAACCTACCCATTTATCACTAGAATTTACGTAAGAGTTGACCCCACTAAATGCACGAAAAGGGGTGGCAAATTCGATTATCTTTCAATATAGGGGTCAAATCGAATAACGTTTTCGAACTGAATCAAATATTGATTTCGTGATAAAAAAATATAAAAGGTTTTTCTAGAAAATTGTGCAGTGCATCAAATCTTATATATATTTTCTGAAATTAGATACAGTATGATTTTGTTGATTTTAAATTGAAGGGAAAATCGGATGGAATATCGAAACTTGAGCGAAAAACTATACTTAGTCCACACAGGACTAAGTCGCCATATTATGGAGTGAGCCCAGTAGTATCTGTCCTGGGCAAAGATAAATTCTATATTTGACATTATTGTGCACACGTCACCACTTGAAGAGCGGTACACCTTCGCGCTTGTGTTCGACAATGCATAATTTTGGTTTTAGTTCAAGGTGCATATAATTTGAATGAAGTATTCGAGAAGAACGCGAAAATCACAGATACGAGGTTTTAAACTTTCATTTCCGTACAATTATTATTTACTATTTACTACCAACCTGTTCCATGTAACATTTTGCAAAGTCTTTTGACATCATCTGTTCATGCGATAGAGCCTCTACCAATTCTCGCTTCTGATTGGAGGAAAGACGATCAATAAGGAAAGAGCATGCAAGAAATAGAGAAAAAAAGGAGGCGTAAGGTCACATTGACAGAGCGATTTCATGCATACACAAATAATAATTTTGCATCGGGAGATACCCACAAAAAATTTATACCCGGGTATGAATTGTTAAATTAATACAAATCGAAAAAAATTGGCCTGAGACAGGTCAAAAAGAGATAACGGGGCCAATTTACCATGTTAGCGTTCCATGACACAAAATGGCTACTGGGTATTTGAAAACATTGCTGAAATGCAGTGACTGCCTAAGGTGTCAAATCTCGGTTGACAGATAAAAAAAATTAAACAAAAGTAGTGCGTAGAAAATGAACTAAGCTGCTTATGAAATAAATTTGCGCCTTGCCACACCCTTCAAAATTACAGTTGCGCATTACACAAGGCGTCATGTTGGAATTAAGATAGGACGTCGAGATTTTTACGCGCCCTCAGCACGTGATTACATGCTGCTCTTGCAGTTTTGCAGAAGTTTCCAGTAATGTAATCTTGGAGATATTTTTGACAGCAACTCACTAAAATGGATTGTCCTGATAAAATCCCTTTACCAAAGCCACTTTTAGGCGAGAAATTTGCACACTCCGCACACAAAAACACATAGACAATCATTGGGTTGAAAAAACAATAATCACGTTCACGTATAATCATTCTAGTATCATATTAAAGGAAATAATAATTTGTTGGTTATGAGTAGTCTCAACTGGTCGGCCCTATCCAATGGTGACTCACGTTTTACAAAATAAATTTCAAGAAATACTTTTACCGTGATAGAACATAAAAATTTTTCAAATCCAATCAAAAACTTGGACACAAGATAAAAAGAATTCAAATTGTGATTTTTTAATGCATGATTAGGCTACATTAATTGTCCATACAAAAATATGGGGTGATTATTTGTTATAAACATCCATTTGCGGAACAGGTATTGAACTTGACAAATTTAATTCGAAACATTTGAAGTAATAGCTAGTTAACCTGCGCCGAAGGCACGCTGAATATTTTTTAATAGCAGAAAACAAAATTGTATAAAATAAAATACAACATAAATCAAAAATTTTACTCTCAGAATCACGATATATAATTTGGTCTATGATTATTCTTGCCAATCGATTGGTGTAACTGTAACAAATCGCGCCAGTTGATAACAAATTTATCAAGAATACTAAAAGTTAATTGATGCATATATAACATAAACATCCCAGCTCACCGCATATAAATCATTATTAGTATTTCAGAGAGGGTATTTAGGAAGAAAGTAGTAGCAGCACGGACATTTTCAGAACCTATTTTGTCAAGTATAAGCCAATGATGGATCGGTGGCCGAGGCGCGCGCTCCATCCATGTCGTACTACTTGACAAATAGTAGCTTCCGATTAGGTTAAGAATAACTGAAAAGTTTGCAATGCTCAAGTTAGCAGTGGAAAATAGCCAGACATGGGTGATTTATTCAAGAGAGTAGTTTACAAAAGAACAAGGACTACTTGTGGCAAAATCAATAGTAGTTGCTATAAGGTCAAAATAAATAAAAGACAATCAAAAACATATTTTTCTGCCTTTAACAAATCAAGGTTTAGTATAAGTCAAATTTAGCACAATCAAAATATTTAGAACATTTAAATAACATGACTTTTTGTTAAGTATTGACACATTTTTAATTATAAATACTAGAATTTGCCGGTTCAACTAAAAGAAAATTGCTGAAAACTGAAAATATTGCGTGATATTAAATTGCGCGTCGAAGGCAATCGCAAAATTTTGCTTTGCATATTATAATTAGGCGTGTTGAAATGTTAATTGCACTTTTCCAGTTCAATGTTGACACAGCATAATCGGGAATACAAACTAACCTGTTCAGATAACTTTTGATTTTCTTCCTCTAGTTTTTCGATCTTGTTCTCTGCCTTTTCAAGTTCTGTTTCCAGTTCAGCAGATTTTTCTTCGGCGGCAAATTTGTCTTGAGAGGCCCTTTCCTCGAGATGGCGATGTTGAGCTAATTTTTCGTTCGAGATCATTGTTCTAAAATGATGTATGGGCGTTGATGATCTTGATTTTTCAAATTTCAAGTATTTTTAGTTTGGGTCACAATTGGACCGCGCCTAAATGGCGCGATTCAATTGTGGCTCAAACTAAAAAAAAGGTTATTGAACGAGAAGTTCGTCGTGAGCCAAAATCCGACGAGACGGCGAGAAATCCGTGATGAGAAATCTTTTCCTACAGCTTTAATTTTAACTGAACGTCACAAAAAAACTGAATTCTTCTAATTGGTCAGGTAGAACATTCAAGTAATACAGCCTACTTAAACGTAATATATATAGTTTTCAAAATATTTCAAATATTATAATTAGAATGCAAACCAAATTCATTCCACACACGTCAAAAAATAAAAATTCACGCATAGACTGTTACCCCGGTTGTTTAAAACGTATGGACTGAGGTAGTATCATTTACAATCAAAAACGAAAATTACTGAGGCAATTCCACAATGTTTCCAAGCTACTCAATTGATAATGTGTAAATCAGAGAAAAAAATTGAATCTATCTCTCTACTATCAAAGAGGTAATTACCAAGTCCTGCAGTTGTTGTTGTGAATTGTGTTCATCCTTTGTATTTTCTGCTAATTTGTGATTTGCTGAATTCAATTCGTCCTCTAGTCTTGTGTTTTCTTCCTGCAATCTTTTACTATGCTGTCTTTCGTGCATGATTGCTAATGTTAAATCGTGAATCTAAACAAAAGAAAATAAATACATGTTATAATCTATAAAATACAAAGATTTAAAATAAGTTCCTCTCCCTTTTTCGTAAATTAGTGACTTTAAGTTTGTAGACTGTAGAATATGGAGCAAATTTGATAAATAAAGAAGTGACAGATGATTTTACTCACTGCACTTTACCAAACTGGTTCAGTTCTTCCGGGTTGTTTCCGCTTAGAGTGCAGTAGCTGGTACTATATCTTGTACTAGCTCTTTGCGAGTAAGTGGCCGTTAGTTGGTTACTTTCAGACGCTGCTTCCGGCATTGCTCAGAGTGAATTTCGATGAAGACGGCTGGGAGATAGCTATCTATTTCAACTATTTCAACAGATTTAGAAACTACAGTTAATTCGAATCAACCAATGCCATAGTCACTGGTCCAATGGCAGCAAGAAAGGAAAATAAGGTGAGCATTCTTTCTGTATATACAATGACTAGCACTGGGAAACAGAACCGTTTTGAATAAGATTGAAATTGCAGACTAGTTTATCATAGGTACTGATAGCACTCACAACATTTTACTAAAGAAATTAATTTTGTATGAAGTGTTTTCCGCTTAGACAGCATTAACGTGTTTTTCATTTAATGTACTTCTTTACAGCCTGTGGACACTATCGTTCAAATTATTCCTATCGTCAAATTATTATAAGTGCTCCTTCCAACCTTTCTCAAAGCCGCATCCATTAAAAAAAATTACTAGTTCAACAATGTTCATTAATGAATTTCAAATTACAAACGAATTTGTTAAAACCTTGAACAGCATTTTCTCACCCTTTGTTCTAATTCTTGTTTACCATCTGATATAGATTCATATTTTTGTTGTGCTTCTATCAATTGTCGCTGAAGATTTTCAACCTTAAAATAAAAAATATATCAATATCCAGTAAAACGTCAATCTAATAAACAAAAGTTAAATAAAGAATTTTGTTTTATCAATTATGAGCCACAGATGGACCTACGTCTCAGCAGCGCGATCCTTCATTGGCTCGCATTTTACTAAATATTACCGGTAATCATTACAATTTCCCCGACTGGGAACAAAAATCGCACAAAAATAGATGTAGACGGCCAACTCGCACTGTAAGAAAATTGCAGTAAATTACTGCTCTTCGACAGTAACCTTACTTGATGATATTGAAATAAAACAATAATATGGACTTTTTTGCCAATTATGGACTGTTGATGGATCGCACCGACGAGGTGCGGTCCATCAACAGCCCATACTTGGCATAAATCCTATTGGCAAATCGATTTCGAATTTTTGAAATGTGCAATTACTGCAAATAAACATCAATTTACTAGAAATTTATCACAGTGTAGGTATATCAACATATACCCGCGCTCCTGATTATCCTGGATACAAATATTAATTATTAAAATGTATTTATCAGATTGAATTTTTTAGGTTAATAGTTTTTTCCGTGCAAGATTTAAATTTTTTATCCCAATTTTAAGTAGTAAAACTGTAGAAAATTTGATAGCTTTTCAATACATCTAAGTACAACTAACCTTTCCACTCATATTCTCGTATCGTTCTCTCTCCTTTTCTAATTTTCGCTCCAATTCTTCCAATCGTTTTTTCAATATCGCTATTTCCTCGTCTGAATCCCTGAAAGATTAATGATAAATCGTCGAACAATTGAAAATACTCCAATTCGACCTTTTGAATGTGTATTAATAAGAACAGGGGCTGACGATGAAATTGTATTTGATGCAACGTTTAATACTAAATCGCTATTTTATCATCACTTCCATCGCACTTTTCGGTGGCTGTAACAACTACAAAATACATTCAAAACACGTTGTGAACTTGAAAATTATTTTCGATGTCCTATCTCACTATTCTTTCGTTTATTTTAAATTACAATGGATTGAAAATTTCTTGCTCAAAAAATTGCTCCCAAATTTAGGCCTAGACGGATTGCACCACCAACGTGCGGATCTATATTTGGCCCACAAATACTTTTTATTAGAGAAGAAAATTTTATTTAAAACAAAGCGCACTGTCTTTACAACAACAACACATTTGTCGTATAAAGTAATATAAATCGCTTTTTGATGATCAGTTTTACGCCATCTTGTAGGCGGATCCAACTGCGGCCCATGCTTAACAAAATAACTTTTACAGAGTAAGCATTGCCATTCAGATTTCGTACAATATTATTTGAACACTATCCATAATGAAAATTAATAAAAACGCCTATACTCCACCTGGTTAAACTCTCAACCTGCTGAACCGAGCACTACACGCTGATGCACTCAGAAATCGATCGATAGGGATTCAATTTATAAACGCACTCGGGCACAAATCTTAATCTACTTGCTATAGGTCACGGGTTTTTAATGATGTGATAATTAACATTGATCGTTAACTAGATATGAAAGAACCCAAATGAACCAGCTTGAATAGTCAATTAATAAATTAATGGTTTCGGTTTCAATGCCACATTTTGAATCGATTTTAACAGCGCTTGGGTTGATGAACAAAATTTTTTGATATCACTCACTGCACTTCATCATGGAGGTTCAGATCCGTTTAGGATATTTCCCGTTTAGAGTGCAGTTGCTGAAAGTCGATCTTTTAGTAGCTCTCTGTTATAAGGTGGCAGTTAGTTGGTTCCTTTTAGGCACTGCTTCCGGCATTGCTCAGAGTCAATTTCAATAAAAAACCTAAGATGCGAGAAGACGTTAAATTAGACAATCTTCGTAAGTATGTCATATATTCTACAAAGGTATTACATTTGTGGAGAAATAATTGTCAAATGCGCTTCTGTAACTTTTGAAAAATGAGTTGAAACTGAGAAAGATCAAACTCACACTGTTTTCTCTTTCAATAATTTTTTCAGGCGATCCATTTCTTCTTCTACTGCTCCTTTCTCACTTTCACCAGTGACTAAATTTTTCTTCATTCTGTCCATTCGAGCTTGTAATACTGCTATTTTTCTGTCTTTCTCGTCTCGTTCTTGACGCACTTCCTCCAGACCGGTTTTAAGTAGATCCGCTTTCCTCTGAAATAAGGCAATTTGTGGGGATTTAAATATAGGACAAATTTTTATTTATTCAGGTTTTGTTAAGTATGGGAAACTGTTGAACGTGGCGCGGACTGTCAGTGGCCCCTGCCTGGCTATAATGCCTGATACGTTATTTATAAACGGAGAAAAATACGATCACTTATATAGAAGAAAATATAAAAGGTAAATCGGTAAAAACATTCGGTAACTACTAGAATATCGAATACCACGTTCAACTTAAAAACAATATTGTGAAATGCATAAAACAAAATAAAGCGATAATTCGAAATTTAATTTAAAATGGAGTAAATTTCAAGTCCCTGTAAATGTCAAACACACGCGTATTTGTGTATGGGACGTCAGGAGCGGTTAGCATATGGCCAATGCTTGATACATATAATTATATCACTGATCATCAAGACACCAACCTTCATTTGTTTTAGCTTTTCTTCCGCGTTCTTTTCTCTCTGTCTTGCCCCTAAATCAAAATCACATTGTGTACCGGCTGATGACGTCACTATTCGCTGATGACGCCGTCTCGAAGTTCTTGGCAAATCCATATCGGAACAAGAGGAACTTTCAGAAGGTGTACTGGTTCTATAACGTCCGGAGTATGGGTTTCGTTGACTTGGTTGGGATTGAGGAACTGTACGTACTTTAGGTCGAGCACCACCAATGGGTTGCTGTATAGTTGCAGTGATACGAGATTGGTTTTTATCGGAAGGATCCTCGGTCGGAGTGCTTCTCTGTCTGGCGTCGACTGAACGTGCACGCCTAGTTGAAGGCGTGCTTGCGTCACGTCCACGCACTTTTGGAGCCCCGACGTTCATTTTCAATTCAGTTACATGTCGACTTCCCTTATTAGTCTTTCCCTTTAAATCAGAAACATTAGATATGCTAGCAGATCTACGCCTTGATTCTGCGTCAAGACGACAGTATGCCGAAACGACAGCTTTGCTGGGCGATGTTCTAGAAGACGCGGGAAGAGATCTGGAATCTCTTGCACATGGGTTCGGACCACGCCCAGGTGAGATAACTTCGGTATCGTAGGGTTGGTATCGATGGATATTCTCAACGGATGTATCGTTCAAAAATCTTTCTCCGTCGATACTGTTGGGGCTTAAAATATTTCTGCCGCCTTGAACATAAGCAGCGTGCCCAATATGATTTAGAATAACGTTGGTAGATGATGTATCTCGCAAATCAAGTACTGGCAAGCGCCGGACGTTTGTATCGGCTACATGGTTAATATTATTATTGCTGTTATTGTTGTTATTATTATTATTATTATTAGAGTTGAAACTCGACCGAGAAGGAGCCTGTGACCGAATATTCCCGCTATCGGAGCTAGTTTTTGCACCAGGTCGAGTATTCCCAAAGTCGAAGCCAGTTGATCCCAAGGAAGTCTCGCTGCTGGTATGAGATGGATGACCAGCGCTTAGGTCTGTACTGAATTCAGATAGAGCATCCATGTAACCTTTGGTGTTTTTGTCTTCTTGGTCTATATCAGGATCATTGGTTGGAACAGTTTTCCCTTCTTTTTCTTTTTGTAAGAGAGATAGATATTTGTCCAACGTTCCGGCTAGATTCATGAGTTGTCTTTGCCACTGAACGAATAGAATTTCGACATTAAAGAATATAATGTGTAATTTTGCAATATTATTTAAAAACTTTCAGCTGTAAGGGCTAGTGTTGAATTTATATTTTAAATGTAAAATATAAAATGTATTATACATCTGTGAATTAAGAAGTCTACATCACTGTAAGTAATTTTCTTAGTTTTTTGGCATCCTAATCATGAAATTTATCTTGAAGAAAAAATTGTTTGGAATATTTTTTCTCATAGATTTATGTCTATTTCTCGTAGTTGTATTTTCTTATTTATGCACAATCTGAATTCGTAACCCAGGAATTCTCATTTTTTAATACCAGCAAGTTTTTGTTGTTAAATTCCATTTTCTATTTGTTACTGGGATTGTCCACAATTTACACTATGTTCATTTTTCTCATCCCGTAACCCACCTAATTTTACCTAAAACTTGCAGTCGAACACTTGTCGTCTGCGCTGATCATTTTGATGTCACATTTAGTGAATATAACGGTAGGGGTAACAGTATATAACACATCTTTGCAACGTTATTCAAGCGCATCAAAGTGACAGAAGTTTTCTGATATTAGAGAGGTATATTACGTTATTGGCAATCGCGTAAAAATAACAACATACTTTCTGCATATCATATGGATTGTGTGGTTTTTCAGCCGCCATTTTCTTCATTCGTTGGATTGTCGCGTTGCCGTCCTCGATTATAACATCGTCGCCAAGCTCACAAGGAAGCGCAAGAGAAGATCTATGAACACGATACGCAGATCTGTCTTTTAAGAACGATATCAAGTCCAAAGCTACGTCAAGTATTGTTGCTTTTTCTCGGATGTTTGCTTCGTGGTCTTCTGGTTGCTGCAATGCATTTGATAAAATCGGTGTTATATAATTAGAGGGTCCTACAAGTCTGCTCAGTCAGAAGCTCTCCAGAAGATCTTCGTAAAATAGATAGACCAAGCCGGAGCGATATAAAATATTGTCACGAACGAACAAACTATTTTTAAACAGATGAGAATACAATGATTAATATTTGTTTGGTTTTTTAAAAAAAAATCAGTTTGCAGAAATGAGTTCTGATATGCATACATATAGGTCACAATTGAAGTTATTTAGATTTGCTGATATTTTTTCTATTAACTAGATTTTATACATGAGGTAAAATGCTGTAACAAATATTAATCGTACCATTAAAAGCATGAAATTGTTTCTCGTTAATCGTAATACGGCTGGAGTTGTCGGTTTCAATTGGTATATACAATAATCGCATTTAAAACATTCATAACATTCAAGTACCTTATGGAAACCTTTCCATTAACAGTCAGCTTTTTTATAAGTAGGCAAAATTCTTGAAATATACACAAAATTAATCACATTCGGGCGAAATTTTTAGTCAAAACTGTCATCATAATCATACCAAGTCACAGAAAGGAGTATCAGAATCATCTTGATAGATTGGAATCTTTATTCTGAAATTGGCATCCCCGATGCAACTATTATAGTATTTAAAATCCACGAAAACACATGATAATAAAGATTTCATAGACCAATAAAGTACATACCTCTTCCTCTTCTTCTTCCAATTTCATTAAATAATGAAGTCTATGATCCAGTTCACCGATGAACACCAACAGCCATTCTTCATCATCAACTTCATCAATAATACGCGCGACATCTGCTATGTCCTTCAACTAAAGGCGAAAATCGAGATTGAGTTTTTATTCCTTTTAAAATTCAGCATATTTAAGCGATTGCGAAGGGTAACATGGCCTATTATTCTTCTATATATTAGCTCTAGCTGAATTGTATGCACTATTTGCGAGGATAATGTGGTAAAATTACCAATGAATAAATAGAGCGAATTAGATTGGGAGTAAATTCGTGAAATTATTTGATTTAAAAAAATTTATTGTTAAAAAAATACTATTTTGGTTAAAAAAGTAGAGAGTATATTGAACAAACAATTGAGTATCTTTGCAGTTAAACATTAGAGATACTCTAACACTATGTACATTTATTGTTAAAGTAACAAAACAAAATCAATATCGAATTCTTGGTGAGTTATGTGGTGAATTTAGAATAAAACTTTTATCATAAATTATTCGGAATGTGTACAGTAATAATATGTCAACCCTTATGTCATTTATGCGAGGGCGTTTACTAACTTAAACCAATAAATATGCAAATAAAAGTCATTTTTGTGACAAAATAGACCGACAATACACGGCATCGCGTAATGATGAAGATTTATTGAACCATCTTGTTAAATATAGCCTCCAGGCAGCCTTTGAAATCGTCATGGCAACCAAGATTTGTTTATCACCACAGCAGACGGAAAATTGGTTCTTTGCAATTTCGGTTCATGACGTCACCCAGGTTTAGAACTCGTGAGAATTTTATCACATTCTTTTTAAAGACCAAATTTGATAAGAATATAATTTATCTATGTTTCTGAGCTAGAAGATGAAAACCTTTTGGTGGTATACGCAGGCGAACGAAGCCACTTTTCTGTGGTCTGTTCTATAATTTAAGCATGCGACAGTCTGTACAGCCTTATCTCTTCAAAAATGTATTTCGGCTCGACTTCCTGAGTCCGGATTCTGTGACTTTGATCTTTAATCGAACGAACAAGTGGTAATCGAGATAACACACTAATTTGAAAACTACTTATCTGCTAACTTTTGCTAAGCTTCTACTATCACTAAATATATGTATATGCTAAGTATATAATTTAAATAAACTGTCTTGTTGAAGATCCCAGTCTGTGAAAATCCAGTCCAAACATGTTCTGGCAAGCATGGATCACTAATGGAACGCGCCCGGAGTCGCGGTCCATCTGTGGAACATGCTAACCAAAATACAATTTATGTTTGAAATATCAAAGATCCTCCTTACGAAAAACATTTTGCACATATGCCATCAGCGATATATAGGAAGAAACATGTTCCAGCTTTTTACTGACTGGAATATTCCTCGCATAGACGCAATATATTTAAGCTAGTTCGTGAGAACCGTAATAAATTTTGTTTTGTATTAATAAACAAATTATACGTCGAGAAGTTTTGAATAGCGCAATGGGGCATATCATCGGGAGGTTATCATTATAATTTAACGCGACATGATAATAAAATAAAATTGAAGTGCGATTCTGTATGTGTAAGAAAATACAAATCGTACCAAAGTGAACATTATCAAGTACGGTGTACGCAATTATCTATAAAAACAACTGATTTGCTGCTAAAATAACTTACATTATGCTTCGCTGTTTACTTTTTAATGATTTGGTTTCAGCAAAACCCAATCAATGAAATATTCGCACTCTATGTTGTCGGCGCCATTATTCATCCACGAGTCATACTTGACGAACGACCTCGCTATTGGCGAAAGATTTTTGGATGAAAAATATACGATGAGGCAATATACAGGCAAATAAGATGGGAGGTAATCCTACATATCTCTAACAGAACACGTCTTTGCCACTAGTTCTCGTTTGTGACAAAGCACTATTGGAATTCAGGGGAGCGTCCTCAAACCCTCAGTCTGTAATGTTTGACATGTTATAACCGCAGCATTCATAATAAGTTGACCTGAAAATCTCAAAAATATATATGAAATCAAATAAAGGAAACGAATCGTGAAAACATCGTGGAAAATTTGGATTGCGATTTGACAGGTAGCAATTTGATATAATAATAGAATCTACAAATGTGAATATTCCTATCGCATACATAGTCCCAAAATACCGCAGCTGATTGCTTCTAATGGGTGGGGCATTTAACGTAAAAAAATTAATCTCTTGACAAGAATAGGTCCATCTATGGTACTTAGACATAACGGGCAATAAATCCCATACAAGGATTGATTGCCGAAACATTGAAAGAGTAGATTAATCAAAAGTACAACCATCGTGATTTAAAACTTTGTATTTGGTGAGCGTTGTTATGTGACCGCAGGGCTAAAGCTATAAAAGATGTATAAAAATGTGGAGAATTTTAACGATAAATAAACAGGTTAGAAATTTTTGCTGATTGCTTGTGCCATTTAAAGGCAAAATTCCGGCGCTGGAATAAGGCCACAAACAATATTTATATCGTCTCACGAGACTAAATTATATGGGCGTAACTACCCTGCGAATAACATGCTGCCGTCACAAAATAAAAATAATCTCAATTCAAAGAGAATATACATCAAATTATTTCGAATCGAATCTTTGGAAAAGCTTAAGGCATCGATGGACCGCGGCCTCGGGGTGCTATGGATACGAAACTAAATATTATAAAACTAATTTATGACTGAGAAATCTCAACAGGAAAATACTTATCAAAACATTTTTAACTTTTGTGAAGCACGAGACGCGGTCCATCTGTGACTCATATTTGAAAAATTTTTTAGTTGGGAACTTTGTCAAGCATATCAAATAACAACAAATTAATATTCGAGTTTCCCGAATCGGACATGCACCCGGATCGATTTGAATCTCAAATCTCAATGTGTTATCCCCAATTATATGGCACCATGGTAATTTATTGAAGCCAACTTATTAGTAAAAATATAGCATACGAATTTATTAGGAATGTGTTTTTCAAACATGTACTCTCTATTTGACGATTTTCAAGTTTGGACATGCCTATGTTGACAAGATACGTTATTTAGCAAAGGCCACACAAAAAATTCAGGCTATGTCTGTAATAAATCTATATTAATTGAAAATTACACAAACTAGTTTTAATATTCCGTTCGTGCATTCCCATAAATCATAAATGGATTCTTAAGATCAATCACAGATGAACCGCACGTTGATAGCTAGTTTTTCAGTGGATTATACTCAAACCCAATCAAGAATTTTGTTTGTCAAGTATGAGCCACAGTTGGAATGCGTCTCGTCGACGCGATCCATAAGTCTGTCACAACTAACAAAAAATGTTTCAGCATTTTTTTCGATTGAAAAGCGAGTCCATTTATGACTTATAAGTAAGTGCTATTGTATGAAACTGCAAAATGTTTTAAGAAATAACCCAATTTGGTACCGTCCAAACATGATCACAAAGAAAGTTCTACTTCATTTTGTTTATTTCATAATACAATGCCACAAGAAATAGGCCTGGCTGTATCTTTCCCGATTAAAAATCATATACCCCGTAGGCATACAGGAGATGTATTCCGCCTTGTTTAGTGAATTTCGCAAGATACTCAACTACGTGAGGCCCAAAAGCATGTTCGTTCATTTTTTCTCATTGAAATTATTATGATATAAATAGAGTTTTTCGAGAATTTTAATCAGCTGAATAAGGCTTATTTATAGTCGAATATATACTACAATCTTGAATGTTGAATTCGCTTATAGAATTGCGATAACAACGTATAAAAACGTACGTACCGTGTGAAATTCGTGCAATTTCTTACTTAAACAAACATTAATATAGCTTCGGGGTATATATGCATGTCACAAAGATGCAATAAGGAAATGTTAAACAATTTTCTGTCATATAATTATTTAAACCAAGTCTGTATGGAATTTTGTTTACCAGTTGAATATAGCATAGTGTTCAGTTTGTCACGTACATAGCCGAAATTGGATTAACGTGGTTGTCAAACGTGGGAGACGTTTTCAAATGTCGGTGTTTCATCGCATAGTCCAACTGGAAATATTTCAAAACAATGGCCGGCAATACTGGCCATCTTTGGAAGACATTATCGTTTCACCTCAATCAGAAATTTTATTTTGACTGAATGTCAAGCATAAGCCACAGATGGACCGCGCCTAGACGTCGCGATCCATCTGTGACTTACGCCTAACAAAAAAAATGCAGGTTTGAGATTACCTATTTGGACTCATATTTTGACCGATACAGATATGTTAATAAAAGTGCCGGTGTATTGGTCTAGCTTAATCCCTATCAAAATACATACAAACTATCACAAAAGTTCACTAGTTCACAGCAAAGAACAAGAAAGCGGCGTTAGCGATAAAACAACTTGAAATTATCCATGTTAGTTCAATCCTCTATATAGTCATGTGCCGGTACATAATTCATTCTCGAACTCAACAAGCTCGATCACAGCAAACTTTTGAGCGTAGTTGACTGGGGTAATTTAAACCCACAATTTTAAGATGATTGTTATTTTATTACGATAATTATCAGAATGCCCACAACTGCATATCAAACGTAACACTTCTTGCAAGTACATACGTGGAATCAATTTTCTCACACTTCCGTATACTCATTTGTAGCTGTGAAAAACAACTATCTATCTCTCAGTCAGTCAAAATTTAAAAATATTTTATGACGAATTTTGATACTTGTACTCATAAGAAGATTAGGATTACTTTTTGAAAATGCGTTAGATATCGCTTTTATATCTCAGAGATATTGTATCAAATTTATAATCAGAAGCTGCTAGAATGACCGCAAAAAATTGATATAATATTACATCAATTTGGGTGAACGATAGCGCAATTCTTTCGCATATTTTGGCGCTTTTTTGCATCAATTATGATTCATAGATATCGCGGTGAATTTATGCATAATGGTATTGACAGTGTTTACTTGTCCAAATTCTACTATGCTAATTCTCCAGTTTCACATTACTAAATTAGTTTCTGAACTCTTTGCGATATAAATGACTGGTTTTGTTTGTTGGCTACCTGTCAAATATTCATAAAAGTTTGCTCAAAGTAACGTGCTTCATAGCCCCCTATAAAAGAACAAAGAATTCGATCTGGTATATTGATGTGCAGTTTTATCTCCTCTTGTTCTAACCTATCTTTTTTAAATGGGTTAACTTGAATAGTCGACTATCTTCGATCGCAAAAATCAACAGTGCATTAAAAATAATATTACGGTTATATTAAAAGCTATGGTAGTAGTATTCTTATATTTAACAACTAATGATAGATTGATGGACTAACTTTGGTTTTTAAAGTAGATGAATTGAAAATATAGGTAAATGTGGTCCTAAAATAAACTCGGAAAAAAAATGGAACAATTGCTGAAGCTCAAATTGAAATGAATCGAAATATACATACTTCTCTCATTGCCGATATCAACTTCATTGTGAATTCGTCTTCTCGTATTTTTGCCAGTCTCTTGATAGAGTCGTGATCTATAGCGGGCAAAGACAGAAAATGAATTAATGTTTTATAAACGCTATCTTACATACTATACATGTACAATA
The DNA here is from genome assembly GCA_963675895.2 of Styela plicata. Classification (NCBI taxonomy): domain Eukaryota; kingdom Metazoa; phylum Chordata; class Ascidiacea; order Stolidobranchia; family Styelidae; genus Styela; species Styela plicata. The sequence continues at coordinate 8,332,054 of OZ023152.1, forward strand.
TCCGTCTACATGGAATGCAAAGTATGCAGTCAGGCAATTAAAATACAGCGTTTCTAAAGTAATTTCAGCATCTTTAGACCGTTTTATGTCACCTAATTACGACTTTCTCTTCGGTTCCGGTAAAGAACAGTAAGTACATGCAACATTTAAATTTAACAATTTTAGAAAAGTAGATATTTATTGTTTATTCGAAAGAATGTTGGCTCTCCTGCCAATTAGAAATGTAACGCCTCAATTAGCGCGCCAATAGACAAGGTACGATTTCCGCTGTTGTGTTAATTTTATTTCGTCCATACAATTTACCAATACAATTGTTAATGTAGGTTTCGCTGCATAATAAAGCTACTTTGTATACGCATAACTGGGATTTAATTTTATACAGATGAAGCACAAATTTGAATGGTAACAAATCACCGGAACTCACAAACGAACTAAAAAAAGGAAATATAAAGTTTAAGTGGTTCTGTTTAAAGTTAGTGATTTTTTTAGGCCTCAGCCACAATCAGAAATTGCAAAATATATTTTGTTAGGTGCTGCGTGGTCCATCAGGAACTTAAACATGACATGATGAAACTTTTGATTAACGTCTGCATAACCGATAAAGCAATAATACAATTAGCATTCGAATTTGAAGAATTAGCTTCTTGAATATTCTAGGTTGGTTCATATGAATAAATTCATGAAGTGTATGAAGTTTTGAATATCGTTTCGTATAAAGTATATCAACATTCTTAGTATCGGCCTACTAACCTTCATGTAATGCAATATCCAAGGCCGATTGTCTCCCAGATATTTCACTTTGACTAGACTTCATTTTACTTTCATTCGATTGTGTGTTTCGCACTATATGCGGCGTGTGTGGTCGCGGTCCTATATCGGAACTGTCAATGTCAGTAGATTCCAGACGCCCCTCATTTGATGATCCAACGGAGCATACAGTGACGTCACGTTCTGACATCCAGTCAGGCGGAAGTGAAGGAGACGAACTGTTATTATTTCGATGATCTTTCACTCGCCGAACGCGGCCATTTTTATCTATATAAAATCCAACTGGTTCGGACCACTCTGAAGATTTATTGGTAACTGGTTCCGTACCATGTAAAGAGCTGGTACTCCATTGATCGGAGTCTCGCGATATGTTACCCAGCGCGCTTCTAGACCGAGGCGGTAATGAAGAAAAACTGCTGCCTCTCTCTGACAATTGTCCAACGCTTTGTATAGTGTCGTTGAATTTATCGCTTGCCCTTTTTCTTACACGCCTTCGATCTATCGTATCCGCAGTCATTCTGTCTAAACTACCCCTACTGTCGCTTGGACTAAGCAGTCCGTTAGGGGTGGGACTGAACCAACTGCCACGCCCTCTCTGCGAACTAATGTCAGGTGTCAAAGAACGTTGGTATGATCGCAGCATGCTGGCGTGTTGAGGAACTAAATATAAAGGGACTGATTTCCGTTTTTGCGTATGCCCATCTAATGATCTACAAGAATTGGATTTTTTGCATGAGAAGCGTTTTGGTATTGCAGTAAAACTAACTACAGAGTTGTCTTCCCTAATTTCAGATGGTGGAACAACCAAATCTGGAGTTATTTCAGTGTTCCGTTCATCAACATTAGAACACTCGATACTAGAAGAACTTAGAGCTCGAATTCTGGATAGCCCAAGATTCGAGCTGGAACTCTCTTCTAAATTTGTCGAACTTGACTCAGGAGTTGATGTTTGTCGATTGCAACGAGTGATTCCTGTTTTTTGGGATAGGCTTCTCGAAGTAGTGAGTGTGAAATATTCAGAACTGTAAATAAATATATAACAGGGCATTCGCATAAAAGATATCATGAATGACAGACTACTTTTATATATGTATTAATGTAGAAGGTATTTGGTTAATACATTACCAAGAAATACCTGGAGAAACATGTTTTGTTGTTAAGCATGGGCTAATAATGTACCGTGTCTTGAGGCACGGCTGATATCATGTGAGCGAGAATTGTCGACGTTTTATGGTCGGATAAGACCAATACCGTCTTGCTGTGTTATTATAGAAAAAATCAACGGCGTTTTTCATCTCGCTCACCGTGTCCTTGTGCCAGGTATTGTGCGGCAACACACACGTAAATTCGGTCAAGTATACACCAATATCTAGGAACTAACGGCTTGGAATTTGGAAGGGGCAACTAGCTGCCGATAAATAAGCGTCATTCCAGAAAAGGACCAATTTGTAGACTCCAAAGCTTCTGAAATGTAGAAATATTAACTAACCTCTGAGTATTTTTCTGTTTTAATCTCGCAATAGTGTGCTGGCCACTGTTTGTTCTTTTTGTTGGATAATACGAAGCACTCCTAACGGGAGGTTTACGCGTACGGGATCTTCCTCTACGGAATGCTTGTGTATTATTTATATCTTTGTCTTTTTTACCAAAATGTGTAACCAGTTGCTCAAATAAATCGTTCTTTTGTTCGCTTACGGAAGATAAATGTGATAAATCGCAAGACAGATCAGATTCTTGATGCGTTGAAGGTGTAATATCCAATGACAGTGTATTCGAATCCTCTTCCGATTTTAAAGAATTATTTCCAATTCCAATAGCAGAATCCTGTTCAACATCTTTAACAGATTCTTCTTTTTCTAATTGAGCTGACAAAACGATTTAAAAAAAAAGATTACAATACTGATATGAAGAATTAAAACCACGCAAACAATTTTCCGTCGTCGGCTTCCAAACGAAAGTTTTTGCAATTGTATATACCAACAAATAGAAGTAAAATCCTTGGGTCCAGCTTGGATATCAAAGGCAGAGTTTTTTCTCGATCATAAGACAGAGATAAACTGCGCCTTGAAGGCGCAATCCATCAGTGACTCATGCTTGAAAAAATATGTTTGTACAAAATATTTCTGACTGGAATTGTACCAAGGAATGTCTATTTGCAGATACCAGAGCCCGCAAACAGTAGGATAAACTTGACCTCTCCACTGACTCAACTAAAAATCAATCAATGATATATTAATCCTTCTTAAGCCTGAAATAATTTTAAGTAATTTTACATCATAATATGTATATAATCAGCTTTGCTGCGATAAACCTTTAATCTTATTAGGACGCATGTCAGTGAACTTGGCATCGCCTATTTTTTGTAATTGTTTTTTTAGTAACGTTTATTAATTTATTACTTGCATAAAGGAGAAAAATCCTCCTGCGTCAACATTATGTTTTCGTTGCAGAACACTTTAATAACGGCACACATTTTCACGATTTAGTATTATTGGAAACGCAGTCCCTTTTCAATATCAAACTCTCAATCTTTGGACATTGACTATCAGAATAACTTTGTTAATAATATGTTGTGTCGATAAAAACAAATCTCTGATTTATACAATACATAAAGTATCGCGCTAAAAAAACTGAAAGTTTAGCGATCAAGATTCGAATATTTACTATCGATGATTTTGCTGTGAAGCCGTCAATTACGTATCGGTTAGATATTCTTCATGAAATATGAATGCGTGGCTCAGACGAACGTAAGCAGACCTTTTCTCATAGCGTTTAAATTGTACTTATACATTGGCCAAATCCTATATATTATTTGGTCCCGTCGTTTGCAAACGTTTTCTCATAACGCTTAAATTGTACTTTTACACTGGTCAAATCCTATATATTATTTGACAGATATATATAATGATGCATATGCTGAACGTGGCAATATTATTTTTCGTGCATATCTGCGAAAGTAAAGATACAAATTTTTGAGCAACACAGTTACACAAAAACTCAGATGACTACATTGGATAATTATGCCTAGGATCACTTTCCCACATTGGCAGATGATATGTGCTTTTGAGAACTTTTTCCTGACGAACACGTTTTTTAATATTTATTTTTTTAATTCATACCTTAGAAAAGCACGTTCTCAGTCCCCAAAAGCACGGTACAAGGATAATTCACGCTGAAACGCATAAAAAATACATGTGTTTTGAGTACCTAAATAATTGCCCATTCTATGTATTTCATGATAGAAGAAAAATAACGTACCGTTTCATATGAACCACGAATGGGTCGCGCCTGCGTGAAGCGCGATCAATCGACTAACGGTGAAAGCAAATTGAAGTACATAACTGATTACGAGAAGATTGAATTTGCTTTCTAAAATTCCTATTTCTGTGTAAAAAGACATTTTAGCTACTGCTGAAACTTCCTTCAACCAACCTATGAATTTTTTAACGTAATGTTTTGATGGGAAATTCACGCAGCATGACATGCCGTTAAATCTAGAGTGCTCGTCTGCGCCCCAGGGTAAACGACATGTCGCAAACTGTGCGAACTTTTCCCAGAGTTTATATGATTTGTAGCTTCAATATAAACAAAACAAATGTATTCAAAATACGTTATACGATACGTTTAAGTATGGCCCCATTATGCCGATATTAGCTTATATATGGCCACATTTATGAAATGTGATTTTCGTATCTATTTCCACTTTAGGGTTTAATATTAAGGGGAGTAATTACCTAAACTAATAGTTTCATATACTTTTGATCGTTTGTTGTCTTGAGTTATTAAGTTGCTATTAACAAATGATAATACTTTTCCACTAGGAGAGGTCAAATAGGTTTATTTAAGTAAATTTCATTAACGTCAACGTCAATTTTATGAGTTTCGTTTTAACATAATTTTGGTTTTTGAAAGTATTGATATGACAATGACTATATTTGTTTTAGACGACTCGCGAAAACACGCACAGGAATTTTACGACAAAACATATTCTGAGGATACAATTTGATCGCAAGTAGCCGAAAAGGGGAAATTTGCGATATCGGAGCGCGGAAAGCTAGTGGTTCAATTTTTGCTGAACTTTGGGGGTCGAACCTTCGCTCCTGCTGCTAGCGGTCAGACCATTACATTCATCAGGAAAAAGTCACTTAAACAGTAAATTCTTTCCACATTTTTACATATATATTTCCAGTCTCAAAATATGTTGAACAAGAATGTTCAGTTAAGTATGAGCCACTGATGGCATCTGTGACTGATACCTGACAAAATGAAATTCCTGATTGTGCGATACCTTTGCTCTATTCTATGAAGACTTGCACTGGGATGACAGCTATATATAGATTTAGCTAGGCTTCGATGATGCTGATACGTACAGCATTCAAGTAAGCTATGGACGTTTCAACATAAATCCTTGTAAAAATAAAATAATCTCAGGACAATAAGGTAACTCCTTAACAGACGATAAAACTTTCGATATTGACAGACGCGATCACCTGCTGGTGACCTACAATAACAAAAGTCCGCCCACTTTTGGCGCGTATTGTTATGTGAAGTTTTATTGCGACAAATATCTACACGAATGTATTGTACATTGATAGTTATAAAATTCAACTTTTATATTTCGAAATTTGATAAATCTCAGGCCGAATTTGCGAACCCTCAATACAATAAGTAAGCAAATACCTAATATTGTAGTATGCCTACTGTTCGTTTTACAACAAAAATCCTGGCGTGGGATAATCGTTTGCATGTGAAACTCCCCTCGCAATTTATATCTCTAAAAACGCTCAATAATTTATCAGTGGGACAGACTGATGAACACCGATAGAATAAGTAAAGTTCATCTTATGGACATGGACTTACAGTGAGCAATAAACCAACTACTGATTAAGTGGTTTCCGACTTACTACTTAAGCTAATACAAAAAGTAGAAATTCCAAAAAAACAAAATTAAAGGACCTAAACGACAAATTTTGACAAAATCATTCTCATTGGACGCTATACTCTTGTGCGAGCTTATACGATCTGTTGATTATTTGCGGATAAATAGCTAAAGACCCCCCTATAATACGGTAATTAATTCATTCGAAGAAAAAGACTGCCAACAGTGCCCAATGACATCAACGACTGCTACAAGAAGGGAATATCGGAATCAGCTAAACAAAAATAGATATGGCTACTTCACGTCCATATATCTTAAAAGCGAACTTTTTTCTGGCTTTATGCGACCTATTCAAACCACCAAGTTCAGTCAAGTATGAGCTACTGGTGGGTCGCATTGTCTAGGTGCGCTCCAGCAATGGGCTATACTAGACTAGAACACAAAATTTCGGATTCAGTATAACTACAACCTCATACACCAAACATATAGATAGTTTAACTAAGCATTGTACGGCGTTTCTAGAATGCTCGGTCTGCGTCAACAAGAACGTCGTACTAAGTTTTACGACGTCAGGTTACGCGCAAATATGTCCTCTATTTGCCTCTGTTACAAGGTAAAAGCAAATAATTACTCTGCGAGGTATTCGGCTTATGATTTGTTTGTCAAACGCCGATTAAGCCAACAGGGTGGTTGATAATCACAGCCGAAGCCGAAGAACTACGTTGAAATCGTAAAAAAATATTTGAATGCGAATATAAGACACGTTTCATCTCTGACATGCACAATCGCTACAGTTAGCCACGTGTTCGCAGAGAAAAGCTTCTTCCATGCAGACAAATACAGAATATAGGTTCTCCTTTATTCTCTTACTAACTACCCTGCGGTTCAAAATGAAAACAAGACTATGTAACATTCTTCATCATAGGATAGGTATTGAAATGTAACAGCTATCACTTGTTTACTCGCATGACATCTTATCAGAGAAATGTTGGAACTGTTAGAATGGCTATATTTCCAGTGTCGCTTCACAAATGTTGTCCACCAAAAATGTGATGCATAAATTTAAGTTCCAACATTTCACTGGTAGGAAACTTATCTGAGCAATGACTATCGTCGTAATAGTTTTGCAAATTGGGGTTTACGAAGAACCTCAAAAAAATTCTAAACGCTCCTATTCCCACAAATAAAAATTCTTTGCCAAGCGGGCACCAGAGATAGACCTGCTGGCACTAACCAAACCAAAAATAACCCACACTTGGTGAAAACAGTTTCAAAGTAGATTTCTATCAAGATAAAGAGTGCTGGTTAAACGCTACACGGTGGTGTATTATAATATACAATAAAAGCGGCTAGTTCTGATTTGAATCGATTTGGATGATTCGAGTACTCATTTCTTTAATTTGATATCGAAACATCGGGAAACATCGACTCGGAATGGTATGATTCGAGAGATAAATTATCAGAAAGTGGTAACCCTGATTAATAGACTATTTCAGATTTTGTAGAAAACTGCCAAGATCAAGTTATTGACGGATCGTACAAACTAGTGGCGGAAGTTCAGACTACTCGATGTCGCAAATCGGTGTTCGAGTCTTAGCCTTACCCAAAATGGGCAAGAACTTGATAAAATACAATTGTGAAAAAACCACCAAAATTCCCTACCACTTGCGGCGCGGGGGGAAATATTTATGTCTTCCAGCAGATTAGGATGCTTTTCGCGAAATAACAAGAAAAATCGCGCGACTTCAGTGCGTTTTTATAGTATTGTTCTGTTATTTTTATTTTTTCGGCGGTGAGTGAGAACACCAATGTTTTAGTTATAGATTTTGACCCGCCACCGATTTTACTTCAATGGCACACCAATCTATCTGTGACACATGCTCAGCTAAATAATGCTTCTCTAATGGCCCGTGTTGAAGGAAATCGATATTCCTCAGTTGATTGAACAAGAACGCATTAGTATGAACGCATTCATTAGTATGACTAAAATTTAGACGGAAGCAAAAAGGATCAATAATATTTGGAATACTCGTATATTAATATTGAAGAATATATAAGTATTCAATGCACAGATATCCAATGATACTTGTTGGAAATGTAAAAAAGTGACAAAAGTAGAACAAAACACATCCTCAAAATGCTTCCTCCAACATCACGAATAGACCCATTTGAAAAATGCGACGAATCTTGAAAAAGAATTCGACCTAAATCTTCCCCGATACTTGCTGTCAGTGTACAATATACATATTTTCTTGTCAGCTTTTAGTGTTTTTAGGGCTGTTATTACTGAATCAATACCTGCGCGCACATGCAGTATGCTTTTGGCGAAATTTTTAGCTTGAAATAACGTTACAATGCAGACAATTAATATCACTTACGTTCTTCCATAATAGGGTGTCCGAAGATGTTTCTCTTTCGTTCTGGTTGTGAGAAGCTTCTCTGTACCGGCCTTATTTTCACACAGATGCCGTAAGTCTTTCTAGTGCTAAAATCTTCCACGCGGCCGGCTTTGGCACAGCAGCTGGCTCTCGTACTGCGCTTTTCGTTTCGCGCGCTTTCAGGAACCCCGGTTGTTGCATGGACTTCTATCTCCATATTGCTGAAAAAGGAGAGGATGACGTCAAAATAAAACAAACGGCAATGTGATTTGTAGTGTAAACTGTATAGCACATTCGTGTGCATTAATATTTAAACATTTGCCAACAGCTCTATTGAGTGCGTATACTATTGTTTACTTCAAATCCTGAAGAATTTTCGGTTTTTGAAGACTCATATACGCTCAATCATGACTTTTGCAAGGGCAGGGGCAAGAATCAAGCTTGACAGAGCAATGGCTGATAAAGTGTTATCCCAAGCATATTGTTGTCCAGTTTTTTAACGCTATATAAATCGATAGACTGAGTGGAATTTTTGAAAGGCCAGAAGGAAATTACATTATGAGAAAATGAGCAACCTCGACAGCATTGTAATCAATATCTTATATCCCATTGAGGCTGTGGGAACGTTTGACGTCATGAATTTTGCAACAGAGTCTGCTTAGTATCACACTTCTAAATACTCAATCTCTTTTATTGGTATGCCAAGCCTGTAATTCACGCATAAATGGATGACAACAAGCATTAAATCTACTCCGCAGAATCAAAAGTACAATAAATATAAGGTGCGACGTTTCGGAAGGGTGGTAATTTGAAGATTATGAACACATTTGGTATTTCTGATAAGCACTCCGATAAAAAATCTTATGTAGCAAAAGCAAAAATATATTTTCGTTCAATTTCATATAATATTTTTTAAGAAACCTTTAACAGATAAAATGTTCGGACATAAAATTTGCGATTGCCTGCAGCACACATTTATAAATTAGAGGTGCATTCCACGCAGAATTTGCTTCAATTTAACGCTGTTCAACCACTATACTTTGCTTTCGCAACAGATACAGTTGGAAAATGCATCCTTCTCTACCAGCCTCTGCAAACCAAGCATTTTATAAAAATAATGCCCTGCTATTCGTTTGCCCTCATTTCAACGCACGGTTGCAAATAGGTAACGTTCTACGTGAAAAAAAAACACGCCAAAGCCGAAATTTTGTTTCGTTTAAAAATTTGATCTCTTTCATATTATCTTTTCTTATGCAGTAAAAACGTATGCGTCTGACGCCTGAATATGATGGTATATCAATAACAACTTTATGGCTTAATGGTAATGCCAAATATTACTAAACTTCCATTATAGGTTCGGTGGCTAAATAAAGGTAATAGAAACTCGTACCAGACAGAATAAGCCACACTTCCGTTTTTGTTGACCAAATCGAATGCAAAAGGAGACTACATTTTTTATGTCTTTAATCAGACTGTGAAAGAGCAAGGAGTCATCTTCAGACCTGAATTCAAGATTCTTTATTTTTGTGCATCGCTTCATTGCTCTGTATAGTAAATTGGCGATATCCGCATTTGCACGATCGATTAATTAAAAAGTTACCAATTATTATGTTTTTTTCTGAATGGATGAATTTCGAAACATTATAACTAATGCACGAATTAAAATACAAAATAAAAGGTCCTTCCTTTTCAAAATCACTACATAAGAGAGTATCTTCTATCCATATAAACCCCACCCCCATGATGTCATTTACATACCACAACCATAAAAATACTTAGAATATATGTCTCCCTTTTCCTTTTAATTCGAAGATTCTCGATCAAAAACGTTAAGCTGGCCAAGCATGATTCACAGAAGAGCCGTGTCTCATCCATCAGTGAATCATACGTAACAAAAGAAGTAAACATGGCACTTTCTGAGAACATGACAACCCTTCTGACCTGCTCCATCGATTTTGTGAATGCTTGCAAACATTTTGTTATTGTTTTCGTTTCGTCGCGATGCCATCACTACAATGACAAAGAGCTAATTAATTAATTAATTACCTAAGTAAGAAAAATAGCGATTAATGAATAACAGCGCAAATTATAGTGATAAAAGCAATTACGGTGAAGAAATTAACGGAAATGATATTGGGCATCCTAAAGTTACTTCAAGAGAAGTTTATTTTTTAAACGCAGCAGTTTTATACGGGTATGAGAAATACTTCTTGGTATTAATACCCACTGGAAACATGTTAGTGATAGAGACATGTCGCCCAAAAAGACGCTTTCTTCCAAAGAAGATGAATGTCATTTTTTTATAGTATTGTACTTGAACAGAAAGTGAAGTAAACTTGAAGCTGGAATCAAGCTTGGAGCTGATTTATGGGATAATGGTGATTGTGCAATAAGCAGTGCGTCTATGACGCCATTGGAGATGCTTATTTTAAACAGAAGTCCCATTTCTCTTCTGTTACACACAGAAGTTTTCGATACTTTCAATACTGCTTGATCTTCATCGTATGGTCCAAACGTATGCAAACACAAGGTTTAGTTTAAAATTAGCAGTGTCGTCACTACTGGCCAATTTCAATGTGACTGATGCTTAGCAAAATAAAGTTTCAGTTCGGGATAAATGAGTGGTGAACGTCACACACGTTACTCACGCACACACCGTGCCATGGTGTTGGCAGAATATTTTTGAAAAATATGGACTGGCAGTTACATACAACTTTTGTATGAAAGCTTCAAAGGAAATGAGGCAGAATGTTTGGGCTGAAGCACAGATAAACAAAAGAATGTAAATATTTTTGATGGTAAGGAAATGGCGCCACCGATATGCAAAATTTTAACTTGTTTTATATAGATAGTTGACCCTTCCTGGTTCCCTTCGCCAGTGTTTAGTGGCGACGGCATTGTGGGATGGGGTTCGTATTCGCGATCGAAAATAACATGTTGAAAGTACTAACGAAAAGGCGCACTAGAAGTTTTTCAGTCTTTTTGTGAATCCTGAACACACATTACGATAGCATGATTTGATCGTAAAACGCCAAAAAAGTGTATATCGCGCCGAAGGCGCACAAAAATTTATTGTTTTTTTCACAATTTATCTTAATTACGGTGGGTTCCGGCCACCCTTTTCCACCAGGCATTGTGTAATTCGTTGCTGTCTCAATATAAAACAAGGCTGAAATCATCACACACGCATATACTGCACTAATGCTTGCGAACCATTGTTTGAAAACTATGCTGTAATTCCAGATCTCTCGCCTTATTTACTTCCTATCAAAAAGACCCCAAGATTCTTAAAGTTTTACTTTACATTTCATGATTAGCTAGCATTAAAAGGGCGCTTATGTTTCAAGAAAACGTACGTCCTTTACGTGCAGGTAATTGATTTTTGAATTATTTTATCTTTTGTGTATTTCCTGAAGTCAACATTTCAATGCTACTAACCATGACAAAAATAACAATATCATTTCAAATCTTCTAGCGTAATTTAGGAGCGCCTGTAAATACAAAACATACTTTTCTTTGATCAAAAATTTTATTTTGTCAAGCATGCGCCATGAATGAGCAGTGCCTTAACGACGCGATCCACTCATGACACATACTTGACAAAAATGTTTTTGAGTTTTTCGGACTGGGTTGAGCGATTTACATACTTGCTTACAATTTTACTTTTACATATTTGTTATTTAACTGAAATGTAGCTACACTAAGTTCTATATTCCAAGAAAAATTTCTAACTCATGTGAGGACCATATAATTTGAATAATAAAGTCGAATAATTTTGTAGGGGTTTCTATTCTTATAAAAGACTGGGTTGAGATATCAGGCTAAAAAATTCACGTGCAGCATGCAGATCACGGAAGCGTTATATTACAGTCCGGAATAGTAAACATGATGCCATCAAATGCTTCTATTGAGATTGTTTTCAATACTATATTATATGATCTTAGATTTCCCTCCTTTTTCCCTCCTGCAAATCAACCTGGTATTCAAAATTGCGGGTACCAGCCTTTATTCACAGCAAAATATCAGCTTCGTATAAATTGAGAAGGGTATAATTATTTTTTAAAAAGCAGAAATAAAATGAAATGTTTTTTATGAGCCTGATATGGATTGGAATAAAAATAGTGTAAAAACGAACAAAATGAAAATGATTTTTTTATATTTTACCGCCAAAACATATATGTGATTTGTGAAAATTTTATGCTGCTCTAGGAGAGCAAGTATGGTGACTCTTAGAGTTTGTTGATATCATTTTCAATTAAAACCTGCGCATGCGGTGAGAATTTAGCTGAAACAATTAGTTTATTTTTAATTCATATTAATACACCCGAGATGGAAAATATCTTCACTTGTCCTACAGGTGTCTTCCTGTTGACGGCGAACGCACAACCTCAGTGGTTTTTATTTAAGCATAGTGCTTAAAAATTTTAATAATGTAACAGAAAATTTTTTTCCATTCAACAGAAAAAAAATGATCGAGTAATTGTTCAATACATTACGCATATAGTAGATTAATTTGTGGTTGATGCAATTGCATAATGAATAACATATTTATAAATTCCCAATCATAAATTTTTATTTTGTCAAGCATGGGCCACAGATGGCCCGTGCCTAGGCGGCACGATCCATCAGTGACTCATACTTAACACCAAAGTTTGTTTAATAACAATATTTCTGACTGGGACGCAAAACACTTATAGTTTAATTAACATTAAAGTGATGTGTCCTCTCCGGCTCCGACAGTCGAAGTTATTTCTTTTGTCCACCAATCAGCATTGAGGTCTGGTCCACTACCACCAAAAAGGAATGGTAGATGGGAAGGGTCAATTTTTTCATGCAATGTTTTGACATTTGCTCCATGAAGTGTCAGCTGTAAAAAGATATTGGACATTTTCATCCCTTTTTTTTTTTTTTTCTTTTAGCATCTATATTTTTTTCTAGTTTTTAATAAAGTAACACAATGAATAATCATTAACATACCCGTTTCTTCAGTTTTTCCCCCATGAATGTACTAATAATCGCCCAAAGCGCGTCAAATACTAAAGCTTCATTGACAAAGTTAACACTCTTTATGCGTACTGGCATAGCTTCCTGAAAGATAAAATATATTTGGTCAGATTAAATTGTTTTATATTTTTAGAAATATCAGGCATTTATATTAAATACTCGGAACTTAGTGAAGGTGACTTAGTCTTTTTCTTATGCTAGATTAAATAAAACGAAATTACCACAGAACCACGTAACGTAATGACAGGTAACTTAGTTTCACTTTCAAAATTAGATACACCTTATTTAAAACGAGGTTAAAGGTAATCACCATCGTGTTCAGCTCAATTTAAGGCATTTTAATGGATTTGAAATTAAAAATATTCCATTTGAAAGTTTTTTTTACGTTGAAAACATATTTTCCTCAGATTTTTTATCACGAGGCAGTTGAAAATGCGATAAATTTAACTTTGAATAGGAGATGCGTAAAGGTAAAGTGAGTAAAACGATTAACTAGTTATAAGTAATCATTGGTACTTTCACCTTAATATCCAACACTACGGAATACTAAGATTATTTTAATTTTATTGGAATTCATAGAATCCAATTTAGATGTAATCCTTCAACATTCTCGGATTTCCTCCAATCATATGTATAACATTGGGACCCCAATATTCAATGTGGAGTACTCTATTTACAAACCAAGTTTTTTGTCTTCAGGCAAGTTTACTTACACGCAAGATACTGGAGAATCTCTTTGCATATGTTGCCATTTGTACTGCTGTTGAAAGTCCCAAGTTTGACATGTCATCAATTACAGTCAATCCGTAGATCTGGAGTAAATAACATCAACATGATAATCAATTACGCGTGAAAAACTCGGACAATATAAACTTTCAGAAGTGTCAACTCATTTTTTTACATTTTTCAATGTGTCCATCATTTGGTTTAACCAAAGTCATAAGGTAACAGAAAACTACCAAATATACACATTTGCGCACAGGCCCTGCGTAAAATACTAAAAAAAGACAATTTGAATAAATATATTTATACAATGATACGAAAGATGTGACCTGAAATTCTTCATCTTCGAGAAGTTTTTCGATGGACAGTATTATACCTGCGAAGAATTTCAGCAGATCGTCGGTTTCAACAAAACCAAAACCTATTTAAGGAAAGTAATGAACGTGTATTTAATATCAACAATATACTTCCTTTCCAATCCATCTAAACTAATTCATTGTTTATCCCTGTACAATTCTACTAAAATAAAGGAAAGAAAATTGTTCCAGATAATTTTTTACCTTTTTACCGACATTCTTTATCATACAAACAACCAGAACAAACGGAAATATTACATTCCTTCCGGTCAAAAACATGAGAAATCGTAAAATCATAGCTGTAGCTGTGAATCGTCACAACTTTTTTCGCCGACCCTATCATGTGCACACACGTAAATAAAAAAAAATGTTAAATCCTAATTTTAATTCAAAACTAACTTCGAATAACTTCGAAGTTGTTGAAAATAAATGTGAATACCCCGTAACTCTTAATACTTCTCCTACTTTAACATGAAATTAAAATTTATTAGTATATCATGGCGTACCTGGCCTTCCTACAATAACAAATGTACCGTCTTTTGCTCTGGTATTTCTCAGGGGTAGGATAGGGCCAGCTGAAAGCAGATGCTCACACTTTTTGGGATGAATAACCTGAGAACAAAAGAATAAACGTATGGAAATAGTACGAGTTTGAAATATTACGACGTGACCATCTTCTTTGCTCCGAACACGCGCAAATTTGTTGGCCTTTTTATAATCGGTATTTGTCAAAAACAATAAAAAACGTGACAATTTATTGAATTTCAATGATTTATTTTTGGATAAATCGAAAAATATGATAGGGGAAGAGGTTGGTGATATTTCATGGTTATTCATTGTTGTTATAACATATATTTGACTCAAGCTACCGCTTTCGTAATGACCGTAGCATTGACAATTACTATTTGTTAAGAATGAGTGGTGGTGACGAGATTCCTTGAGGCCTTATGCTTGAAAAACTGCTTATGTTTGTTCGTATGGCACCACGAAGAAAAAATAGTACCAAATCAAAAAGTTCTTTCCAATCTTCTCTCTGCTTATGGTAATGCACCAAAGTCGCCAGTGCCCGATCTTCGTCGAATTTTCGAACTCGTAGAAATCTACAAAATGCGGACAACATTGAGTTAGCATGCTTCAAAGGAAAAGAGAATAATAGCTTTGTGAATGGAATGCTCATTGATTTCATATTCGTATTAGCATAATTTTAAATTACCTCAGTAAAAACGCATCATCGGATCGAATTAATTCCAATCCATTATCATCTTCCTGAAATCTTTTACGTAATTTGTCAATTGCAATCAGTCTTTTTTCGTTATCTTCTGGCTCATTCAACTCAGCGACCGCTTTCTTGAGCGTCTCAGGTGACAGTTTGCATTCGTATTTTTTCATTTTTTTTTAAAAATATAGTAATAATTTTGTATTCTGAAATATTGCAGAACATTTTATCCATTCCTCTGATCTGGGCACTCAGATGAAGGTATAATTTTCACTGCTAAACTGGACGCAGGGTTAGGAGATACATCATTTTTGAACAACAGCGCGTAGGAGCCCTCAAAATTATTTGAGGAAGAGCGGGAAAAATTTATGCTTGATAAAAAAACACGAGATGAAGACCTATATCGCTGCAAAGACGAGCAAATTATGACTGCGCTGTTGGCGGGCAATCCCACGAACTTCAATTACGACAAACGAAATTTTTGCCAAGAGATGCAGTAACGCAAAAAAAAAAACTTACCAAACATAGGCCCCATCCATCAAACGCAAAAAATGCGACCGCCGAAGGGGAAAAAAAATCGCACACTATCACATGCATGGATACAAGCAAGCGTATATGAACCTTCCTCAGAATTCTTCATTGCCTTGCACTGCACTCGATCATTTTAAAAGCTTCAAAATTAACTATCTTCCAGTGCAGTACAGCAAAATTATTAGCGGAATCGCAACTACACTTCAGAATTACCAGAATCCAAACTGATTGCTAATCATGACAAAAGCAGAAAAAATTAAAAAGTTTCAATAACATTTATTAACTCACAGTAAAAAGTCATTTAGTTCTACATACCAATAAATACCTGAAAGACTATATCAATATAAATTACTCAGAAATCGAACTGAAATGAAGAAATAGAGTTTGATCCATTATATTTTGCATAACAATTAGCTTAGAATGGGTCATTGACATTAAATTAATTTAAACAATCATGCTAATTCTAGAGCATTTCAATTATTTGAATACTACATAGCAAAAATAAAATTAAGCGCTTGTTGTGTTTGGTTAGAGGACAGAAATCAGGTCATCTTTGTACTTTTAGGCAAAAGTAGCGCTGGTAATGTTGTCTAAATCAGAATTGCTGTTTTGTCAAGCATGAGCCACAGATGGACCGCGTCTAATCGACGCGGTCCATTGGTGGCTCATACTTAACATGATTTTTTTAGGATTCAGTATTCGGCTCAACCACCTAAGAAAAAAGATGAGGTATGGTTTGTTGTTATAGGCTACTGGGGGGTGCGTCCTAGGTCCAAACTCAGCTATAGCTATACATTACATTTGATTGGGTCTGCAACTACGAGGTACAAATTAATATGAATCAATATGACCACAAGCAGAGCTGGAAGCAAGATAAAATTAACTATAAATATAAAATTATCGCATGAACCGTTCCGAATGAAAATGTTGGAGTTAGATTAACGTTCAAGTACGGGCTTGCATGGGATATTCCTGATAAAAAAATAGGGAACATAACTCATAACAGGTGAGGAAGGGGTTGCAAAACAATCAGCTGAAGCAAAAACTTTTTTGCAAGTAGTTTCAACAAGAAAACGGATCTTTTTGTGATAGTGAGTGATTGTCAAATGGATTTCAAGTTTGAGGTAATTTTATTCATTTCATTCACCTGTTTTCAAAACTGTGCAAAATATTCACATTTGCCTGAGAAAAGTAGAAAAGCAATAAATTTTGGATGATCAATATATCTTTTCATGGTCGAATTGAAAAAAAAAATTTCACCATTTTATAATATTAACAGCACAGGCTCAACATAAACATAAAAAAGCTTAAACATGAGAGAACATGATGAAAGCATCAAGCAAGGCCCACAGAAATACAAACTTCTGACCAAGTCATATTAATTTTACCTCAATATGTTTTGTCGATGATGAACCACGTCTTTGAGGTGCAGTCCATCTGTGGCTCAAGCTTGACAAAATAAAATTGCTGATTGGGGTAGCACAATTTATCAGTGATACACACACTGGAAAAAACATTTAATTTAATTAAGCAATGCGAGACGGAGATACGTTGATTGCATTATCCTTCACTTGAAAACAAGAAGTGCATGTGAAGTAAAGGCATAGTATGGACCTAAAACCAAGTAAAAAAAAGTCAAAAGATATTTGTCAAGTATGAGTTATCAATGGATCACGCATAATATGACATAATGTCGGATTGACACTCCAAAATTTGACAATAGTTTCAAATATTGATGAAAGATGACATTTTTGCATATATGGTATATAAAAACACTGATTTATTGAAAATGTAACAAGGGACGTCATTATTTCCAGCATTCGCTCCATAAGTGACTTATGACTTGGTATTCATAGTGACTATAATAACTTTTAGCCTACAAAAGGGATATCTTTGAAGATACTAAAAACTGACAGAAAAGAGCACAAGAAAGAAAACATATTATTGTTATGAATGCTGAAAACCGAACTCCTAATATAGGCAAGGATGTCGAATACGTTTATATTCAAATGAAAAATCAAATTTTTGATTTCGGTACAAAATTAAAGAGATGATTTAGTGAATATCAAATTTTATCCATCATTTCTCAAATTCTCAAAACTTCTGCTCAGAACGGCCAGAAACATTTTTTTCGCATATGCTTTTGTTAAGCTTGATTCACTGATAGATAACGTCCGACAAGCAAACACTTTGGGAGTTTTATTATATCAGAGAGATGAATATTTGAATCAATTCTATTGTAAATGTATTCAAACCAATTCGAATCTTAAATCTAAAATGGCATCCTTAATCGTAAAATGTACCAATATTTGGAAAAATTAAGTCAAATTGTATCACACAAGGCTAAACACAGTAAGTGCATAATTCTTCTGATATCACTAGCTAAAGAAGTATTGTATCAAGCATTTTACATGAATAAAGTGTGCCAACAGGCACACTTTATGCATAGTTCATGCTTGATTAAAAAAGAATACAGCTACCACAGTTTACAATGCAGTATCTTCTCCGTCACCAGATAGCGACAAAATTTCTTTTGACCACCAATCAGGATTCAAATCTGGTCCTGTGCCACCAAGAAAGAAAGGGAGATACGCAACGTCAATCTTTTCATGAAGAGTTTTGAAATTAGTTCCATGAAGTGTTAGCTGTAGAAAAGAGAAAACAAAAAAAATGAGGAAGGCATAATTTTCAAAGTTTTATGATAAAAATAATAATTTGTGGGACATGAATCCATCAGCCTCTTTAGACGGGCAGGGTTAGAATTGCTTGAAAAGATATGACCTTTCCGGTTGGGCTTAGCCTACCAAAGTTATTACACCATGGGTTGAGCGGTGGGCATGGATTACAGAGCCGGACCCGCCTGGACTCGAACAAGAGATCTTTCACCTGCGATGCCCCAACATGTTCAAACACTAGGACATACTTGAGGGAAGTTTCAACTTTTTATGGTCCTTAAATGTAGCTACATACAGATATAAACATTTTTATTGTTATTAAATGGACCTCATAATTTTCTTGTAATGAAAAATCTTCAAGCATGTTCTTATTCATTTACTTACTCTGTTTTTCATTTTTTCCTTCATAAATGCACTAACAATTGCATAAATTGCGTCGAACACAAGAGCTTCATTCACCATGTTCAAACTCTTTAGTCGAATAGGCATTGCCTCCTATAAAACACACATAATTAATAATGAAATCCAGAGACTATGGCAATATATTGTGGTGTAATGAAAATGCCCACTATGGAATAACTCGAAAACATTTGGAAATTTGACATCTTTGTCTGATCAATTTACCTTAACCATAAGACAATAGTTCAAACGATAATAGAAATTGAATTGTGAGGCAATACCTTATATCATAGTTTAGAACCATACTCAAAGGAAATTTGATTTTTCGATTATTCTTGACTGAATCGGTTTGAAGTGAGTGCCTCAACAGCGCCATTTGTCGAAACTTCTTAGAGTGGACCCTGACCAAGGTCCTGTATTAGTGGGCAATTTGTAGGCAGACAGGATTAGAATTACTAGAAAGATATCATCTTTTCCTGTTCGGCTTAGCTTATCCAAGTTATCACACCCTAGGTGGAATGGTAGGCATGGATTAACGAGTCGGACTTGCCGGGACTCAAACCCAAGATGTTTAACCTGCTTCAAATCGTTTCGGAATCATGATGCATGTTGAAACATTATTCTATTTATATAATGAATTCCTGAAACTGCTTAAAAGGGGGAGCTGCTTTAAATCGTTTTGGAATCATGATGCATGTTGAAACATTATTCTACTTATATAATTCCTGAAACTGCTTAAAAGGGGGGAGACTTAACTGTAGTAAAATAATTCTATGTGATTTTCACCGTTTTCGACATTTTCATGTGTGTTTGAATATAGGTGTAAGACTACCATATTTATTTGAACATATCAGCATTTTCAAATTGAGAATGGTAATTGCTGTCGGTAAACATGTCAGAAAATTTCCATCATCAAAATTATATACCTGCATTATATGTAGAAACTTTTTTCCCATTGATGCCATTTGCAGTGCTGTTGTCAAGCCAAAATTAGACATATCTTCTACCACTGTCAATCCATTTATCTGCGGCATAAAAATAAAAAAGATAAATATTGAAGCGAAGGAAAGTAGCGAATGCGAAAAAGGATAAATCAAATCGAAATAATATTAAACAGTACCAAGTAGGATCTTTTTTAAGTCGAGTATAGGTCACAGATGAACCACTCCTCGTCAGCGTGATGTATCAGTGACCCAATGCTTAAACAAAACATGTTTAGGTAATATATTTATGACTGTGTACATCATAATTTCTAATATTATGTGCATATGAAATGGAGAGTTTGATCATCAAAGCAGACAACAACAACCCTATACGGTATGAGGTTGGCAGAAGTTTAGTTTTTTTCGGGTTTCCAAAATGTCAATGTCATTTTCTTCGGACGGACAAAAAGATTCACAATCATCAATGCTGCTACGATTATGAACCTTTTAATACCGTTTGGTTATTAACAGATAGATAATCAAGAACAAATATTTAAATCTTCTATGAATATTGTTTATTTGCTGAATTTTCTTTTAGTGGAAGCCATTTTCTTCGCGTGTTTGAGCATCTACTTCCCTGTACAAAACAAGGGCAGTATTATTTAAAAAATAGGATCAAGATCACACAAAAAAGGTTAACCAAAAGATAAATATAATCCTAAATGAGGTTTAACCTGAAATTCTTCTTGTTCAAGTAATTTCTCCATAGATAAAACGACAAGGGCTGAAAACTTGAGCATATCATCTTTGGCCTGAAATCCATGTCCTTGGAAAGAATGACATACGGTAAAGGAAGTTAAAATTGAAAACTTGTAGGCATGATGACCTAGTTGTTAAACATGTCGACTTGCAGAATTCGGGTTAGAGTCCCGGAAAGTCCGGCTCGTTAATCTATGCCCATCACTCAACCCAGGGTGTGATACATTGGATAGGCTAAGCAGAACAGAAAAAGATCACATCTTTCTAGAATCCTAACCCTGTCCGCCTACAAGTGCTCGCTAATACAGAACCTTGGTCAGGGTGATCCACTCTCAAGAAATTCCAATTGAAAATGAGTTTTGACAAAATCGCGTTGTTGAGGCACGGTCCATCAGTGAATCGTTCTTGGCAAAGATAACATTCGATTCGATCGGAATTTAATTTAAAACAATTAACGACTCCAAAATTAATCAAAATATGTTTTCCAATATTCTCACTGGCATATGCTGAAAGATATTTTGCAAATATTTATATTATTCTGCATCATTAAGTTTAGATTTGTTTAACTGAAAACTGGGCACAATTTCAATTCTCTTGATTTCGAAGCACTCAATCGGTGGCCCAAATAACATGAGGGTTACACTTGTCTGTACTCTTGCCAAGACATTTACAGGGGTCTTCAAATACTCGACAGGATAACAAATTAAGAAAAATAATGATATTCAGCACACTTGTTCGAAATCTTTCAGAAGCAGACAATATTTTTTCAAGAACACTCGTCTTGTCAAAGACAGGGTCAGGCTTAAAAAGGAAAATGAAAGGAAAAAAAAGTACCGTAGTAGATGGTTTCATTACCACCCAAGGAAGAATGCCACTCACAGGACTTTGTTATTATAATAGTTCGGTTCTATTTGGAAAGTTTTGCATTTAGAGTGCAGTTGCTGGCACTTTATATGTTGACTTATCGCTGAATAGTTTGGCATATCATTGAATTGTCATGGGATGAAAAAATTTAAATACCTGGTCTGGCAACTATAACAAAAGTACCATCTTTGGCTCTTCCTGTCCGCAAAGGAACAATTGGTCCAGCAGATATCAGGTTTTCAAATGTCTTTGGATTGTCTACCTACAAAAAAAGTCAATTATAACCCATAAAAACGGACCTGCTCTGCTAAAATTTCCTCAATAAAATGCCTAGCAATTTTTATATTTCACTACTGCAATATTTTAGTTTATCCAAATGCGTAATTACAAAAACAAAATGATTTACCAAATCCGGAACAATTTTGCACTAGACCAGGAAATTGAATGTACACACTTAATTTTGCACAGTATTTAAGTTAGTTTGTTTTATTTGTGTCAATAGGACAAAAAGTGGCGAACGATTTTACTATCAACCGTGGCATATACCATAATGCAATCCATCATAGTTGATCATGGTCAGTTCCACTAGAGATGTGAATGTTCTCAACACAGTTTGTGATAACTTTTAGCCATATATGTAGACATTAGACTGTTCCTTACAGGCTGCTTCAGACCTTCAGAGAAATTCAGTGAAAAAAAAATCATGGACAGCAGTGTGTGTGGCAACTAAACAGTAAACAGGCTAACATCAAAATACTCAATGTCTCTGAAGTACTGAAGATGATAGGTATAAATTTACCTAACAAACAAAAATACAATCCATTACAGAAATCTCTTTCATTTATCAACATTAGAAAAAAACAGTATTATTCAATTTTTACCAGATCAAAAAGTTCTCGCCATTCTTTCCTTTGTTTATGATAATTAACAAGCATCTCCATTGCTCGATCTTCATTGAATTTTTTTACTCGAAGAAACCTGTTATGAAGAAAAAAGACTTTTTGGGAGGGTGACAGCAACACAACCAACACTAAAACATATTCGTAAGTGCAGCAATTTCGATAAATTTTTTTGATACTCATTAACCTAGAAATAGAAATATCTAGAACTTGGTAATTGAAGATTTATACTAATTGTGTTTTTGAGGAGTTGTCATTATACCAAGACAATTATTTTAACAATATCTTGTAAAAAAATGATTTCAGACACCCAAAAACAGCAATTTCTATCTGCCAGATCCCATTCAGAAACTTTATTTTGTCAAGCATGTGCCACGGATGAACACGGCGATGCAGGATGTACCATCAGCCACTCATTCTTGACAAACCCATCTGAAAAGAGAACTTTTCTGTCTACAATCGAAACATTGGCTGCAGCTTCTGGGATTTACCAAGCACTAGTCTAATGAGTTGGCTTTATTCTTAACCAACCGGCAGAATGTCAGCTACGAATACATCCCAAGCAAATAGCTGGGATCAGAAGAAAATTTAGAGAATGTTTCATGATAAATCTTTTGCTGGAGGATTGAAATGTCTCTTTTTGAGTGTCCAGTAGCAACCAAACTGTAAAAAGGTTCAAATTAATCAATACTGCTATATGATTTATTATTGAAATATCATATTTTCTTACCTGAGTAAAAATGCATCATCTGATCTGATCAGCTCTAATCCATTATCTTCTTCTTGAAATCTTGTTCTTAATTTATCAATTGCAGCCAATCTTTTATCGTTATCTTCAGGTTCATTCAATTCCACAACAGCCTTTTTGAGAAGTTCAGGAGATAATGTACATTCATATCTTTCACACATTTTTGGTTATTATCTATTGTTGCTCTACCTTTTACAATTTTAAGAAAATAATTATCTGAAAGTGTCGAACTTCAATAAAAAAAAAAAATTGAAGAAATGGGAACTATCAACTGTCCTCAGGTAAGAAAAATCTGTATGAATAGATTGATAGAAAATCAGCTATTCTGCTACTCGAGCAGTGATAAACTTAAACGAAAGGTTCCAAAATGATGAGCATTTGGCTGGACAAACTCAAATTATCACACTCTAGTTTTGAGAAGTACCTGTAGGAGTTAATCAACATGTATTCGTCAACCTGCCAGATCTTCAACCTCCTTTTGCCGTGTATCGCAGTCCTGCATTGATCTGTTTTGTCTAGTGTCGTATTCATTATCTGTCTGTCTGTATGAATCACTGATGGACCTTGGTGCCTTGGTGGTGCATTCCACCATTGACCCTAACATGTTTTGAGAAAATAATTCTGATTGGGATCGAGTTAAAAAGTGATCAAACCTTCACTTTGGCAGATGAAGCATGATTAGAAATTTTCTACAACAATGATTTAATATAATTTCCACAGCAAAATATGTCAAGTTTTGATGACTTCTCCAATTATTGCTTGTGTAACTATCCAATCTTTCCCACATCGTAAATCAACTTTTAGATCACAATCAGTGTCGATTTTCTTTAAACATTCGGCCGTTTAGTTTTCCAATATCTCTGATGCATAATCACATAGATCAATGCTGCTTGACAGCTTGAGACATAAATTCAATATCGTTCCTCAAATTAAGATCTAGTTAGCCAATCTAATAATCTAAAATTAAATAATCTGAAATTATAACTACCATTAAAATAACCATTCCCAAAACAATAAACGACAGTTGAAAAGGATTCAGCAAAAAGCTCTAATTTGAATTGCACAACCTATTCAGTGTTGGTAACAGTGAACTATTATAAAAAAATTAAGTCACTGGTTCTGCTGTAGTCTATAGCCTGCAGCACTGGCGTTGAAAGCAGGTGGGTCAGGACCCAACAAATTCAAATATTTGCAGGGTCTGACCGACTTTAATCAGAAATAACTAGGATAAAGTTGGAAAAAACGCTAATTCTTCTAGCGTAATCAGTGTGAACCACCTTTTTCCTGGATTTTACAACAAAATTATTTCACCAAAATTCAGCAAAAATTTTCCCCTTTTTTGCAAAATGATGCTAAAATCTCTTGCGTGCCCTTGACATGCATTTTCATTAGTATAGAAATGTCAATTAACTTTTTATGTCGGCAAGTGAAGCAGTGAAGATCAATAAACAGTGTATACAAACGTAATAACTTCTGGCCAAAGAGGGTGAATATGTATTTTGAATTTGCTCAAAAAACATGAATTGCCCTTAAATGGTTCTTTCGAAGTTATTACAAGCAGCATACGTTTCGTTAATATGCATTTACACAAACGTTGAATTAATATATTAATCTTTGGTTACAAGATAAACCAATAAGGCAAAAATAACATGATCAAAATTTCAGTAAAAATTTTAAATGAATTTTAATTTTCAAATGAAGGTATTAGTATGATCAGAAATTATATTTTGCCAATTATGAATCACAGATGGACTGACCTTGTTTGCGCAATCCATCCGTGATTCATACCTAACAAAAATATGATGCACAAAATATTACTGACAAGAAGGTTCAAATTAAGTCCGATAACTAGGAATTTGAATTCTATTTTGCCAAGCATGAATCACTGCGGACTGCACCACATTGATGCAATCCATTAGTGACCCATACTTAACAAAACTTGTATGCTTAAAATACTTCTGACAGGGAGAAGGTGTAAATTATATCCAATACAATAATTAGGAATTGGAACTCTTCTAAAGAGAAATCCTACAAATCTTGAATATGGTTGAATACAAACACGTCATTAAGTCAAACCCTGATTCATAAAAGGATCTGAAAACCCCGATTTGAAAATCTTGCTTTTTTAGTAATATGCTATATTTCTTTAATTTAAGTATAGGTGAGAGAACAAATTCTTCAAATGAAAAATGGGTAGCAAAGACTTTGTGGCTTGTGTTTAACAAAACAATATATGGAAAATACGAAACAAATCACTAGTGTATTTGCAATTTAGTACAATATAGACAGTTTTCTGACCTTTCAGCATTGAGATTCATTAGAATGAATGGAATACAACATATATAGGATATATTGAGGCAAATCAAAGATCAAGAGCAGAAGCGACACAGACTCATTATAAGTGTCGGAGCATATGTTGTTTCATAATTGGGCAATAGTGGGCAGTTGGAAGAGGTATTTTCGAAGTTTGAATAAGTAAGAAGTAAAAAAAAATAGTTTGTGTATAAAAGTCTGGCTCGCATCAGAATGATACCAGATTTTTTAGTTTCAAAATAACTAGACACATATTCAATAAAATCAACAAAATAAAAAATATAGCTCATGGAACAGTATATGATAAAACGAAGTGGGCAATGATCACCGTAATATCTCTACAAGTATGTTACTGTAGCTAATAAAAAAAATCGATACATAAAATATTCTACACGGAACATAATGGACACCAAACATTGACCGAAAATGAAAGCAAAAAGTTCAAAATCAGCTCTACAATGCCTAAAAATCAACATACCCTATCAAAACTAAATTCAGAGGGGAATGTCAATTCAAATTGAGTAGGATACAGTTCTCATAGGAGAAATTCGAAAACAGTACTTTACAATCATAAAAATGTTCTGTTAAGAATGACACCCAGATGGAACACGCCTTCTCAGAGGTTATTAACAAAAACTCGCGAGAACAAAATGGTTACCTGGATGGCGCAAAAGTTATTCATTTATATTTATACATCTGGAAGTTGCAGAAAGATTTTTTGGTCGTCAAAAACATTAAGTTTCAAAACCAAGTGGCACCACCAAGGCACTCAATACACGATATAAGCCATTTTGAACATGTTGGAGGAGAAAAAAAACACTGTTGTCTAATATTAGAACAACGGTACATAACCGTAATTTTGTCCAACGGTATTTTTACTCAGAAAAAATGTGTTTATGTGCAAATACTTATTAACAGGTACAATTTATGAATTGTGCTGGTGAAGTGTTGTTATTCATTAATTGCACAGACCCGGGTGGCAGAATCTTGTTTTTCTTCATGCTTCCAAAATGTCAAGTATTTTTGTTCGGGTGACAAAATGTTTTAAAAACATAAACACTGCTATTTCATAGCACTTTGAAACTTTTTGTGCTACCAGGCACTCAAAAGAAAGCATTTCAATCTTCTAGCAGCTGTCTTCAGGTGGAACCATTTTTCTTTGGGTGTCTGACTAGCAGAGCAACAGACAGAGCAAGAGCAACAACATACATAAATTAGCAGAAATAATATATTATTTTATTATTATTTCCATAGAATAGAGGACATTTTTTAAGAATCAGTAAATATTATAAGATAGTGGTATTTCGACCACCGTAAATTATCAGTATTAAACAACTGAGATACAATAATAAGATCTAGATCAACACTAGTGTATTATAGTTACAACTAGTCTATCAAAAACCTGAATCAGTGTATTGGAAAACAGTACCGGTATTTATTATTAATAAAACAATAGCATGTTAAATGCAGCATTGAGGTATTTAATTCTAGGTTTTAAGGCAGTGGCAATTTATCGGCGAATTGCAGTAACATGGAAAAATTGCATCAAGCACACTCTGGGCATTTTTATATATATATATATATATATGCCAAAACCGAATCGAGATTTTAAGAACATTTGAATTAATTAATATGTATTAGTGGTAAGTAGCTATTTGTCATGAAGTGGCTGCTAATTGCTTCCTTAGAAGCGCTTCGAGCAATAGAAAATAAAGGAATTCAGATAATAGGAATTTTATTTTAACATAATCGACCCGTTAAATTAGTCAATTTTAAATATTTTCGATAATATTAAAATCTTTGAAGAAAACAGGTTTATAATTGCACAAAAATAAAATGGCATTTACTTGACGATAAAAATGATGCCACACAAAGTAACAATATCATTGAGACAATTGTCAATTAGCGTTAGTTGAGCGAAGAGTAGCAATTCAATAGGAAAAAATCTACAGCTAAAAACTCATTGTCAAGAACAAAATAATTTAACTAGACACTTACAAATAAATAAATGATGTCACAGTAAACGACGAAATTAGTGACGGCAAGCAGTAGTAACATTTAAGACATCACGTCTTCTTATACATCAATTTGCCCTCTTATTGCGATTTTACTTTGTCATCACTACCAGCAGCTCAGTTACCTTAGCTTAATCGGTAAAGCGCTAAGTATGCTCCGAGCTGTGTACCTCTAACGTCATGTGTTCGAATCCTTTGCGGAATGAATAATGCAAAAGGAATACTGGACACCTTGCTGGTGTAAAGGTGGTTCACATAATTGATGGTTATTGCTTCCTTCAACAATCATGCTCATGCAAAGGAAAAAAATGAGTAAATGGTTAGACAACAACCTCATCAGAGTGTTGGAACTGGCATCTGCAATAGAAGTTGTGGATCGCCATATGGCTAAGTTGTATTGTAGGCTTTTGCGATTATCTGCAATAGAAGTTGTGGATCGCCATATGGGTAAGTTGTATTCTAGGCTTTTGCGATCACAGGATGAAAGTAAAATCCTATTCTACTTTTTGATTCTAAACCGCACAATTTTCTAAATGTGTCCACTTTTTACATCCATATCTTCTCACAGGAATACTTCAAACCTCATCACCATTGGTGATTATTTCCTTGGACCACCATTCACCATCGAGATCAGGTCCAGTTCCTCCGAGAAATGGAGGTAGACAAGTAGGATCAATCTTTTGGTGCAGTTTTTCATAATTACGTCCATGAAGTTGGAGCTAGAAAGATCATTGAGAAATTATTTTGTGCGTACGAAGTGCCAAGTTTTGAGTCCAGCGTTTTGAATAAATATCTAACGCTCAACTCAGACCCAGGGATGGGGAGAATGAACCAGACTTGAAAGATTCAGTCTTCAATATTTCAGTGGCCTATTTGTTGTTCCAAAAATGTACGAGACCTTGTTTTCACAAACGCTCTTAATAAAACTGAGTAAGGGAATCGCTGTGATAATATTGCTTCACATGTTGAAGAAGTGGTAGATGATATTACCATCACAAAAGGCAGATACCATTCGGTGCACTTGATTGTAGGAGTTCAGTCCTATTTGGGGCGCTTTCTACTCAGGGAGTGCCGTTGCTGGTACTGTATTTTACAGTACCTCATTGTTATTAAGTGCTGTTAGTTGATTCCAGACTGGCAGAAAGCCTACTACTCAGACACCCAAAAAAATTGGTTTCGTCAGGAGAAAACATAGGAAATATGCAAAAATTCATGATATATATGTTTCTAGAAGTTTGAAAAATGTAACTTTTCCAGTGACTGGCAACAATCGAACTGTATGAAAAGGTTCATAATTATCAATACTTCTATGAAATAGCAGTGTTGAGGGTTTTGCAGCTTTTTCATTTATCCAGAGGAAATGACATGAGCATTTTGGACACTCGAAGATAAACAATATTCTGTCGCCTTTGTTGATTCCTTTTGAGCGCTGCTTCAAGCCATCCTAAGAGTGACCTTTATTAATAAAATAAAGGAAGAATTGAATATACTAAACAACAAATATAAGTAAAAGAAACCAACCCTTTTCTTCATCTTTTCTTTCAGAAATTTGTTGATGATGACATATATCATATCAAATACAACTGGTTCATTGACTATATTTAAACTTTTAACTCGAATAGGCATTGCATCCTGAAAAATACTATACAGATTCAACTACAGTACACGTCATATTTTTTTCAAATGAACATGAATTTATTTCTGAGGGCCTAAAATAGATGTCTCAGAAGTTTGGTGAAGAACTAACTGAAATTCTGCCAGTCTAGGTTATGATGCGACTGTCTTGAAATAAATAGTAAATTATCTGTTGCTTAAGACATAAATTGAACAGCAATTATGATGGGTTTGGTTAAAATCACCAAGAAAATGATTATTCAGGTTTAATTGTCAAAATAGTAGGATGAAGTATTTTATTAAATTTTTTTCCCATTACAATTTTTTTACCTTTCTTTTCAAACAATTAGCATTGTCTTATTGAATAAAATTTCATATACCGGTACTCAGAACAACATTGAATCGTCTGGCGAACCATGGCCTTTCGTGCATACATCAGTTCAATATAAGAGGGTGAAGGTTTTAGCTTAACATTTTCCTCATTTTCCTGTGCATGCACCTGGTTGGTGGACAAAGCCGTAATCAGCACAATGCTGAGGTGCCCAGCAGACCTCTCACATATATTCATCCCTCATTGTCCCTCATTGTCTACATGTCACCACTAACCTGGAGTAAAGAGAACATTCTTCTTCCAATGGAAGGCATTTGTGTCGCCAGAGAAAATCCTGTATGGTATAAATTTTGAATGACCAAGAGCCCGCGAATCTATAATGAATAGAAAATCTAGTTATTATTAATTATCATCATGCATAATTATATTTCAAGACAAAAAGTCTGAAAAAAACTTCTGAAAAACCTATTACACCATCCCATACATAAAATAGATTTTTCTCTATGCACATTGCACCTCTATTTTTTACATTTTACTGTGCTTCCTAATAATATATTAGTTTTCATTGTTTCATTTATTATATCCATAAAGATAATGGCTACATTCCTGCACCAGTAAACTTGTCAGAAGAAAACTGAATTACTGAGATAATAATTTTTGTCAGTGCGCGCCATTTTTGATACAAAAAGTTATTTACGGTGACAACAGATAATTATTAGATATGTTAATTTGAATTTTAATGCCTGAATATTAGCAAAGTGAACCAGCAGTGATCAAACACTTTGAGGATCTCCATTCAATGACAAATAACCAAACATTCTTCTATCATAAATAACAATTCTGGGTTGACATGTTTATTATTGAATGTTATCATACCAGGTTGACAAAATCTTGTTTTTCTTCAGGTGTCTGAAATGTGCATTTCATTTTATTCTGTTGGACAAAAAAGCTTCAAAACCATCAACACTGCTATTCCATAGCAGTATTGATGATTTTGAACCTTTTTGTACTGTTTGGTTGCTACTCAAACACGCAGGCCCACATTGACTTATTTACAAAATTTTCTTCTGATGGAATCCATTTTCTCTGGGTCTCTGGGTGTCTGGGTAGACAACATTCTGCCAGTCTAACTCAACTAATTACTCAATATTGCAATTTTGCTTGAAATACTCACAAGGGCAGGAGGTAATATTTTAGTAATATTTGAACAAAACAAGAATTTCTGTTTTCCTTTGCGCAACAATGACCTCTTTCAAACACCCCAAATACACCATTGATAGCTGACATAATACTGTACCTGAAACTCTTCTTGTTCCAATAATTTTTCAAGAGTTAAAATTAACAATGCAACGAATTTTAACATGTCATCAGATTTCTTGAATCCGTATCCTAAATGACAATGCTATGATATGAAAAACAATGCAAATATTCTCCATATTTTTTCACATATATTTACAATATATCTTGTTTACTCGAATATTAATAAAGACTACTGTTCTAACTCAATTATTTGTTCGCACACGCATTAAAACAACTATGTTTTAACGTAGGAAAAGCTGTATTTGAGTGGATCAAAGCTCATATGAGTGCATCACACGGAAGTTAGTGTTGTTAGAAACAGTACGACAGAGTCCACCCCAGTTATTACACCTTGGGCTGATTTCGCGACATATTTGAGTTGCATTCTTGGTTTTTCTCGCTTTTAAGGTAGAAATGAAATTCTTTCCTCTTAATGAGCCTGATTCGCCAGGAGGTGACACATATATTTACCGGTACATGAAAATACGATTTCGCGACATATTTGAGTTGCATTCTTGGTTTTTTTCACTCTTAAGGTAGAAATGAAATCCTTTCCTCTTAACGAGCCTGATTCGCCAGGAGGTGACACATATATTTACCGGTACATAAAAATACCATACCTATTTTTAAAATAATTTGCTGACTGAATGTGATTGTAATCAAATTGGGGAAATACTGCAAGTTTCGATGACAATGAAACTTTCGGTCTAAGTAACAACATATTTTGGAAAGCATTTAATGGTAAATTCATGATCCAACAACACACCTGGTCTACCAACTATCACAAATTCACCAGTCTTGGTTCTTGTATTTCGAAGTGGAGCAGCTGCTCCAGCCGTTGCCAAGTATTCAAACTTCCTTGGATTAGCTACCTGAAAAATCACATGTGCATTTGTTCAATGAATTCAGGACTAATGACTTACAAGCAGTAATTTCTCCATTAAATCAAATACATGTTATACTTTCACACGAAAAAAATTCTCTAAAAATATGCTCCTAGCAAATTTTAATTAAAAAAAAAACTTAGGTATGGATGGTGGAAGAAGTCGTAGCTAGCAAGCTAGCAAGTACCGGTATGTGAATCACCCCGCTAAGTGTCTAGTTATCCTCGCATGAGGGGTTTCAATAGGCAATATTCCAAAGAGGTCGAACGCCCATCTCGGTTTAATATATAACGGTTTATCCCAATTTTGAGGATTACTATTGGAAAGTTTGAGTACTGAAAAAATGCGAACAATAACAGTAACGGTCAGTGTAGATTTGCTCTCACATAAGATCTTCTGCCATTTTTCGGATCAGTATTCTATAGAAATCCATTACGGCACAATCGTAAAAGGTGTCGTAGCCAATTCAAATGATTTAGTGCCGAATCAACCAGGACCCCTATACATCAATTATATTTAATTATTGGTAAGTTTTTCTGATCTTCAATATTCATTTTTCTAAGTAATTTACCAAATTGAATAATTCTCTCCATTCTTGTCTTTGTTTATGATAATTCACTAAAGTAGCAACTGCTCGATCCTGATCAAATTTTCTCACTCTAAGAAATCTGAAAACAATGATATGTGTTTTGAATTAAGTGAAATATGTGTTAAGTTGGTATTTATAATTGAACACTATTAAAAATTCGAACAATTGAAACATTTTCGCCTTTGCATAAAAAATCATACATTAGTTACATTAAATTCAACAAAGTAAATAATTTACATATAAACAATTTTAGGATAGGATTCCATTTTATCCTGTGGCAGAGCAAAGTCGAGAATACAGCTTAACCATAATATGGTGAACCATAATATGGTAAACCATGACCTCTCGTGCAGACACCTATTGGAATAGGGTGTGAAGGTTTTGGGTTAAATTTTCACTCATATTTCAAGGCATAGGCATGGTTGGTGGAGGAAAATGTAAGCAGCACCTACACAAACCACAGGTGTACCATTGATTGAGCGTAACATGCAGAAAAGCAGTTGCTACTGTTACATTTCAAGTAGACTTTTCCCATATAAGCGGTCATTAGTGAATTCGATTTAGGGGCTGCTGCTGGCCTTTCTTACAGTAAATTTCAATGAAAAAATAAAACATACAGAGATGAATTGTTGCATTAACCTGAGTAAAAAAGCATCATCAGATCTGATCAATTCCAATCCATTATCTTCTTCTTGAAATCTTGTTCTTAATTTATCAATTGCAGCCAATCTTTTATCATTATCTTCTGGTTCATTTAATTCTTCAACTGCTTTTTTCAGAAGTTCGGGAGATAATGTACATTCATACCTTTCACACATTTTAACATTACCGGTAAATAGCAAAGTTAGTTTTCTAAGAGTATTAGTAAACAAACACAATGTTAGTTCCATGATTATGAAGAAAAAATGTATGGCAATAAATCAAAAGAAGATTCTTGATAATGCAAAATTAAAGATCAGTAACACATTACGCAATAGGAAATAGGGACATCAAGAGATTTTCTGATAATCAAAATAGCTGGTTTTCAAGAATATTGTCTGTCAAATCCTAATTTATATGTAGAGCCCCTAATTTTGCAGTTTGTTTGCAGTATATCAGTAGATCAAAAAAAGGTCAATAAATTCTGCCAACTGAAATACACTGGCAAAATCACACAATATTTTTTGCTTCCATCTGGGGAGATTTGCAGCAAATGTTATTCGTGTGCAGGAATGGCGATATCAGAATATTGTTCCGAATACATTTTGAAAACAATATTTTGATCATATGAAATATCGAATACATTCTAAATTCAGCCATATTTTTGATAAAAAAAAATTATTACTAATTTATTGAAAAATTAATCAAAAAATTCAGAAAATCATGAGTATGATTTGCCAAGATATTAAGTACGATATATAGGGTTCCAAAAAATATCAATTTGGAAAGCAAAAATGTGGTTTTCTGTTGAATTTGTAGCTATTTATGCTAAGGAACACAACAAATTTTTGTAAGTTAGTATTCTGAAATATATCTAAAAATCAAGAATCTTGCTATATCAAATATGTTAATTTATGAATGTATTCAAATATTCGATTCGTTTTGGAAATCCCTGTTTGCGCAAGATGAATTTTATTTCCTCTGCAAAAATTTGCCTAGTTACGCATCAAAATGTCAAAAATATGTTTGGAGAGGTAACAGCAAATTTATTTCCGATTCGTTTGCCTTTCTTAAGCAATGTATATTTTTTTCATTAGTTTTTTGATTTATTACTTTCCTTTGGGAAATTATTCAATGAGTTCACATGATATAAAATATCGGTTATTGATGGTCAAAATATTGGTATCGATATAGGCTACAAAAATACAAAATTGGTCAGGTTCTATTCACATTATAATAATTTAATTCACAAGCAGTTAAGTCACCCTCTGGGCGATTTTTAAACCCCACATGCAGACTGAAGGAATGCCGGCTACCTTGCTACTCAGACATCCAAAAAAATGGATTCCATCAGAAGATCAGATTTAAATAGTATTCTTCTAAAGATTACGATATGAGTGAAAATATGTAAAAAATATTCTTTTTTTAAAGAGAATCTCTTAAAATAAACATAAATGAACTCTCAACTTTTATTTGAATATTGAATCGCAAAACTCTACAAAACGGTGTATCTAATAAAAAAAAAAGAAAAAAAAATTCTGAATATTGTTTGGGAATAAAAGATTTGTTGACAATACAAATCTGAATGAATTAATGACGGGAGGAATATTAAGTGCATATGAAAATATAAACAACAGACTAACTTTATGCGTCAAATATATCAGAAGAAACCAATTTTTGAGGAGATAAAAGTTCAAAATATTTATGTACAAAGTTCTGTACAATCTGTCAGAAATGTTCTTCCCCTGTCAGAAATTTTATTTTCGTGCCTTGGTGGCATGTTCCATCGATGAACCACACTTAACAAAACATATTCAGTAAATATGTTTTTGACTGCATTGATATTGTAACAGATGGATGAAAAATGTGTATTTAACTCAAATCTAACGAAGCAAAGAAACAATACTGTTTTTGAGTGCTTTCACAGTAAGGATTTGAACCCTCACTACACTGTGACAAAAACACCTTCGTAGGTATTGTATATTTTACAAATTCTAAACCACTTCGCTGATGAGATTTACGCCAAGTATGAACCGTTGAGAAACGTACCTCGGCAATGCGTTACCATCAACAGCCCACAAATGGCCTAAAGGGTCATTTTTAAAGTTTCATTGAACAACATCGCTAAGCATGAATACTGTCTAAAATCAGTAATTTTACTGCATTTGCATTAAAGCGTATAAAGATATTTAACGCTAAAAATATTCTTGTCAGGTAAGAAAATGCATATACTGTGTAAAACGAAATAAAACTGTGTATCAAGTCCGAGATGTTTCTATAGTAAAGAATTGGGATGGATTGAAAATATTAATGCTAGATATGTAAAAAAAGAACTTTAGTTCAAACAATACCATGAATATTCAATAATATTATGAAGCAACATCATGATTTATGTACAATTTAGAGAGTGATTCAAGGAAATATACACTGATTAAGCAAGATTAATTTAAACCAGATTTCCGCAACGCACAATCTCTATCATAAGAGTCCTTGTATAAATAGTCAGATATCCCTGAATTCTGATTAAAAGTAATTTAGTTCGCCGACTATTCCGCTATTGATTCATTTTTCAATGAAATCATGTTTAATTTTAAATACCATTCGAACTAAATTATGAGGGCAATCCTAATATCTTTTCAGATAAGGAAATACGCATGAAAGACTGATTGTACCTTCAATTGGTTTGCATTGTTATTCAGTTACTATTAAATCAATTTTTTCTAGGTATTCGAAGAATTGATTTAGCAAAAGTATTTGATTCAATTTCATTAACACTAATTATTAACATATAAATATCAATTAGAACATAATATTAAACGTATCAAACCAGACTAGCAATAGAGGCTTATGGATTTGCTATCTTCTGTTATTTTGGCAAATGATGTACCATGCAGGGCAAAGCTGCCATTGTAAAAAAACTGAAATAGAAAAAGGCAAAAAAATAGGTAATCAGTAAACAAAAAATTTTACAAAGTTTAAGTATAAAGAAATTGCTGGAAATGTAGCTGGCATAGGTATACATTACTGGCAGAAACACCATTATTATGGGCTTTCATTGACCTTTTGGGCAACAAAATCATGATTTATGTCAATTTCAAAAATAACTTAGGGTAATAATAACGAAATTGGTGAACTAAAAGGTAGAACAATACAATCAGACAAATAAATTTTAGATTTAGACATAACAAACTATTTGAAAATACCAAGGCCATTCATTTTTCATAAGAGACATCTCATGGTTGAATAAATAAATTGATCTCTAAGATTTCTTTGGCAATATTTCTATATTTTTGCATATTTCATAATGTTTTGCATTTTTCACAGCTATCGCATGGAACATAGAAAAGATGGTCAGGATAGGAGATTGATGAAAAGTGCAATGTAAATGTGTTAATATGTAATAAGTATTTTTAGTGACAAAACACTTTCAAAAACAATAAATTTCAAATGTGGTAGGATCGATTAACAATACATATGGGTATCATCATGTACTACAACTACATTAAGAAACAATTTATTTTTGAACAAATAAAAAAGTTAGAAAAAGAGTTTTCAATCTGATTAAATGATGCAAACACATACAACACACATGTGAATGAAAATATAACATATTGCAATATTAATTCCCCTCAAAGTTAGTTACCAGTACATATTGGGTAGAGGAATTAGTCAGATAAGTATTTCGCAGTAATATTATTTCACTCAAATCAGAAATTTTATTTTGCTGGTGACACAGAAAGATGTCATAACAACAAAAAATAGAGACAAAATGTACAGAAAGATTCATATTTGAATTCTCTAATCAAAATACCACGTACATTTATTTTCGATAATCTATAATTATGATTTTTACTACATAAATACCAAAATGTGTAAATTCTTTTACAACTCTGTATCTAATGTTTCTTTCATCAATTTCCTATTTTTCCTAAGGACCAACAGACAAAATTTGTATTTACCTGTGAAGCTTGGAATCCAATATTTTTTCCTGTAAATATCACCTAGCATCATTTATTTTATTGAATATCTAATACATATCAAGGTCAAAGTGCATCATCAAGGCAAACAAGCTACTTGACATATTGTAGAAATTGTGCTGGCAGATATAAAATCAATGATTAATTCAAACTGAAGACCCAGAT
Organism: Styela plicata; assembly: GCA_963675895.2. NCBI lineage: Eukaryota > Metazoa > Chordata > Ascidiacea > Stolidobranchia > Styelidae > Styela > Styela plicata. The sequence continues at coordinate 8,369,002 of OZ023152.1, forward strand.
AAAGTAAATAAAATTAACGAGGTAAACTAACACAACCTTTAACACAATTGTAAATCACTTTTAGCAATAGAAAAAAGAGATTATTTTATTATCAAAATAAAGCAGAAAAACCGATTGATATATCATCACACAAAATTCATTAGCATGTATTGAAACACCACATACGGTAGGTAAAAGGAACATTGAAATAAAGATGGACAAGGTTAACAGAATCTCTTTTTGGAAGACCAACACTTCCATATCAACGTGTGGAAGAATAAACTCAAATCATCAAGACCACATAATCACAATGTTGATGACTAGAAAAAATAGATGATTCAACGCTCCAATGGAGATATCCAATCAATGCACTTTGAAACCAAAATTTCTGATAGTTCACTCACAAAAACCAGTATGAAATGCATTTTACAAAGCAGTGTCTTCCCCTTGCCCCAACATCAGCTAAGATCTGTGAAGACCACCAATCAGGATTCAGATCTGGTCCAGAACCTCCCAAAAAGAAGGGTAGATGACAACGATCAATCTTCTCATGAAGTTTGTCGAATTTGTCGCCATGAAGTGTGAGCTTTGATAAAGAAAGACGTATGAGGAATGAACAGAATTATTCTACAAGTACTGTACCTAAAAATTTTTATGCCCACTAGGAGCATGCTTCAAAATAGCCTTGGAAGTATCTCCTGCGTGTAATAAGAGACACTGAGAAATAAAAGCATCATGTGATTCTAGCACTGTTCAGGGCAGATACTCCCTAACTGCACTTTATCGTAATGATTCAGTTCTTTTTAGAAAGATTTACATGAAAAAGTGCAATTGCTGGTACTACATATAGGGAAGTTGGTTAAATCCTTCTAAAGTCTTTCATTTTCTGGCTTTGCAAAATGGATTTCTATATAAAAAATTCAATGTCAATTTCTTCCGATAAAAATAAATAGCTTCATTCTATAATATAATAAGGTAGGTAGGTTCTGATCATGAAACTCAAATAGAGAAGTAGAAATTCAGGATAATTAAGAACATTTAGATAAACAGATAAACAATGAAATCGTTGGACTAATTTATCCTGAAATGTTCTATATTAATCAACAAATTATGTAAAACTAACGAGGTACAGGTACATAATTATAAATAATATTATTATATGAACTTTAGAACAATCCTAACATATTTCCTGCATGTCGTATGGTCGTATGAGGTGACTAAAAGGAAACAGTAAAGTGGTAGAACATTGGTGTACCATCGTCCATGACAAATACAACTCACTGCATATTACCACAGCGATCCAGTTTCAATTTGGATTTCCGCTTAGACAGTAGTTTCTGGTACTACATCTTACAGTAGTTTATTGCTTTTTCAGTGATCGTTGAAAGAATAGAGTAGTTTATTACACCCAAAATTAGAAAATACGATGCAATATAAACATAAAGTTGTAATAAGGTGGAAGTCGCCATAGACAAAAATTCGTCATCGAGTCTGCCAATCACCTTAACCCAGTCTAGATACAGCATGGAACCAGAATAAGGCACAATGTTGTGGAAAGGCTACAAGTGGCCAGTGAGCAAGGAATACTTCGTAGGCAGGTTGAAGTCACTAGTTTGCTTCCTTTAGGCTCTGATTCCAGCCTTGCACGAGGTGAACTTCAATAAAAAAATGTTGCAGTATTTTAAACTGTTGAGGTAACAATACAAAAAAATTGTTCAACTTACTCTACTTTTCATTTTATCTTTCATAAAGCTACTGATGATTGAGTAAATAATGTCAAAAACCAGTGCTTCATGAACCATATTCACGCTCTTCACTCGTATGGGCATCGCATCCTGCAAAAAGGGGGGAGCTTAGCAAATCAGGAATAGGATTTTCTCTGCAGGGCCGCCACTTTCAGATATATTTATTTTCAAATCCAAATGTTTCAAATTTAATCTTTTGCAACAAAATATTTATTTCCAAACATGAACACAGATAGGCCATGCACAGTTACCCTAATTAATATAATGAGATGGGGTGAGTTGAATCTGCATCTTTGCTACCAAATGATTTAAAATTTTACTTTTATTATTTAATATTGTATTTAATTAAAAACATCTGTACATCTTCTAGCAGACCACTACCACCTCCAGTTAAGGTATAAAGTATAGCAGCCGCCTACCTCAAGTAAATCATGAAAAAAAAAACATAACAGCTCTTTCACTGCAAAATTTATCTATGCTGTATAAATTTATTCGTTTGTAGAAGTGCAGAAGGTTACAAACCTGCATAATGTGCAAAAATCTTCTTCCCAACGAAGGCATCTGCATTGCTATATATATTCCAAAGTTGGCCATGTCTTCAATCACTGTGATGCCATGTATCTAAAGAAAAAAGAATAATTGCATGAAAGGTCGGACACATGCATCAATTTATTTGCATAACAAGTCATTTAGAATCCGTAAGAAAAAATGTAGACCCCCATCCCCGTTATTTTACACTTTCATAAAACAAAAATTTGAACTCATCGTCAAGCTCACTTTGTTATGACGTTGACGTCCTTAATAATGTCAGTTCACATGCCCACATTTCAGAGCAGTGAGCGACTTGTACTTCCACAGTGAGTGGATGGAACAAGAGCAGAAAACTCTCACTAGTCTCACTCACACTCATAGCCACCAAATATTATTACATCACACACCTGGAATTCCTCTTTTTCCAGTAATTTTTCCATTGACAAAACTAGAACAGCAATAAAATGGACCATACTTGTGTCATCCTCAAATCCTAAACCTGAAATTCCAAAAAAAAAATTGTTGATTCTAGTACTAAAGTAGTTCCAGTCTGGAAGAGAATGAAATTCCTTTTTTTATTTTTCTGGTATCGTGTCACACAGGGCCGCCAGGGCGTGCAGGCTGTACCGGCCATTCGCCTAATTTGTCAAGCCTGAGTTGCGTGTGGGCAAGCAAGCCCTCATTGTAAAAAATTCAACCAAATTCAATCAGAATTTTTTTAAGGGTTTTCGTTCATGACATGATTGCAATAATTCTGTGACTAAGACCATTATGGAATAACAAACAAGCATATCATAGAGACAATAGGCGTATGGTTGAAGTTAATACCCTCACATTGCTTTCCTGATTGTGTTGACCTACATGGCTTTAAACTGTTATTAATAAATATCTTTTCAGGGAAGACGATTCCTCAATTTTCTTTCATTTTTCTAATTTGTATAGCTCTCTGCACACTAGTGGTTTTAAAAAAACCTAAAAGTATAGTACATTTAAGCAAGCCTGGCTTCAAGCAATAAGAGGCACTTTTAAATTCTATACCTGGTCTTCCAATGACTACGAAGGTTCCGTCTTTCGCTCTGCGATCATATGGAAGAGCAACGACAGCTCCTTTTCTCAAAAGATTTTCAACTGAACTTGGATCATCCACCTGATCATGTTAACAAAAAGATTACACTTTCGCTTTATTCGAAAATTAGATTGCATAAAAAGACAATATGGTAAATATTACTATTAGAATAACTACCAGTAGAGTGTTTTTAGGAACAAAAAGTTGATAATTTAGCCCTAAACAATACAAGCTTTCAACTTTATCCATAGGTGTGTACATATAACACATAGGTGTTATTAGTTTGGTATAAGTACGACTTAAGACTGGAGACGATTGATTAGCATAGTTTAAAATAATATTATTGAAACATTTTGAATTACCATCAAATGTGTGAATCTTTGGATGGTAAATGTGTGAATCTTTTTATAAAAGAATACCAGTAAAATCAAAAAAATTGAAAATCAGCGGTCTCATTGAAAAATGTTATCAAAAATCAGACATGCTTAAATTTCCTTCATTGTGAACTATTATATAATTGCTTTAAAAAGACATGATTCATTTTAAATTAGCTGCAGAGCAGCAAAACACATAAATTTGAAATTTCTGATGGTAATAAGCCAAGAAAAGCATCCAAGAATTGGATCACGTACCAATTTAAACAATTCTGTCCATTCTTTTCTTTGAGTATGATAATTTAGAAGCATTGTATAAGCACGATCTTGATCAAATTTACGAACACGAAGAAACCTTTAATCAAGGTATAATGAATAATAGTAACATACAGAGCCCAGCAGATATGGCACATCTCATGATATCAATCGGTTTCGACAAATACGGTCACACTTAGAAACATTGTTAAGATTCCGACAATCACACAATAAAGAATAGCCTATTATTTTATCTGAATATTTCCATTTTTGTTTTCATGAAACTACAGAACCATTCATCAGTTCAGCATTACAAATTAGTTTCCTTGGCAATTGTTGATAGACAAAATTGTCTGAGAATATGAAATTTTTAGTAAATGCTGAATGATGACACCTTGTTCTGGCAAAAAATATGGACTACAGATTGGTTGGAAGTTTTGAGTTAATACCCCCCTCCCCTCCTACACAGTCTGCAGTACAGCCCCACTTCCCAACTCCAGAACAGGTTAAGATAATGTTATCATTAGACAGTTATATTTAAGTTGTTAAGTTGTAACTACTGTTCATATGTACTATATATAAACCTGAGTAAAAATGCATCATCGGATCTGATCAATTCCAATCCATTATCTTCTTCTTGGAATCTTGTTTTTAGTTTGTCAATTGCAGCCAATCTTTTATCATTATCTTCTGGTTCATTCAATTCCTCAACTGCTTTTTTCAGAAGCTCAGGCGACAGTGTGCAAACGTATCTTTCAGACATTATATACTTTAGCTATATCAATTTTTAAATCCACAAATTACAGAATGAAAGAAACAGCCAAGCCTGCAAATGTGATTCAATATACAGGCGGTTACAATTACAGATTATACTGTATAACTTGGAGATGGTAGCAGATGGTTTTATTTTGAATTTTACCAAAAACACGCATACAGAAAAATCCCGGATTGGAATTCTGGAAAAAGCCAAAACCTTAAATGACGTGAAATTTAAAACATGAAGTCTTTAAGAGTGCAAGCAACATGGGTATTTTACCAAACACATAAACAATTTTTTTGTCAAATAAAAGCCAATGCCAAAATGAATTTTTCATTTCTGTTTTAATTTTAATCATGACAGTTATAAATGTCCAACATCCAGATTCATTGATATCCAAACCGTAGAAAGCCCAGTATAAAAATTTTAAAACAGTAAAAAAATTAAAATCAATAAAATTTAATAAATACAAATTTGTTATCATTCCAGTTAATTATTACCATATCAGATGTAAATCATTTCCTGCCATCCATTTAATTCTGGGTTACATTTTCATTGGTAGCAGATCTCATGTTAATTCATGGTCAAACGTTTTAAATAATTCAGCAAAATATTTTTATGAATACTTTTACAAGAGTGTTCCCGACTACCACCTTGAAGAAATATTCAACAAGATGAATTTAATGATATTACGACCTTTTTATATACCGGTAGTTATCTATGATTTCATTGAGTTATTTCCACAGGTGTGATGGTATTCATTTTGATAAAATCGATATTTTTTTGTGAAAATGGTTTGGAACAAACTGTGTAAGACGTTGTTGTTTGCAGGTACGTTAAAAAAGACAGAAAGTTGGTGTCTGGTGTTGTATTCGATATTTTCAATGTAAAGTTTCTTTCTTGTGCCATCTTCTATTCTGTTAGTGAAGTAAACTATAGGGACTGACTTGCTGACAGATGCCTATTCACGAGAGTTTTAAATCATGTAAATCATCACAATCAGGAAAGTAGTGAGAAGGCAAGAAATGCCAAAGTTTATTAAAGATATTTGGAAAAAGCTACTTGCATAAAACTGTTTGTTACTCGAGTGGACCAGTTGGATATTTTGTTCGGAGAAACGAGAGCAAATAACTCCCATAAACAAAGACCACTATAATAACTGTAAAATAAACAAAGTGAGGCAACATTGAGAGGATGTGATAAGCTTCGTAGACCAGAAAAAAGTTTACGGCTAATCGCATTGATCACACACTGCTAAAAAAGGTTGAGCATGCTGAGAACAGTAGCATCGGTACTGCCACAAATGTGACAGCAATACTCCATGTGGGGTCGAATGAGTGCTTTTTATACAAATGAAGAATAATTCCAGGAGGGAGGTAATGGCGAGCTCGATATGGAGGACTGACTTTCAGAGTCTAGTCAAGCAATACTCCTGACATATTCATAGCAACTCTTGTCCTTAGACATTGTGAGTCCAATGACACAAATATTTGAGGATTCCACAAGAATAGAACCAGATAGCGAAATTCGAGTTGCATTCAGATTGGTATAACGATAATTTGATAAAACTTTGGTCTTCTCCACGCTAAGAATTGCATACAAGTGTTACCCAAATTAGATACTGCCGAATCAAACTTGAGCAAATTTGCCCGAGCTAAACGTTGTTGCAGAAAGAATTTCTCGTTGAGACAAGAAAATAGAGTTGTGTCGTCATCGTAAATTACCAAGTCACTTAATATATACATTAACCAGCTGGCCTTTCAACCTATGGGTGATATTCATAACTCACATGTTGGATATACAATGATAGATCAATTCTATATGGAAAGTTTTGTGTTTAAGATACTAATGTAAAATTGTATCATGAATCTGATGTAAAATTTAATTGAAAAAGTAACACCTGAGCGCTTCCACAAAGATTACATAAAATTGAGAAAAAGGGTAAGACGATACCAATGATTCGCAAATGTCATATTTACAAATACAACTAAGTAATTTCCTTATTAAATAACAATCGAAAAGTGTTATGACACCTCTTGTTGGCATGTGATCATTTTCTGAAAATTGAGGGCAAACAGTTTTGTTGTGTCAGAGGAGTTCGGGATAGAAACTCGTTACTGACGAACATGCTATTCATATAAAGATAGATACTATACTGAATATATCTATAAATTATAATATAACATGGATATTAACTATAGCATTTTACTTACCTGCATCGTACTACGTATGTCATAACATGACATAACATTTACCGTAACAATTATAATTAGGTAGACCAGATTTATTGCATCATATTTCCAGTTATGCAGTATGGTTTGATGCAAAGCTTTTCTTTGCCAATTGAATCGTATGTCTGTTTCCAAATGGAAATTTTCTAGTATTTTTTTTATTTTGTTAAGATCAGATAAAACAATTAAATTTTCCCCCATTCATGATTGGTTTGATTTTAAAAAAATTTGATTAATGTTCAATTATTGATCAATAGATTTTTTGGGTCTCATAAAGTTTAGTACCATATATCCGATTATCAAAAAAATTTCCCATGTTGCAAGCGACTCATCCTAACCCGGGAGACATTACCAGATGCATGCAGCATTGACGCCCCCTAATTAGGATGGAAATATTCTGCCAGTTTTTATTTAGATGGCATTCAGGAATATGGTACTAAACTTCACTAGACCCTATTCTGCAGACCCTATTCCAGTTCTGCATTGTTCAATTATTTTTCATTAAATAACATAAACGTTAAAGTAGATACAGTGAGATAAATACAATATAATCTGTAATAATGATTATATAAAATATTGGTGTATTGTATTCCATAAATCCGATATACATCAACATTACAGCATGTATGATAATGTCGAATGTGTTGATGTGTTGTCAATGCATCCAGACAGCATGATTTTAATAAGTTTATATTTATTTAATTTATTATCTGTAACATTATGTACCGGTACAGGTAGCATGTTATACTGTATAAAAACCAAGGTTTCTACATATTAGAAAGGAAATCAGACAATACCAACAATGGGTCATGGGGGCTTTTCTATTGCCTATCTATGTATTCTGTATTAGCCCAGTGACAACATTGACATTAAATACAAAGCATTATTATTACACAAAAACATTGGCAGTTGACTTTTGATGAGTAGCATTATTATTAAATAAATAACAAAAATAACAACTGGGTAATCACTTTCGAACGCCCGACTAATTGTTTAAACTGTTAACATGACAATTACTGATTATATATTTATTCCGCCTGAGATCGCACATGCGCAACGAGACAACTGTTTGCAATTTTTCGTTCCCAAAAAATATTATTTTGTTCCTGTATTCTACTTTTTCATCCATTATTTATTTATCTTACTCCTAGCGATGTTTTTTCTTTTATTGTAATTATTTTTTCCATATTAGTCCCTCTGGGTGTTGCAGACTCGAAGACATTTTTCGTCCTTCGCAGCTCCCTCTACTATTTATTGTTTACTCTAGGCTTTGATGCGAGTATGGCATAAAATTCAACTGAAAACCCCTTTTTAACTTCTTAATTGTTTTTTCCGTCATAGCATTATAAAACTCCGTCTCCCATCGTAAGGCCTCCATTACTTGTGAAATTGTCTTACCGATGCGTTGCATCTTGTTTCGGGTAATAAAATAAAAACTGTAATAAAATAAAAACGGCAATACAAGCCTACATTGCTTTGCGTTAATCGTGTTCACGTGCGTACAAAGCACAAACGCAAAAACGAGCACTCTTTTAGTTTTCATAGCAAACCGTTATGTTTCATTGGAAAGCGTAAGTAAATGCAGGCAGATCATTGCGCTTGCGTCAAACGCAAAGGTAAAATAAAACAAAGAACAAAAAACGCAACCTACGCAAACGTGTAGTGTGACCTTTATAGACATCCTAAAAATCGACTTATCATTTCAACTTCAGAAGTGCTTAAAAAGCGTTGTGTATATGTCTTGAAAACAAATTTCCTAATCCTGAATTTCCTGAACCAAACAAATCCATTCCACGAAAGAAAAAAATAGTGAATTTCCCACTTCAATATTAGATCCATCGATGCATAGAATGAAACGCTGAAAAAGTATCGTTATCAAAATAATTTTTCATAGCCATTGATGTTATGGGAACTGGATTTTACTTTGCAAAAGTCATGTAATTAAGATCTATGATTTCATGTTCAAATTTTGTGTCATTTATATTTTATTATTATAAACATGATAATTGTTTAAGATACTAGTAATTACAGATAGAATAAAGCAAAGGAATGGTAGATGGTTTAATCATTACATCAGGATTTTACTGAAAAATACAATTTTTTCATTTTGATAAATAATCAAATATTAAAGGTGGGAAAACAGGACATTTGTTACTCGAACGAAATTAACGACCCGATCCGATTCGGTTTTGCCCAGTTCTAATACAACTCACTGTTCTCTTAGTATACTCAGTGATATATGTTCTGTATAAAATATTTTTTACTTCCCAATCAGAAATTTCATTTTGCCAAGCATGCGCGACAGATGGACCTTTACGGCGCGTTTCATCATTGACCCATATCCAATGAAACATATTGTGCCAGAATTTTTCACAACTATCCGGCGAGTGGTTAGCATCAGATATCTCTTTGGTATTTCTTGTAAAAACTTCCCCGATTGGGAAGTGGAATATTCGCAATATTTCTGAATTAATACTATCTTTAATTGTATCAGTGTACTGTGAACGATGGAAAAACGCGCTGCTAAGGTACTTAGTGATCCTTCTGTAAACATATTTTTTTGGTTCTAGAGTTGTTTATTACCGATGATGCTGTGCACCTGAGCTTGACCGAATGAGTCACCGAGGCAATCTACACGCACGGGACTGGTATATGTCATTTTAATGGACAGGAGTCTTCCTGGGTAATTGGGAAAAACCTTTCCCGATACATGTTATGCCTACATGTGTTGAGTAGCCCCCTTTATACTGCATTTGGCACTGAGCAGAGATCATAACCTGGAAATGGAAATGATAGACTTCCAAGAAAGCGCAGTTTGGAAAGCGAAATTTGTAGGTTTGAATAACCACCTACAAAACATTGAAGCGGAAATGAATAGTGACTTTCCTGCAATTCAGAATTGAATGCCGTGCTGAAAATATATTCTTTACAGAATGGAATTCCCTATCAAACTCGTTTGTAACCATGAAACGGTTTGCGATAGCTTTGTTAACGCTGTTCGGTTCCACATATTCATGCGAATCCTTGTTTTCACACATGAATTTTATAAAATCGAGTACCAAGAATCGTCTCAGCCCAGATATAAGTGTTGCACGTGTTAAGTTGAAAACTACGCATTATCAGCCAAGGATTACAAGACTTGCAGAGAACATGCAGCCACAAGTTTCTCATTGATGTTGACATATCATTAATAAAGCTGTGACCCACATTTTTTTTGAATTAAGGTCTCTTCTATGACCCATTCAGTCATAAAGGTTCTCCATCCCTGCCCTATATCATATGTTGAAATTCAATAGGAATCCGACTAACAACGTCACAATGGTTTAATACAATTCACTAGATTAGGATTCTCTTCATTTAATTTATTGAAATTGGATTTAATTCAATATTAGCAACATTCCACTCTTTCGCACGGAATAGAATTATCACTTTTTGCTTAATTGTTTTCTATTCAATTAAACATAGAGGAAGAATATACATATGCTTCCAATGTAGTACTGCAATAGAATGCTGCAAATTCACTTTTCTTTGACAGTAAATTCAAAGAATTGTATTAAGCCGAAAATCGGCTTTTTGAGAAATTTCAGCTTGTTGTTGGAAGACGCCGTTCGAAATGCGGTCCATCAACAATCCATACGCGGCATAAAACTCGTCAAAATGGCGGTCTGAAATCGTATCTGATTCGAATTATTTTTTGGATCGGACCGAATCACGAAATCCGCTAATATGCATTTTTACTTTTATTATTTAAATGATTTTCAAAATATTAAAATGTATAAATCGTGTTATTTTCCATAAAATTTCGATGCTTCACCCCATTAAAAATAATCTTTTGTTAAGCATAGGCCATCTGATTGTCAGTAGATCTACGTCTGATTCGAATAATGTGCAATTCTAATCAATTCGAATTAACGAATCGAATTGTCCAGCCCTACATGTGTACCAGCACCGTACACCATACATAATTCGAACAAATATGTCACGAAACAATGTTGCATAATGTTCTTGAGTTTCTCTGCTCTCTGTGGAAAGCATAGTTTCGTAGCTTTTGTCCCTTCATCATTTAACCTCACTTCATTCAAACAGTGGAAATCTCGCCACGATTATATCGTAAAAATAGCATCTTCTCATCGTCGATTCAACAAAAACATCCAATGGAAGCAACCGTCAAAACAGCTAAAGCTGGACAGTTTGACCCATCAAGAGCACGACAGTTTTACCCGTCAAGAGCACGCGTTCAACACGAATGAAGCAATGCTGGTTGTTTCTGTAATAGATAAAATAGTGCTTATCATCAATATGTGTACCATGTTCACTACGATGACATTGAAAGTTAGAATACGATAAAGACACCGACAATCAAGCATAGGCAGAAAAAGTACTTGTCTTTGCTCCTCATAGCCTTTGTTTACATCTGTTTCCATCGCGAAGAATATTATCTTCAAGCTCCATAGATAGATAGATCTGCTTCATTAGATCTTTCATTTGTTGTTTGTTCGTTTTGTTAAAATAAATCTTCCTTACGACTATAGTGGTAATGTGCACCACCACTATAGACTGGGGTACGTAATTTACACAAATGCTGCTCCATTGCCTATGCCACACTTTGTGATAGCTCTTTGTCATTTTATTGGTGGTAAGTTGGTATTTTTACTTTTTTGATGCCCCCGGACTTGTTTAGAGTGAATCTTATTAAAAAAAAACATACTGGAAGTTTTTGTCATTCTACTGAAATAAACTGGCTTTTTTCCGGAGCATGTCCTATAGATTCGGCCGCGTATGGATAAACCAACGACCTATGAAATAATCTTCAAACTAACACTAATGCGACTCAAATTTCACTATGCGATACTGTTTTTTAGGAGTCCTCAAATATTCATCTCGTTGGACTCTGGACACTTTTTTAAAAACACGAGTTGGAATGGATATGTTACTAGTATTGCTAAATATGTCTCAATGAAAGTCGATTCTCTATATCCAGATCGTCATTATGCTCTTTCGAAATCATTCCTATTGCTGTCACATTTGGGTCAGTGCCTCCGTCGCCATTCTCAGCATGTTCTACCAGATTCACCGGTGAGTGAACAATATGATTGGCCCTAAACTTTCTTCCGCATTACAGAGCTTGTCATATCCTCGCAATGTTGTCTCACTTTGTTCATTTTACAGTATAGCGGTCAATATTCAAATTTATGAAATTTGACCATTTCAAATTTAAGAAATTTTTGAGCATTTCATCGACAATTAAACATATATAAATTTAATATTATTATAAATCATAATACACTCAGAGTCATTAGAAAATGGGTTTTCACTCACACCTTCACAATTTGCAATTTGAATACACTAATGGCGGAAAGAGATGGATCGAGTAATTCTTTCCCTCAGTTTTCGTAATGAGTTGATATTTCCCCTCCCCGAGATTTCAGATTTTATGTAGAAAATTCATTGTAATAAATAAAAACATCTGCCCTGATGTAATTGATTTTTTATTCTTCCTCAGTTTGTTCATCCTAAAGTGACGACTTTTTACAACAAAAGGCAAAAATTGCACGCCCTTGGTCTGTAACTTTTGTAGCAAGCTATTTTGACCTTGCTATTTTACCCTTCTCACTCCAGATTTGAGACCTCTTCCCGCTAATGCATGGGAATACTACTTACAAGCATAATTCAAATTTATTCATTCTATAGGATTGGAATTAGTTCGTTATTATCGCTTAAATAAGTCATGACTCCCTTCATCTATAATTACATAATATTTCATATTGCCACTGCCATAGGCCAATGTCTTTTACTGTCTTGCAATGAAGGATGCATTTATATTTTTCCGGTAAAAAAGTATAAAAGGCACAGGGCTTTCGGGTTTCGTTGTCGAACTGTAGTGTTCGGTAGTTGGCACAATAAAGGCCAAAAAGCTATCCACTTCAATTATAAAAACCAGTATATATATATATACCCAGTGGTAATTTGATTTTATTTTGATACTGTAGATTTGGAATACTATGGAGGCTATGGATTTGTATCATATATATATATATATTGTCAATGTTCAAAGTGTCCGCAAACTGAGACATAAAAAATGTACATATCCACGCTAGCTTCAGATACCGCGTTATTCGCGGTTCTTATGTTTACAATGACGAATAAAATCTATTTTGAAAATAAAAAAAAACATATCTCACCATGGACCGAAGATGAATTTCACATCGGCTCACGATCGGTAACAATATAACAAGAGCAGATATCATTGCACTCTCCGATGACGGTCAGTTCGGTGGTTAGTTGATTTAACGTGCTGCTTCTGGCCTTCCAGAAAGTGAACTTCGAATAAAGATGTTTCCTATAATTTATAAAACGTAATTCGATAATCGACAGCCTAAGATTGTATAAAAAAGTTTATTTTAGGGTATAGTTTTAATTATGGATGTATGATGTATCGATATTTGTTTATAACCAATTTTAGAGTATCGGTATCGCCCGGAATACAGCCGATACCACAGATGCCTTATAGAATTTGCAAAATCAACAAATTTCAATTGGTGGACAAGACTCGCAACTTATTGCAATGAATTTCAATACTGTAAGCAGAAATATAAATACCAACTTCGGTCATATTTTGTATTTCTATGCCGTAAAGATAGAGATGAAAAAATTCATGGATAGAATATAAAATGTTTTAAAAAACAAAGCATTGACATCCAAGTATAAGGGTTGGGCAAGGCTTTCTTTAACAAGATAAACTTTATTCCCTCTCATAAACCTTACGACCCTCGATTTATTAAAAAAAAGTTGCGTTCTTAATCACCGTTTAGTATTATGCTAACCCGTCCACCCTAACATAAACAATGTTTCAACATGGTTGTTAGTTATAAAAATGGGAGGAGGGCATTTAAATGTAGCACCATATGCTCTTTGAGCCTAAAATGAATTGAAGACATATTGCCATACCACAACAGTTCATTTTTAACTTCATAGTTGAGCTTTGTATTAGTCGTGAGTACCGCTAAAGCATTAGTTAGGGTCTCAGTATGTAGCGGTCATTTTGAGTATCGGAGGCATCTATATCGATATCTACTCTTTTTAAAGGTGTAGTCATTTTGTCGAGTATACGTATCGGCAATAGGATGGCATCAATGGATCCCTAGTTTCAATATCAATAAGTAAACTTACTGCCAACGAATGGCAATTTCAACAAATTTTGGTTACAGGGCTAGCTCAAAAAACATCATCCCAAAAATGCAGATGAAAATCACTGTCTTGCTTGTTGTGATCGCATCGATTGGTTTGGCGGACTCTAACTGGTTGCATAAAATGCAAGAAATGGCCAGTGGGGTCACACATGTTGCACATCGAATAAGAACGATGTGAGTAATCAATTATAATAGCAATTGCTATAGATGATATATCCCAGCCTGGAACTATGCCAAACAAGTTAACCTTTTTACATCACGTTAAATGTGTCAAATATTTTTTACTCTGTGACTTCGATCTCTCTTCCAAGAACGGAAGAAGAATCTTAGTACGACGCTTGACTTATGACATTGCTATTTTTTCACGAAGTTGCAGTCCCTTCACGACTTCGATATCATTAATATCATTTTATCTTCTGCGCAGGGCTAAAAATATTGGAGATTTAGCGGAACTTAAAAAGATCAGACAAAAGGTGCGGTATTACATTTACATTTCAATTATAAATTTTTCTGGGTCGTGGATTATTTTTGAAATAAGAACAAAACCACCCCTGTTAGAAAAATTATCCTGAATAGCTTGTGTTAAGTATGAGTCAGTGATGGATCGCGATGCTGCGACGCGATCCATCTGTGGTCCATGCTTAGGAAAACAAAACTTCTGACTGGGTCTGATTATGAATTAATGGAAGAAATAGAACCAGAGTGTAAATCGCGGCACGATAAAAACCTTTCTATTTTTTCAGGACGAGTCAGAATATCAAGCAATAGCAGCAATGCTTGCAAACGAGATGGCGACCAGCAAGATGATTAAGAACACTGAACAGATAATACAATGGCTGGATCAAGTCACCCAACTGTCTGACAGTAAGTAGCCTAAATGCTACCGTATTTTATATTACGACAATTCAAGTAAAAAAAAATTGGCCAATTGCCATACCACTGGCTTTTTTTAAAATTACAGCCTAGGTGCACAGCATTATATATATTATTAGGCCTCATTTCTTGTTTTTTTTAGAATAATCAAGTATTTCTAGGGAACAAGTATTATCTAGGGAACATGTTACTGCGGTGCAGGTCATAAGTGACATATAATATGGTTACCCAATTTACAATCCAAAATGTGCACGCAATAAGACCGTAAGAGTCAGACTAGCTGAATCTGATATTAGAACTGAAAAAGATGCAGATTTCCACGTTTATTTTGCCGAAGATGTTGTACATCTGTGAAAAACGTGGTCGTGTGGTTGTCATTTTGGTACTGCGGTTCCATCTGTCGTAGATGTTTAACATGGCAAATTTCTTTTATTGGTAATTTATATATGACTGACGTCTCGCTAACCGCAACTTCAGAAATAAAATAGTTTGGCATAACACTTTCCTAGACGTGGACCACAGTCAGAAATTGCATTTTGTTAAGTATGAACCACCGATGGACCGGGTTCACCGAGCGTAAACTAAATAATAAATTTTATTTTGTCAAACAATGGCCACAGATGGACCGCGTATCATTCAAGCGATCAATCAGTGACTCCTGCTAAACAAAAAATCTTTTCAGCAAATTCTCCCCAAATGGGGTTGTGAGTTCAGTATATCTAAGCCAGACTCTCACTGTGCAAAATAAATCACCATGTCAAAAATACTACGCCATGATTTTAAAAAACATTCAACACGATATTCATGTAGTCAAATCAACGGTTTATCTTTAAACGGCCCGAGTCGTACATTTATGACTCATGCGTAATTGGGGACCTGTATCTATTTTCTATATTATAATAATTTATGAATAGGTCGTTCTAAAAGAAGAATATAGCTAAGCGAACAATTACCTCGTGCACAGTCCATTAAGTCTCGGAACAGTCTAACATAACTACGCAGTAAGTCAGAAATCACTTTATTTTACCAAATTAGAATAATTATGACGTCATATATTATATTATTTTTTGATTAAACTTGTTCTTTTAACATAGGATCGGATATTATTTTTAGTATATGGGAGAAGAAAGTCAAGAACACGGCTTAACCATCGACCTCTTGTGCAGACACCAGTCCCGAATCGCTTAACATATTTATCAGGGTCCATGTTGGTGAATACGCTGAGCATCGACGAGGCGTCCAGCAGTTCTCTCGCATGAAAACATCCTGCCTCACTAGATTCTAACATACGTCAGGACAACGCGTTACTAATAGAGATAACCCACAAAGTAGATTATGACCCCATATTTACACCCTTATATTATTAATGATGCAAGCAACATACTTTCCAAAAAACAGTTCACAAAATTTAACATGCCAGTCTTGCAACATGTGACCTTCCAGCTGCAATACCAGCGTGTTACCCACTGGGGAGTCATCATCACACGCAACGGAATACCCAGAAGAGGCCAATAGACCATTTCAATTTTCTTGGCGTATAATAATATAAATTATTCATGACCCAAGCATGATCTTACGGGACCTGGTTGATAAAAAGAATATATGCAAGCAAGAAAATCACAAATGCTGAAAAAAGGGTTTGCTCCGACCCACGGTAGATTGTGATGGCAGTCCACGTTTGTATCTTTCCATTCCTTTGAGTGGATTACTCAAGGCCTTGGGCAGTACATTTATACGCAAACAGGGTTAAGGCCGCAATATACGAAGGTTGCTTTTTTCCAAGTTTCTCCTATTTTAGTCTTGTGTTTTACGCTTGCGCAATGTTCTGAACGGAGTTCCTTACGTTTTCCGACGCAATCGAATATACGTAGGTTGCTTTTTTTCTAGGTTTCTCATATTTTAGCCTTGCGTTTTACGCTTGCGCAATGCTCGTGGGCATAGATAATGCGCCAGAATTGCCAGGACTTACTATTTCATGTGAAGGGAACGAAGTATATGAAACATACGGAGCCTATTTGGGAACTTTGTTTCTGTGCACAAAATCGTGTGAGAAAGTGCTCCTAACAGAATCCTAAGAACTATCAGTCACTCGTTAGTCAACTAGTAGATAACAATAATTTAAACCATTTTGCACCCCGTACACTACGACTCGACTTAGTAGTAGTACATTCAAAAAATAGCTCAATTCAGAATGAAAATCATGATTGGGTCGGTGTTCGAATATTGACGTATGCATGATTCTCGCTCGCATTGTTTGTATGATATCTTTCGTGTTTGCTGACTTGTGTTGCAATGATATTTGCACAATTTGTTATATGGTTTTACTGGTTCAGTATTTTGTGTTAATATTTGACTAAGCATACCGCCGGACAATAATTTCGATTTATCAAGATAAAATTACTGATTCACTCGGCGTAAATGGCTTCTGTGTTTTAGTCAATTGAAGAACATCAGAATAGCAATGGGCTGGTTATGTCTTAGAGTCTAACCCAATCAGAAAAAAAGTAGACCAAATAAGTTTTGGCAAGCGTGGATCACTGGTGTATCGCGACGTCGAGGCGCGGTTCATTCTTGACAAAATAATATTTCTGATTGAAAAATGATAATTGAGTTTAATATCAAACCGAAAGTTGAAACTTTAGTTGGAATAAATATTCGGGTGTGGGGCCGTCCGATCACTGCTACCTACTGTTCCAAATTTTTTTTACCAAATTTTGCATTCGTTTTCGTTCATTTGTTATTATTATATATTAACGAGATTTTTGACCTGGGAATGGGACTGGCTAAATAAAGAGATACGGCGACTTTAAAACAGTTACTATAATTTGCGGTTTATGTAATGTGACAATAAAATAGCAAGACAAAGAATCAACATTTCAGTTTCACACAAAACCATAACCACAAAAAATTAATGTTCTAGTAAGACATTTGGCTCAATTGGTAGAAATCGTTGTAGCTGTATGTTCAAAAAATCCCTGATTATATTATTTATTTTGTGGTATCCATAGCATTTTGATAAAATATACACGGGAAACTTAGACGAAATAATGTCGACAAAACGAAGTGGACGACTGATCGGTAAGGTAGCACTTGTGACAGGCGGAGGTAGTGGAATCGGACGGGCTGTCTGTGAACTTTTCGCCAAAGAAGGTGCCAGTGTTGCAGTGCTCGATATAAACGCGGAAGGAATAAAAGAAACTCTTCAACTATTAGATGACGTTCACGGAAATAAGCATTGTACGATCGAATCAGACGTCAGTTCAAGTGATCAAGCAAAGCAGGCATATGCAACCGCAGAACAAAAATTAGATGGTAAGGTCACCATCCTTGTAAATTCTGCCGGAATAGAGCGAGGAAATTTTTTAGATGTTTTGGAAGAAAAAGATCTTGACGACGTCATCAGAGTGAACACGAAAGGTACATTTTTAATGTCAAAAGAATTTGTAATAACATTGAAGGCACGTAACGAGGAAGAAGGAACTCGTGGCGTTATTGTCAACATGTCAAGCATGGCGGGTGTGCGAGGATTCCCTGCAAAATCAAATTATTCTGCCTCAAAATTTGCAGTTATCGGATTGACTAAAACAACAGCACTGGAATATCCAAAACATAGAGTCCGCTGTAATGCAGTCTTACCCAGTATTATCGATACACCAATGACGACGAAACCGGGAAACGAAGAACTTCGAGATTTTCTTCTAAAGCAAAATCCCATGGGTAGGTTTGGAAAACCGAAGGAAGTGGCCAACGTCTGTTTGTTTCTGGCATCAGATGAAAGCTCGTATGTGAATGGTGCTACCATAGAAGTATGTGGCGGATTCAACGTATAAAACAAAATCAGCTGAAATGTTTATTTCAAAAACCTCTTTTGCTAATCACGATTTTATGATAGAAAAGGAGTGATTCTGCCCAGTCGAAAATATTTTGTGTACACATGTTTGTGTTAAGTCTGAGACACTGATGGATGGCGCCGCCAAGCGCGGGTCATCTGTGCCTCAGACTTGGCAAAAATGTACAATTTCGGATTGGCTGGTTAACAATAAATTGCATGTTGTTGAAATTATACATCTACTGTATACT